>CM043700.1:101002399-101462399 GCA_023935145.1 Bretschneidera sinensis | reverse complement strand
ATATATGAAATTTCCCGGAATTCAACGTGGGAATTTTTAAAGGGTATGAATTATGGAAGAATTGAAGAATAAATAAGGAATTTTAATATAAATATTTTGTCAGGTGTTGATGATTAGTAAGAGCAGAAAAGACAAGGAGGTGATCCACGGGTAGCTCTAAGTGCTACGTAGTGAGTTAGATTTATTTTTAGTAATCGAGATAAATATGAGATATCCAATGATGATATTTTAATTAATCATTAACCTATAATTTGATAATAGATGAAAGGTGGTTGATGAGTATGATAGAAATAATTGATATGTTAAAGTTTTATTATATAAGAATTAATATTATTGAAATATTAATTGATAATTTGATAGGAACTATAAGGAGATAATTTAATGAATATGATAAAATAATAATGAGCTGGATAGCTAAATTGAATATCTAAATGTATGCTTGTTTTTATATTATTGTTCATATGATTCATATGCATATGCATGAAATAAAAGAACTGGGAAGACAACTTGTCTAAATGAAATAAAAGAACCGAGAAGGGAATCGGTCTAAATGAAATAAAAGAACCGGGAAGGCAACTGGTCTAAATAAAAATAAAAGAACTAGGAGAGCAATCGGTCTGAATGAAAATAAAAGAACTAGGAAGGCAGTCGGTCTAAATGAGAATAAAAGAACCAGGAAGGTACCCAGTTTAAGCTAAACATGTCGACATGTGGGAAGACGTTCCCAAAGAATAATAACATTTAAATTCACACATTGCATTTACTTTAAATATTGATTGTTATTGCTTGAGATGCTAAAGTATTATTCTTGATTAGAAATTGATTAATAGATGAGTGAATCTCACAGAGAGACAAATATGATGAGAAAAAATATATGTAAGTATGATATAATCAGAATTATCTGACTGATTGATTATATACTATGAACCTCATAACGAGGTAATTATGAGACAGAATTAATAGTCCCAAGATGATTTAACATATGAGAAGAGGAGACTGATAAAGGATAGGGATTATGATATAAGTAGTGATAATATGATGCTATTATCGAATTGTATGAGATATAGATGAATGAATATTGGAAGACTAATTATACAAATTGAATACTTCTAGTAAATTTAATTCATTGAGCTTGTGAAGCTCACTCCTCATTGTTAAATAATTTTAAGTAGTAGGCAGGACAGATAGATTGGCAAGCTTATATTCAGACTGAGTCATTATCTGTAAGCCACGTGGTCCACATCTTCAGACTAATGGAAAGAAAAAAAATATATTTGTAAATATTCATGCATACTACATTGTATATATTGTTCAGTTGAGATCTGAATGATGTAACTCGCCTGTTGAGGGTTGACAATTTATGTACGTAGATAATTCAGTTGATGTTTTTATATTATTGCATACATATGTCGTGTTGGGATTTCAAAAAGTGACGACACCATCTCGGGGGTGGATAACCCAGGATGGGTCGTTACAATTTTGGTATTAGAGCATTAGGTTTTATGATTATGTAGACTGCATAAGAACTTATAGAAGTGGAAGATTTAAATAAACTATATTTTAATGCAGAATCTGAGGATGACACGTGGACGTGCTAGAGCTAGAGGTAGAGTTTTGAATCATAGGGGACATAGTAGACCCCATATATTTAGAAGAACTGAAGCAGATGGGGAGGCTGAGTTTGTGGTTCCTACAAGGGAACAAGTTGCTAGTGCAGCTGGTACTAGTAAAGGTGGGAGAAAATATGAGATTAGGAGGGATGGGCTGAGAGAAGTTCTTGATCGTGCGATAGAGAGAATGAATGCAACAGAAGAAAGGGTTGATAATTTGCAAAGGAGATTAGAGGAAAGAGGTAGAATAGAACATGATATGGTGAGACAAGAGGTTTATGAGGGAAAATGTGTGTTTGCACATGAGATACAAGGGGATTGTTTTGTGAGATTTCTTAAGTTTAAACCCAAACTTTTAGAGGATCTGTAAATCCTGTGGATGTTGAGCAGTGGATTAGACATGTTGAGAAATATTTTGAAGTGTTACCAGTGACAGATAGATAAAAGGTTGTTTTCACTTCATTTATGCTGGAAAGTGAGGCTTCTCAATTGTGGGAGGATATTCTGCCCAAGGTGAGTACACAGGTAGAACAACCCTTAACTTGGCATAAGCTTAAGGATGAGTTCTTTACAAAATGTATTCTAGATACATTTCGAACACAGCAGGAGAGAGATTTTATTCACTTACGGTAGAGTACCTTATTTGTAGAAGAGTATGATAGTAGATTTAAAGCTCTGTCGATGTTTTTACCCGAGTCAGTGAATATGAAAGAGAGGAAATGTAAACGATTTTTAGATGAGTTACACTATGAAATTCGATCTAAACTCTTTTACATGAGTATAAGGAATTATGTTATACTAGTGGATAAAGCATTATAGATTGAGAAGGATTTGATGGACTTTAGAGGTAGGAGAGAATAGCTGAAGAGGTCTAGATTTGAGGGACCTAGAGGTGGTAGTAGTATGAATATGCAAGGTGGGAGACCACCCTAGATGGGGCATTCCTTGTCATAGGGAACTATTGTACATAATCAGAGGCAAGCAAGATCTGTTGCTTTTGTAGCTCAAAGTAATGTCGGTAGGACCCCTAAATTTGTGAGACATGCTATGAGAACTGGGAGTTATGGTAGAAGAGTAAATATGCCACCAAAGAGAAGTGGTAATCTGATATATGATCGAGAGGTAAGAGTTTGCTTTAGATGTAATCAAGTAGGGCATCTGTCTCGGAATTATCCTACTCTGATATGCTTTGTATGCGGTGAGGGAGGACATATTAGTGTAGATTGTCTAGTGGGAAAATCTATTGAGATAGATGCTGGAGGTGTTGGGAGAAGACAAATGGAGAGATGTAATGGATCAGGGAGTATGCAGGCCAGAGGTAGAGGATTAGTAGCTGAGAGAGGACACGAGAGCCAGTTACAGTCCAAAGACAGCATAGTCTATGCGTTGACCCAACAGGATGCATAAGCCACTCTTGATGTTGTTATAAATATGGTATATAGTCTTAATAGACCTGCTAGATTATTAATTGATCCTGGTACAACCTATTCTTTTGCATTCATTTTTTATATGAAATCTATTGATACAAGTGTTAGTCTTTTGATGCATGCTATTGGTGTTGAGGTTCCTACTGGGTATAGGGTTATTAACAAAACAATTTATCAGGGTTGTGTGATTAGTATGGCTAGTAGAGAATTTGAAATTAATTTGTTACCTTTAGATATGATAGATTTCGATTTAATTTTGGGAATGAATTGGTTATCAGCATATCATGCATAGGTAGATTGCTTTAGGAAGAATGTGGTGTTTAAGATACCAAGACAAGAGGAGTTTAATTTTCAGGGAGAACGTAAGATACTTGCAAACTGTCTTATTTCTGCCCTGACTGTTAGTAAATGGTTGAAGAAGGGTTGTGAGGGGTATTTGGTGTATGTGGTGGATTCTAGCAAAGAGATTAGGAAGTTAGAAGAAATCTTGGTGGTGAAATATTTTTCAGACGTATTCTCTGAGGAGTTATTTGGTTTGCCTCCCAATAGTGAGATTGAGTTTTCCATTGAGGTGATTCCAGGATCAACACCTATATTTATAGCACCTTATGGAATGGCACCAGCTGAGTTGAGGAAGTTGCAAGTTCAGCTTCAGGAGTTGCTAGATAAATAGTTTATTCGACCTAGCATGTTGCCTTGAGGAGCCCTTGTGTTGTTTGTGAAGAAGAAAGATGGAACGATGAGGTTATATATTGCTTTTAGACAGTTGAATAAGATTACCATCAAGAATAGATATACTTTGCCCAGGATAGATGATTTATTCGAGTAGTTACAGGGAGTTAGGGTGTTTACTAAGATAGACTTAAGTCGGGTTATCATCAATTGAGGATAAAGAAGGGGGACGTGCCTAAGACTGCTTTTAGGACATGTTATGACCATCATGAGTTCCTTGTGATGCCATTTGGGTTGACTAATGCTCCGATAGCATTTATGGATCTAATGAATAAGGTGTTTAAACCATTCTTGGATAGATTTGTGATTATATTTATTGATGATATTCTAGTATATTCCAAGAATGAAGAGGAGCATATGCAACATTTAAAGATAGTGTTGGAAATTTTGAGGAGAGGGAAATTATATGCAAAGTTCTCTAAGTATGAATTTTGGTTGAGTGAAATATCTTTCTTGGGGCATGTTGTGTCGGGAGAGGAGATAACAGTTGACCCACAGAAAGTAAAGGTAGTGTTGAATTGGGAAATACCCATTAATGTGACTGAAATTAGAAGCTTTTTTGGGGTTGGCTGGTTATTATAGGAGGTTTATCCAAAAGTTTTCTATGATTGCTGGACCATTGACTAGATTGACCAGGAAGGAAGTGAAGTTTAGGTGGTTAGAAGAATTTGAGAGGAGTTTCCAGTTGTTGAAAGAAAAACTGACTATTACCCCGGTATTAGTATTTCTTTCTGGCGATGAAGGATTTGTGGTATATAGCGATGCGTCACATCAGGGGTTAGGATGTGTGTTGATACAACATAGGAGAGTTATAGCTTATGTTTCTAGGCAATTAAAGAACCATGAGAGGAATTACCCAACCCATGATTTAGAATTGACTGCCATAGTTTTTGCTTGGAAGATTTGGAGACCACATCTGTATAGAGCCACTTGTGAAATTTTTATTGATCATAAAAGTTTGATGCATTTACCTACCCAATAAGAGTTGAATTTGAGGCAGAAGAGGTGGATGGAGTTGATTAGTGATTATGACTGTATATTTCATTATCATTTAGGAAAGACTAATGTAGTAGTTGATACATTGAGTAGAAAGGCAACAGGGAGATTAGCTGCTATTGGGAGTCATAATACTAGCTTGATGATAGAATTAAGAAAAATGATGATGCAATTGAGTGTCAGTGATAGAGGAGTATTGATGGAAAATATGGTGGTACAATCTTCTATTATTGATCGTTTATTAAGGATGCAGGGTAAAGATGAAGGGATAGAGAAGATCAGACATGAGGTATTGAGTGGGAAGCTGACCGAGTTTAGAATTAGAGAAGATGGTATGGTGGTATTGGGACATAGAGTTTGTGTTCCCAATGATGTGGAGATGAGAAAAGAGATACTAAGGGAGGCTCATGATTCTATATATTTTATACACCCAAGTAATAATAAGATGTACAAGGGGTTGAGACAAAATTATTGGTGGTCAGGGATGAAGAAGGATGTAGCGGAGTATATTTCTAGATGTTTGACTTGTCAACAGGTGAAATTTGAGAATAGACATCTAGCAGGTTTATTACAACCTCTTCCAATACCCGAATGGCCATGGGAGAATGTGAGCATAGATTTTGTGTATGGTTTTCCCCGTAAGAGAGGTCATAATACTGTATGGGTTATAGTGGATAGACTTTCTAAGTCTTCACATTTCATTCCTATTAAAACTACTCGGAGTCCTAAAAAGTTGGCTGAATTGTATGTAGCAGATTTTGTGACATTACATGGAGTATCTTTCAGCATTGTACCAGATAGAGATTCTAGATTTACCTATAGATTTTGGAGAGGTTTTCAAGAAGCTATGGGTATGCAATTGCAGTTTAGTACAACTTTTCATCCACAAACTGATGGGTAGGCAAAAAGAATCATCAGAATACTAGAAGATATGCTAAGGGCAAGTGTATTGAGTTTCTCAGTGAGCTGGGATGCTTATTTACCTTTGATCGAGTTTGTATACAATAATAAGTATCAAACTAAAATTGGGATGGCACCATTTAATGTTTTATATGGTAGAAGGTGTAGAAATCCAGTATGTTGGGAAGAAGTTGGAGAAAGAAAGATATTTGGTCCAGAAATGATAGATTTGACTATTGAGAGGATCAAATTGGTTAGAGAGAACCTTAGAGCAGCACAAAATATACATAAAGGATATGCTGATAATAGAAGACAACCTCTAGAGTTTCAGGTTGATGATTGGGTATTTTTGAAGATATCTCCATGGAAGGGTGTGTTGAGGTTTAAAAAGAAAGGAAAATTGAGTCCAATATTTGTGGGGCCATATGAGGTGATTGAGAGAGTTGGACCAGTAGCAGATAGATTGGACTTATCTTTAGAATTAAACCAATTACATAATATGTTTCATGTTTCACTTTTGAGAAAGTGTTTACATGATGAATCCCATAGTATTCTGAATCAGGCTATAGAATTTCAAGAAGATTTGAACATTATGCAAGTACTAGTCAGAATTCTAGATAGAAATGAACAAGTCTTGCGTAATAAAGTCATTCCTTTGATTCAAATATTATGGCGGAACAAAGATGCTAAATAAAGTACTTGGGAGCATGAGGCAAGAATGAGGAAAGAATACCCCCAACTCTTTCATGAATTAGGTGAGGAAATTTCGGGGATGAAATTTTTATAAGGTCGGTAGAATTGTAATACCTGTATTCTTAAAGTAAGGGTAAAGAAATAGTTTGATAAATATTTTATGAAATTAAAATAATATATATTAAAGATTTATTATTGAATAAAATAATTCTTTTGAAAAAAAACTGGACCCGTGGACAGCGTGGGTAAGGAAGAAAAACAAACAACCCGTGAAAACACCTGGAGTCTAGGTGTTGTCAACAGAATGCAAACTTGCTGCATGTTACACAGCACAAAGATAAAAACAGTGGGGCGGTTAAATATATATACACTTTTACTTTATTTTTATTAGTTTTACCAAATCTTGTTTGCTTTTCTTCTATCATTAATTCAAATTACTCTATTTCTTTAAACACTTGAGGACTGAAAGAAATGTTGAAACGATAAAATTTTGAAGAGGTTCACAGGAGAAATTTTAAGAGAGTCGAGGAAAGCTCTAAGAAAAATCAAAGGTAATAATGTGAATTTTATTTTTGATATTTAGCATACATGAAATTTCCCTGAATTCAAAGTGAGAATTTTTAAAGGGTATGAATTATGGAAGAACTGAAAATAAATTAGAAATTTTAATATAAATATTTTGTCAGGTGTTGATGATCAGCAATCAGGGGAAATTGCTGAAAAGAGCAGAAAAGATAATGAGGTGATCCACGAGTAGCTCCAAGTGCTACATGGTGAGTTAGATTTACTATTAGTAATCGAAATAAATATGAGATATTGAGTAATGATATTTGAATTAATTATTAACCTATGATTTGATAATAGATGAAAGGTGGTTGATGAGTATGATAGAAATAATTGATATGTTAAAGTTTTATTATATGAGAATTAATATTATTGAAATAATGATTGATAATTTGATAAGAACTATGAGGAGATAATTTAATGAATATGATAAAATAATAAAGAGCTGGGTAGTTAAATTGAATATATGAATGTATATCTTTTTTTATATTTTTATTCATATGCATATGCATGAAATAAAAAAACCGGGAAGACAATCGGTCTAAATGAAATAAAAGAATCGGGAAGGCAGCCGGTCTAAATAAAAATAAAAGAACCTAGAAGGCAACCAGTCTGAATGAGAATAAAAGAACTGGGAAGGTAGCCGGTCTAAATAAGAACAAAAGAACCGGGAAGACAGCCGGTCTAAGCTAAACATGTCGACATGTGGGAAGACGTTCCAAAATAATAATAACCTTTAAATTCACGCATTGCATTTGCTTTAAATGTTGATTTTTATTGTTTGAGATGGTAAAGTATTATTCTTGATTATAAATTGATTAATAGATGAGTGAGTCTCACAGAGAGACAAATACGATGAGAAAAAAAAATGTAAATATGATATGATGAGAATTATATGAGTGATTGATTATATACTGTGAACCTCATAACGAAGTAATTATGAGACAGATTTGATAGTCCCATGATGATTTAACATATGAGAAAATGAGATTGATAAAGGATGAGGATTAAGATATGAGTAGTGATAATAGGATGGTATTATCAAATTGTATGAGATATAAATGAATGAATATTGGAAGACTAATTATACAAATTGAATACTTCTAATAAATTTAATTCATTGAGCTTGTGAAGCTCACTCCTCATTGTTAAATAATTTCAGGTAACAGGCAGGACAGATAGATTGACGAGCTAATATTCAGACTGAGTCATTATCTGTAAGCCACATGGTCCACAACGTCAGACTAATGAAAAGAAAAAAAAATATTTGTAAATATTCATGCATACTACATTCTATATACTGTTCAGTTGAGATATGAATGATGTAACTCCCCTGTTGAGGGTTGAGGATTTATATATGTAGATAATTCAGTTGATATTTTTATATTGTTGCATATATATGTCGTGCTGGGATTTCGAAAAGTGACGACATCGTCTCGCGGGTGGGCAACCCGGGATGGGTTGTTACACTAACACTTTTTCGAACAAACATAAAATTATACTTACAGAGTTTAACAATGTAACTATAAATCCAAATATTAATTTAATTATTTGCTAAATCTAAATCCAGATTGAAAACTAACCTATGCAAGCTTAACCATCACCGTTACCAATTGCTGTCGCTATCTCCGATATGGTTTTTGTAGGTGACTTGAACAAAGATGCCGATTGTCTAGTAAGAAAAATAGATTTTTGTAATACCTTGCTTGGAGCCTTGCTTGATCTGTGTTTTTGATAGAGATGTCATCGTGCGAGTAGAGAAAGAAGAAGAGAGTTTGACTTTGGGAGGTTGGCCGGTGGCTGAACGATTCAGGGAGAAAAGGTTATGGTGGCGCGGGTAGGGTTAGAACGACAGAGAGAGGCAGAGATGAAGAGAGATTCGAAGAGAGAGGACGTATTTGGCTGTAATGGTGAAAGTGGGGGCTTAAACACCCTTTAGGGTTAGGGGAAAAACAATTTGGGCTTCGCCACCATTTGGGTTTAGGTCAGTGGTTTGGGCTTGGCCCAAAAAAAATGGGCTGATCTTATTCAGTTAAAAAATAAGAATCCATTTTATTAAATAAATATTTTATAAATTATTTTATATTTTGAGTTTTCAAGTACTATGATAAATAATTTGATGCTCTTATTTGTTATTGAAATATTCGGTGTTATTTAATATATTGTCTAGGTATTTTTAAAATATATAAAAATAAAATATTTTTAGAATTAATACATTTTTTATGTCATAAAATAATTATTTAGGAACAAATAACAAATATTTTAAACAAATCCACATGATTAATAATTTGATGCTCTTATTTGTTAGTGAAAAAAAGTAACTTAAGCATTAGCAATGATATAGCATAACTGAATTGAAGGAAATACTTTTCAATTTTAGATTGAAAATTATTTTATGACTAAAGAAATAAAATCCAAACGACCATTTTTATTTATTTTAAACAATCATGTAATATTTTTTAAAATTATAAAATAATTATAAAATCAATTCTAAATTCAAAGGATTTTAATTAAAAATTAAGTTAATCAACTGACGAACGCATGTCCATCGGTGATAGTTCGGATTGAAAAATTATTATATCGAAATGTTAATTCCATAAAACTATTAAACCTTAAATCCTAAGTACTGAAACCCTAAATTGAAACCCTAATTACCTTAAAAATCCTAAACCCTAAACCATAAACCCTAAAATCGTAAACCTTAAAACTGTAAACCCTAAAACCCTAAATCTTATAATCATAAACCCTAAACCCTAAACCTTAAATTGAAGTTGGATCGATTACAATGTTTTGTTGGAATCCTATTGTATTTTTTGTTATAATGGAAAAGATGAAATTGGAGCTGGGATCGATTATAGTGTTTGGTTAATTAACATGTTCATGACATTTTCATGTATTTTTATATTATATATATACTATAATAATATTTTATTAGTTAACTATATATATATCAGTTAATTATATTATTTTCTAATATTTACTATTATAAAATATTATATTATATTATATTACATTTTCATTTTATTAATTATTAGTATAATTTACTGTATTTTATATACTATATATTATTTTTAATAATATTTTTTACATTATTTAATTATATTAATTTGTTCTTTAGTTGCATGAATTATTTTGTATTTTTTTTATATTTAAAAATTATTTTTATGTATTTATAAGTATTATTTATATATTATGTATGTACTATAATAATATTGTAGTACTTAACTATATATTAGTTAATTATATTAGTTTTAAATATTTAGTAATATAGTCACATTTATTTATATTTTCATTTTCATTAATTATTATTATTATTTACTATATTTTACATATCATTTTATATTAATATTTAGTTATATCATTTAATTATCTTTTATTAATTTGTTATTATGTTATAGTAGTTAATTATATTAGAATTATTATTTATAGATTATATATGTATTACAATAATATTAAAACACTGAACTATATTATATTAGCTAATTAATTAGTTATATCATTTTTAAATATTTAGTATTATATAAATTTTTAATTATATTCTTATTTTTATTAATTATTAAACATATTTACTATATTACATTGGTTCGTATTTACGGATTTTTATATTCGTCAGTATAGACGTGATCTATAGTAACGAAATTGTAAATTCGTCAGTATATACATGATCTGTAGTGATAAATTTTTTAATCCGTTAATATAGACATGATCTATAGTGACAGAATTGTAAATCTGTTAGTAGAGACATGACCTATAGTGACGGAATTATAAATCTGTTAGCATAGACATGAGCTATTGTGATGTAATTGTAAATCTGTTAGTATAGACATGACCTGTAGTGACGAATTTTTTAATTTGTCAACATAAATGTGAGCTATAGTGACAGAATTGTAAATCTGTCAGTATAGACATGATTTGTTGTGACGAAATATTTAATTCGTCAGTATACGTCAAGTTTATATTGATAGATTTAAAATCCTTCAGTATAGCTTGTCAATACTTACGAATTTTAAATCCGTCAGTACAGCCCTCCGTTAGTATATTACATTTTTTTTGGTAGTGCGTGACAGTTAAGCCAAAAAGGTTGAAGTCTGCTCTATTTATTTGTTTATTTTCAGTAAGTTAGTATAGTATATTAGTTTATGAAGATCACATGCTTATACTTTTAGTACAAATTGTTGATGATTTTCAATATAAACTTGGTTTTAAGTTTGGGATATTTTAGAAAATCAAAGATAAGAAGAAAAGAAAAAGGATAAACAAATTTTGGATTTTGAGAGTTGATATAGTCGATTGTAAATTTCATATAGTCAACTGAAAAGTGTATACAGTCGATTGTATGAACTATTCAGTCGACTGGATGAAAGACTAAAATTTCTTGGAACTCTTTAGAAGTCGATTGAATGTAAGACCCTGTCAATTGGATGTTCAAAATTTTTGAATTTCCAGAAAGTTAAATGATAGTTGAACGTGTATAGAAGTGTTATTTGAGAAAGAACACTGAATATTCAATTTAAATAAGTTTTCTACTGATTCAAGTTGTCTTAAATTAAAAGACACACTACTTTGAGCACTAAATAAGTGTGTATAAATGTCATAATTAATAAAAAAACAATTAGATTCTCTATGTTGGGAAACCACCCTCAAGATGCACAGGAGGTGATCTTCCAAACACCCAAGTCTAGAGTGACTTATATAAAGAAAAGAGACAGCAACCAATCAAAGCAAGAAAGAAAAGAACATAAGCAATTTGTTGATGAGGTTCAGCAATATGCCTACGTCCCCATGAGCTCCTCCGAGCTCTCTGGATTATCTTATCAATGGAGTTATTTACAATCGGCAACACCTCTCCAAGAACTCACAGGTTCTTGAAGAACAAAAGAAGAAGAAGTAAAAGAAAGTGATAAGAACTAACCCTGGAATTTTCCCAAGAAAATTCCCCTTACAAGCCCTTAAATCCCCTTTCTATTCTACTCTCTCTTTTTAAACAACCAACCTTTACAATGAGTCTCTCTTGTTTTGTGTCTTTGCACTCTTACAATTGATCTCACTTTCAATCACAAGTTATGTCTCTTTGAAACTAGGTGACCCTTTATATAGTGCACCAACTTCTTGACCACTCTTAAGAGTCGATCTCCACTCTTAGATCTTGAGGACTAATCAACCATAGCCCTCAATCAATTCTAAGTGATCTTATGCGTTTTGATCATGCCTCACGCATCATTTAAAATGCTGAAACAAAAGCATCAGGTGTGCCTCGTGCTGAGGCTTGGATCAAGCTAGGCCGCGGTACAGACCAGGGCACCCTCTTCATCCTTTCTGGGTACCATGGCATGGGGGAGGCTGAGCCGCGGCGTACACCTCCTCCAGGACTTCTCCTTTGCTGGGTGCCGCACCTTGGAATGAACTGGGCCACGGCGCACACTGGTGTGCACTTGATGCCGATCTTTTCTTGTTTAAACCTTGTTTAAACCTGAGACAAACACCAACAATCTCTACCTTTGTCTAAGCGTTTAAACCGAACCTATTGTGCAGAGAACTCAGTATCCAAACTTATCTTGAGTCACCATATCAAACGACTCTAATCCTAAGAAATCCAAGGCAATGATTGAACTTTCTTAGAGGTAGAACTTTGGTGCCTAAATCAATGAGATTTTCTTCCGTGGCTACCTTGTCCACATGGATGCATCCTTTCGTAACATTTTCCCAAATAAAATGGTACCTAACATCCATGTGCTTTGTCCTCTCATGGAACACCAGATTCTTGCATAGATGCAATGCATTTTGGCTATCCGAATACACCACAACTTGCTCCTCTAGTACCTTCAACTCTTCCAGCAACCCTTTGCACCACATAGCCTCCTTGATGGCTTCTGTAGCCGCTATGTACTCAGCCTCGGTTGTTGAGAGTGCTACCATCGGCTACAACTAAGCCTTCCAACTTGCACAACATCCGTTGAAGTTGAAGAAGTAGGAGGTAATCGATCTTCTTTTATCCCGGTCAGCTCCATTTTTTGAATCCACATAACCTTCAAGACAGATGGACTTACCCCTCTTCTTATAAACCAGCCCTACTTCTGGGCTTCCTTTCAAGTACCTCAGCAACCACTTCATCCCAAGCCAATGCTCCTTTTCAGGATTACTCATAAACCTACTAAGGACACTCATTGCATGAGCAATGTCAGGTTTAGTGCTTACCATCATGAATATAACTGAACCAACCGCAGTAGAGTAGGAGACCTTTTCCATTTCCTTATTCTCCTCATCTGATCTTGGACATTGATCGCTGGAGAACTTGAAATGACCAGCAAGGGGAACCTTCACTGGTTTGCTATCTTCCATAGGGAACTTAGATATCATCTTCTCTATGTAGGAAGTTTGAGAGATCTTTAATCTGTTTCTCTCCCTTTCTCGGATGATGCACATCCCAAGGATCTTCTATACATGGCCAAGATCCTTCATCTCAAACTCCTCACTGAGTTGAGCTTTCAATTTTCTTATCCTCTCCATGCTGCTCCCAACCAGCAACATATCATCAACATAGATGAGAATGATCACCACTTCCTCCACCTTGTGCCCCTTGTAATACAAGCATGAATCATAGTAGCTCCTCATAAAACTCAGGCTAGTTACAAAGGAATCAAACCTCTTATTTCATTGCCGAGGTGATTGCTTCAGGCTATAAAGAGATTTCTTCAATTGGCATACCAACTCTCCCTGCCTTCCTTCCTCATAGCCTTCGAGTTACCTCATGTAGATGGTCTTATCAAGCTCTCCAAGTAAGAACGCTGTCTTCACGTCCATTTACTCTATTTTCTAATTGAATTGGACCACCAATGCTAACACTATCCTTATTGTCAAGTATTTCACAACCGGTGAGAAGATTTTGGTGAAATCTATGCCTTCTCTTTGTGTGAACCCCTTCACCACCAGCCTAGCTTTATACCGGACTTCATCCCCTGGAGTGTTCCCTTCTTTGATCTTGTAGATCCATCTACAATCCACAACTCTCTGTTTTTCTGGTTTGGGCACCAATTCCCGAAAGTTGTTCTTCCTCAAAGAATCCATTTCTTCCTCCATAGCTAGCTACCACTTTGACGACTCCTTACATTCCATGGCATCCATGTAAGTTTTTGGTTCAACCTCTTATTCTGTCCAAGGAGTTGCTACATGAGCATCTGCAAACCCATATCTCAAAGGTGGTCTAACCACCCTCTTTTCCCGGTCCCTTGTGAGCTGGTAGTCATTCAGACTTGCTGCATCATCCTCTTCCAGTTTAGCCTCCTCTTGAGTGTCTTGAGCTTGGCCTTATTAAATGGGCTCTACCTAGTCCAAACCCTCTTGTCTTCTTTGCTCTACCTGAACTGAATTCCTCTTGATGCTATGATTCACAAATTTCGGACTGGTTGCTCACTATCCCCTGCAGGGTTATTTTTCTCCAAGTAGGGAAACAACAATTCATTAAAAATAACATCCCTACTTATTATGAGTTTCATTCCTTTTGATTCTAAGGACCACAACCTATACCCCTTAACCCCATCACCATACCCTAGAAACACACATTTTCTAGACCTTGGGTTAAGTTTATCATCCTTTTGATGTGTATATGCAGCACACCTAAAAGTCCTAAGGTTGCTCAACTCATGAGGTTTCCTACTCCACATTTTCATGGGAGTCTTGAGCTCTAAAGCTCTAGAGGGTGATCTATTTACCAAGTATGCAGCAGTAGACACAGCTTCCCCTAAAAATATTTTGGTAATCCGGATCCTATTAACATGCACCTAATCTTTTCCATAAGGGTCTTATTCATCCTCTCAGCAATTCCATTTTGCTGAGGTGTTTTTACAACCGTTCTATGCCTTAGAATGCCATTTAACTCACAGAATTTATCAAAATCCTTATTACAAAATTTTAAGCCATCGTAAAGCCTTAACTACCCTACCTGTTTGAGTTTCCGGCAACTTTTTCCACACTACAAATTTATTCAAAGCATCTGATTTATTTTTAAGCAAATAAACCCAAATCTTTCTTGAATAATCATCAATTAAAGACAGAAAGTAAAAGTTACCTCCCTGTGTTGGTGTTCTTGCTGGTCCCCAAAGGTTCGAATAAATGTAGTCAAGAATGCCCTTAGACTTGTGCACTCCAGTGTTCAAACTGACCCGGTGTTGCTTCCTAAGAATGCAACACTCGTAGAAATCCAATTTCTCTACTTTGTCATCACCAAGTTGACCATCCTTGCTGAGGACTTACAGGCCATTTTCGCTTATATGTCCCAAGTGAGTGTGCCAAAGGGTTGTCCTATCCATCTTAGCTATCAAGCATGCTGCTTGATCCTTGATTTTTGTCTCTCCAATCATCTCATAGAGTCCATCTTTTATTGCTGCTTTGATCACTACTAAAGATCCCTTGGTCACCTTGATCTTTCCTCCCTCTGCCTTGTATGTATACCCCATGGAATCCAGTTACCCCAATGAGATCAAATTCCTCATCAAATCCAGGAGATACCTTACATTTCACAGTAGTCTTGTGACTCCATCAAACATCCTCAGCTGGATGTCTCATATCCCCCTTACTTGGCAAGAATTGTCATTCCCCAAGAAAACCGTTCCATTATTGATTTCCTTGAAATTCTTGAACCATTCCTTGTGAGGGCACATGTGATAAGTGCACCCGGAATCCAGGATCTATTTCTCGCTGCCTTACCTCTTGCTCACATTTGAGCACACAAAAAGAACATCACCTTGCTGTTCTCCTTTGGCAACCGAAGCCTCTCCATTGTTGGTATGGCTTCTCCCTCTCTCATCCCATAACCTCTTCTTGCAAGTTTTCTTGAAGTGACCCTCATTGTTGCAGTAGAAACACCTCTTTCCTCTAAATCTTGGTTTGGAATGTACTCTCCTATGGCTCTGCCCTCTACCCTTTGATTTCTCCTGGTAGTTCCCATGGTTGCTACTGCCATTCCGAGTTGCTAGCCTTCCTCTAATGATCAACCCTTCTCCACTTGATGCTTCCCTCATCTTGGATTTGAAATCATGAGCCCTTATAGCATTGATCACAATTTCCTTGGTTAGTGTATCTCTTCCATATTTAATAGAATTAATCAAACTCTCAAAACAATCAGGAAGAGAATTTAACAAAATAACAGCTAATTATTCATTCAGGAACTTGTACTACAACTAACCAAATCTTGAACTAGTTTGTTAAACACATCAAGATTATCTTGCAACTCTTTATTAGGATCCATTTTAAAAGCAAAGATTCTTTTAAGAAGATAAATCTTATTAGGGAGAGTTTTAGTAAGAAACAACTCATCTAGTTATTTTGTTCATATGAGAGCAGGATTTTCCGAGTCTCCGCACTCCCTTGTGACACTATCCGAAATGTGCAAGAAAATGGTGTTGTATGCCATCTTCTTCATCTCAATCCGCTGGTCCTCTATGATACTTGCTAAAAAAGCATTATCTTCTCCAATAGCCAAGTCCACTTTCTGTTGTATAAGAACAACCTTGATCTTTTGCTTCCAAAGGGCAAAGTCTCATTTTCCATCAAACTTCTCAACAATGAAATTTGAAGCCATCTTGCGGAGAAAATCCCAAATTTAAACAGCACCCACAAATGCTTTCCAACTTCTTCTAAACCTTAAGAACACGATCGAAGATTGATCTTAATACCATTCTTGAATCACCCTCAAGAACATGATCTGATTTTGATCTTTACTCTGTTCTTGAATCACCCAATAAGTTTGTTCTTCAATTCTTGGAGTCGTGCTCCGATACCTTCTGTTCTTGCTCCGATACCCAGCTGTGCAAGCTTTGATACCATTGTTGTGGTATCTCCTTTAGCTCTGATACCACTGTTGGGAAACCACCCTCAAGATGCCTAGGAGGTGTTCTTCCAAACACCCAAGTCTAGAGTGACTTGTATAAAGAAAAGAGATAGCAACCAATCAAAGCAAGAAAGAAAAGAACATAAGCAATTTGTTGACGAGGTTCGGCAATATGCTTACGTCCTCGTGAGCTCCTCCGAGCTCTCTGCACTATCTTATCAATGGAGTTCTTTACAATCAGCAACACCTCTCTAAGAACTCATAGGTTCTTAAAGAACAAAAGAAGAAGAAGTAAAAAAAAGTGATAAGAACTAACCCTGAAATTTTCCCAAGAAAATTCCCCTTACAAGCCCTTGAATCCCCTTTCTATTCTACTCTCTCTTTCTAAACAACCAGCCTTTACAATGAGTCTCTCTTGTTTTGTGTCTTTGCACTCTTACAATTGATCTCACTTTCAATCACAAATTTTTCACAAGTTATGTCTCTTTGAAGCGAGGTGACCCTTTATATAGTGCACCAACTTCTTAACCACTCTTGAGAGTCAATCTCCACCCTTAGATCTTGAGGACCAATCAACCATAGCCCTCAATAAATTCTAAGTGATCCTGTGCATTTGGATCATGCCTCACGCATCATTTAAAATGCTGAAACAAAAGCATCAGGTGTGCCTCGTGCCGAGGCTTGGATCAGGGCGTGCTGAGGCTTGGATCAAGCTAGGCCGTGGCGCGGACAAGGGCACCCTCTTCATTCTTTCTAGGTGCCGCAACGTGGGGAAGGCTAAGCCACGGCACACGCCTCCTCTAGGACTCCTCCTTTGCTGGGCGCCGCACCTTGGAATGAGCTGGGCCGTGGCGCACATTGGTGTGCACTTGATACTGATATTTCCTTGTTTAAACCTTGTTTAAACCTGAGACAAACCCCAGCACTCTAGTTTTGTTTTTTTTTTCTCTCTTTTTCTCCTTCTTCTCTAAAAAAGTATTGGTCTGCTTATGTCTATAAATCTTGCAAATTTTCAGAAATAAGAATTCTACATCCATAAACTCTTAGAAGTTGCAGTGGATTATTTTTCATTAGTGCAAAGTGCAAAATAACATCAGAACTTCGTTGTATCTTAGAGGAAATTCATCGGTAACCTCTTGCACTGTGAGGGGCGAATTAAACCTTAAGAAAAGTGACATGGTCACACCTTGAAGCCATTATTTATCTCTATTTTATTTTGATAAACAACTCTTATTTCTAGAAATTTCATCAACAATCTTAAGGTGTAATTTGGTTTATCAAAATGACTTCATCCTTGAGTTTGTTGAGAGATATGGCATTGGACTTTAACAAATTGCAGCAGTTTAATGGATTGAATTTTTATCGCTGGCAAAAAAAGATGTTCTTCCTCCTAATGTTGCTTTATGTGTACTACGTCATAATATCTCCAAGAACCAAACCTGTAGAAGATGAACCAAGTTCCTAGACTCGAGATAGACATAAATGGGATCAGGATGATAACATATGCAAAAGTCATATTTTGAATGCCATGTTCAACACCTTATTTGGTACCTACCACAATATCAAGACAGCAAATGAGTTGTGGGACATACTACAGGTAAGGTACATGAAAGAAGACGCAGCAAGTAAGTGCTACATTATTACAAAGTTCAATACTTTTAAAATAGTTGATACTCGTAGTATTATGGATCAATATAGTGAAATAAAAACTGTATTAGATCACTTTACTCAACATAATCTGAAAATGGATGAGATCATAATGGTCACAACTATTATAGACAAATTGCCTCGCTTTTGAAAAAAAATTTAAGATTCGTATGAAGCATCAAAATGAAAACCTGACTCTTGAGGAGTTAGGTAACCACCTCCGTATTGAGGACTTGTGAAAAGAAGGCAAGGAATAAGCCCTCTCAAAGACAAATACAATAGAGAAAAGAGAGACTTCAAAGAAGAACTCTCAAGTATCTCACAAGAGAAAGAACCAACCTATAAAGTTTTCTCAGAATAAGAAGACTAAGGGTTCCTACTTCAACTGTGGGAAATCGAGGCATTTTAATAGGGATTGTCGATTGCTGAAGAAAAAGGGAAAACCACCACAAGAATTCGTGGCTATAATTTCTGAAGCAAATGTCTTTAAGGACAATAAGGCTTGGTGAATTGATTCTGGTGAAACAAGACACGTGTGCAAGAAAAAGAGGTTCTTCAAGAACTATGAAACAATGGCTGATGGTATTTTCCTATACATGGGAAATTATGCCACTATACTAGTGATTGAAAAGAGAAAAGTACAACTAGAGTTCATTTTTGGAAAAACCCTCACCCTCACTGAAGTGTACCATGTTCCTAAAATTATGAAAAACTTAGTTTCTGGTAGTCTCTAGAACAAAAATGGGTTTAAGCTTGTGTTTGAGGTTGATAAGTTTATATTGTCTAAGCGAGGTGTATTTGTTGGGAAAAGATATATGTATGAGGGTATGTTCAAGCTTAATATTAATAATAATATGAGTATCATTTCTGCTTATATTGTTGATTGTTCTACTTTACCTTGGCATAATCATTTAGGACATGTGAATGCCAAACGTATGAATGATATAGTTAAAATAAATTTACTTTCAAAGTTTGATATAAATATGGAAAATTATAGAAAATCTATGCTTACTAAAATCACTAGAAAATCGTTTCCAAGTGATCAAAGAAGTTCAAAAATTCTGGATTTAATTCATAATGATTTATGTGATATGCATGCTACACTTTCTCTAGGAGGACAAAAATATTTTGTTACTTTCATAGATGATTGTACAATATATTGTTATATTTATTTATTACGTACTAAAGATAAGGTCATGCATAATTTTTCTATTTTTAAAAATGAAGTAGAACTTCATTGTGACTATAGGATTAAATGTCTTAGAACTGATATGGGAGATGAATATTATGATCCTTTATATTTTGAGATTAATTGAATAATTCATGAAGTCACTATCTTTTATATAGCATAACAAAATGATGTAGCAGAGATGAAAAATAGAACTCTAAAAGAGATGGTTAATGCCATGCTTTCCAACTCTAGTCTAGGATATGGTTTTTGGGGAAAAGCATTTTTAACAGCTTGTCACATTTTAAATAGAGTCCCTACAAAAAGAAACAAAGTAACACCTTATGAGTTATGGAAGAAAAGAAAGCCTATTCTAGACTACCTTAAGGTGTGGGGTTGTAGAGCTATAGTTAGAGTTCCTGAACCAAAAAGGAAGAAATTGGGTGAGAGAGGAATAGAATGTATATTTCTCAAATACGTACTTCATAGTCAAGCCTATAGATTCATAGTGGTGGAGTCAAATAATTATTACTCAATAGATTCCATCACTGAATCTAGGGATGATGTTTTCGATGAAAATAGGTTCAAGTCACTTCCTAAGATAGTTTCAAACAGTGTTAAACAAGAACAAAGTTCAAGGAGAAGTATATGAAAATGAAGTGGAACCTAGAATGAGCAAAAGAATTAAAACTACTATGACTTATGGACCTGATTTCTTTATGTATTTGGTAGAAGGTACTAGAAACTAAATAAGTAGTTCGATTTCAATTGCCTTGAATATTGACTCTGATCCAGAAACTTAAGAAGAGGCTATAAAGTCTCAAGATGTTGAATTTTGGAAAGAGGCCATAAATGATGAAATGGACTCCATAATGGGGAACAAAACCTGAAAATTGGTAGACCTTCCACTTGGTTCCAAACCCATTAGATGAAAATAGAGTTTCAAAAAGAAATTAAGATTGGATGGTACAGTTGATAAATTCAAGGCAACGTTAGTGGCGAAGGGATTTACACAAAAGAAAGGTGTTGATTATTTTGACACATATACATTAGTTGCAAGGATAGCCACAATTAAAATGTTTATTTCTTTATCATCCTTATACAAACTTGAAATTCATCAAATGGATGTTAAAACTGCATTCTTGAATGGTCAATTAGAAGAAGTGTATATGAATCAACTGAAGGTTTTGTAGTTAAGGGACAAGAGCATAAAGTACGCAAATTACTTAAGTCTCTATATGGACTTAAAGAAGCCCCAAAGAAATGGTATGAGAAATTCGATCAAGTAATTCTATCAAATGGTTTCAAAATTAAGGATTTTGATAAGTGTGTGTACAATGAGTTCATTAATGGTAAAGGTGTTATCATATGTCTGTATGTAGATGGCATGTTGATATTTGGTACTGACTTAGAACAAGTACAAAATATAAAGAAATTTATGTCGGATAATTTTGGCATGAAAGACATGGGTATATCTGATGTAAGATTAGGTATCAAAATCATAAGAGATAAGGATAGCCTAATATTAACACAATCTCATTACATTGAGAAAATTATAAAGAAATATGGTCACTTGGAAAGCACACCTATAAGTACATCATTTGATAGTAGTATCAAATTATCTAAGAATTATGGTAAAGCAATTGCACAACTAGAGTATGCTAGAGCAATTGGTTGTTTAATGTATGCCATAACTTGTACAAGGCATGATATATCATTTGCTGTAGGAAAACTAAGTAGATTTACTAGTTGTCCTTGCAATGATCATTGGGAGGTTGTACACAGGGTCTTTAGATATTTGAAAAAGACCATGAATTTTGGCATAAGTTACAAAGAGTATCTAATAGTTTTAGAAGAATACATTGATGCTAGTTGGATAACAAACCGAGAGGAAGATCACTTTCCTACAAGTGGTTGAATATTCACTCTTGGTGGGGGTGCTATATCTTGGGCTTCCAAGAAGCAAACCTGTATCACTGATTCTACTATGACATCAAAATTTGTAGGGATAAAAAGGCTGAGTGGTTAAGGAATTTGTTGTTAGAAATTTCTGTGTGCTCTAAACCCATGGCTCCAATTTCAATTCGATGTGATAGTGAGGCAACACTAGCAAGGGCCTATAGAAATGTCTACAATGGAAAGTCTAGACATATTAGATTGTGACATAGCTATGTAAGATAATTAATTACTGATGGAGTAATTACAATTGAATAAGATCCATAAGAAACTTGGCATATCCATTGACCAAGGGACTTGCAAGAGAGCAAGTTGTTAAAACATCATAAGGGATGAGTTTCGAGCCCATACAATAGGATCACCAATGATGGAACCTCAACTCAACACTAACTAACTATAAGTCTTGAGATCAATGAGACAAAATACATTATTAGCAGTGATTGCAAGCAACAAATTTGAATTTACACCCCAAGAGTGATGATACTTGGAACCGTAATGTTAAAGTAAAGGTGAACTATGAGTTCTTAATAAGCTTATAAAAGTTTTCTTTGGTATGTTTAATTATGGAACATACTTGATAAGCTTACCTAGTGAGTGTGAAGTGTGGTCGCTTCTATTGAATTCAAGGGTTTGACTAGAGCACTCATGATATAAGATGCATGACACAAGGCCTCCAAAAGTGTTGACAATTTTATTTCTGAAAAATTCTATAAGGATAAGTCTCATGTGTGAGACATGTTTGGTTAAACAAATAGGATTTGTGGTTCAAAGTATTATACTACCACATCTTCTATTTAACTTTGATGTGTTTTTACTAAGTGAAGATTCAAGTCCAAAAGACATCTTCATTTAAGCACGAACTTCAATGGATGGTAAAAGATCAATTTTTTCAAAGTTTTATTGAGTCAATTTATTTTGAAAATGGTGGGTGATTGTTGATGACTTTCAATATAAACATACTTTTAAGCTTGGGATATTTTAGAAATCAAAGGAAAGGAGAAAAGAAAAGTGAAGAACAAATTTTGGCTTTTGAGAGTTGATACAGTCGACTGTAAGTTTCATACAATTGATTGAATAGTGTATATAGTCAACTACATGAATCTTTCAATCAACTAGATGAAAGGTTAAAATTTCTTGGAACTCTTTGAAACTTTTTCAGTTGACTAAATTCAAGATCTAGACGATTGGATGTTCAAAAATTTTGAATTTTCAGAGCGTTAAATGACAGGTGAACATGAATAGAAGTGTCTTTTGAGAAGGAATACTTAGTATTCAGTTTAAATCAGTTTCCTACTGATTCCAGGTGTCTCTAATGAAAAGACACACTAATTTGAACACTATATATGCGTTTATAACTGTCATAATTAAAAAAAAAGAGACAATTAGATTCTCTGGTTTTGTTTTTCCTCTCTTCTTCTTCTTCTCCTCTAAAAAACTACTGGTTTGTTTATGTCCAGAAATCTTGCAAATTTCCAGACATAAGAATTCTACATCCATAAACTCTTAGAAGCTGTTGTGGGTTATTCTTCACTAGTGCAAAGTGCATAATAACATCAGAGCTTCGTTGTATCTTAGAGAAAATTCGTCGGTAACCTCTTGCACCATGAGAAGCAAATTAAAACTTAAGGAAAGTGACCTGGTCGCGCCTTGAAGCCACTATTTATATCTCTTTTATTTTGATAACAACCCTTATTTCAAGAAATTCCCCCAATAATGCATGTGTTCATTAATAGTGTGCACCAAGAACAACCTTTGTGCTTAATGTCTACATATGCAATACACAATTAGACTATTTAAGATCTATATTCAACTTGTAAGGTAAATGTTAACCATCCCAAATGGGGTAATAGAATTTCCATTCACCTTGTAATGATCATATAACATTATTTGATTCATTTAAAATAGTTGGAAAGGGTATCCATTGCAAAGCCCGTTACACCAAAATGGGGTAATGGGCATTAAAATTTTCAAGGAGTGTAATGAGCATTCCATCACAATCATGATTCATCTTGGATTAAAGAAAAACGTACGAGCTTAAAAACTCAATACCTATCTTCTTTTTATTATGTCTTGTCTTGACAACATTGCCATAATTATCACAGCTCTCATTGTTCATCTTCTTCACCTCTGATTCTTTTAAGTATGGTCTTTCATTTTTCTTTCTATACTTTATAAAATATTTCTCTCTTGCTGCTTCCCACCTTATCAGTTTCGTCAACTTCGATGGCCTCCAACTACCTCCAGTGGCTTGGGTTTTTCAGTGCCCATTTTCTCTCTCTATGGATTTTCTAGATTCATTCAGTTTTTCTCACTTGTTGCACTACTCCCTTTGTACATCTCCATCCTTTTCCTTTTTCTCTTTTTTTATCTTTAATTTCAATTCTTTGTATTTTTCTTTATTTTTTTCTTCAAAATTTAAAATCTCCCTAAATGTAAACTTATTGATATATGATATAAAGAAATTCAAATTAAACTAATTTTTTTTTATTTTCTAGTTTTGAACAATTTTTGTTTTGGAAGACCAAAATTTATATTTTGTGTGGTTATGGGGTTGTATGTGATTGGTGTGGTTTCTTATAGTTATGAATTGTTTTTCGTTGGGTTTGGGAGAATAGACTTACGTTTGGTGATTTTTTTTTTTTTTTATGGTTTTGGAGAATGAAACTATTTTACATAACTAGCGAACAATGACAAAATGAATTTCTATGCGCAGTCATGTGTACTTCATGAATGTCTTCCTAGCATTGATATGAATTTTTACCATAGGAATTAAAATTTGAATTCTTAGACTTACTAGCATTTTTCAAGGGAACATTAATATCATTACTAGGTTCCTTAGAAGTTGAGGGATCATTTACATTTGTTTCTTTCACAAAGATAGTCTCATTTGATTTTTTTTTCCTAATGGAGAATAACCCAAACTAGATTTTTCTCCACTCAATCTTTGGCAAGCTAACATTTCATCTAACTTTTCTTTTCCACTTACAAGTCTAGATATAGTATTGTTCAAATCATTCACTTTCTTTATTAAAACAACATTTTCATTTAACAAATACTCTTATGATGAGTTGTAAGCTTGTTGTGAGTTTTATATTACTCGTAAGCGCACGAGTCATTTGCAATATAGTGTTGTGCAAGTGCGAGGTCGAATCCACAGAGAATTGTGTTGTGAAAATATATTTTTATCTAAACTAACCTTATTTTAACCTAGTTCCAAATTTTGGATTGTATCGTGCAAAGAAATATAAACTTAAACTAAATTGGATTAAAGCAAATGATAAAAATACAGAGGTTTCTGAATCCACCCCACCAAAGTAAAACATATATTTTCATGTTCTATATAAAAATAATCTATCAAATCATTCCATGAATCCACCATTATACAAATCATAGCAAATACCCAAACTAAACCAAAACCATCCAATGTATCCGTTTAAAAATCACAATGGATATCCAATCTAATTTGAATGATCCGCTGTATCCGGCAGATGAAACATAAGGAATATCCAATTGAACAATTTAAAAGCAATCAATCATAAGATTTTACTGAAATAATTGAGAACATTTATACTAAAAATATCAGAATTGTATGAACAGATCTGAAAATATTATGTCAAACAATGGCGAGGCTTCATCTTCAACCTTAGATGAAGATTTTAGCCTCTCATAATTATGAAACTAAAGTTCACAATAAAAGTTCTAAACATTAAACTTTAAAATTAAAAAGAAATAAATTAAAACTGACAATACATTAGGAGAAATTCCACTTGCTGTTGTGCGACGCTTCCCCCCTTGGTAGCAAAGCCTTCGAGATCCACCAGAATACCAGTAGAAGTCCTCCAAATTGACACCCATTTGATGAAGTGAAATGGGGCTTTTATAGGGGAACTCCATGACTACAATGTGTTTCCAATCAGATGTGGGATGTGTGGATATAGAATGTGTTTCCAACCGATGTGGGATGTAGGATTTAAGCCTTCACATGCCCTTCAAAACTTCTGTCCACGCTGAAATCCCACATAGGCTGACCTTCGTCTACTAAAACTGCCATAACTTTCTCTAGAAAAAAACATATTTATGATCCGTAAAATTCTCCAGAAAATAAACATCTAGATCTTTCTAAGAATATATGGTTCATCTCCTAGTTCTTCCTGAATCATTACAGTTTAATCCACAAAAATCACTTCTGCCACGCTGAAATCACGCACAGCTTGACCTTTGTCTACTAAAACTGCCATAACATTCTCTAGAAAAATCATTTTTAGGAGCCGTGAAATTCCCTAGAAAATAGACATCCGGATCTTTCCAAGCATATATGGCTCATCTCTTAGTTCTTCCTGAATCAATACAGTTTAATCCGCAAATATGACTGATCTGTACGGGCAATTCTAGCAATTTAGAGAAACTTCTTTCCAAGTGCTTGTAAATATGTAAAACAATGAAAAAAAAAACTAAAAGTAACAAATTCCTAAGCTAACAAATGTAGATTAAGGAGCCAAAATATGCAATATTTGGCACTCATCAAATACCCCCGAGCTTACATTTTGCTAGTCCCTTAGCAAAACAAAATAAAAAAAACTAAATGAAAAACAAAGAACACAAAGATAAATCCATCATTCATGGTGTCCAAAAATTTAAGTAGCACACAAAACCATGAGCAAGCTTAAAATATAAACCTATCTTCGCAATGAATAGGAATAATAAAAACTAATTACTTACAAAAGGCAGGCTAAGGCATCACAAGTCTGACTCAGTGTAAAGTGAATTAGCATATAAAGATGAGGCTTCCAAATAACTTCAATGTGCAATGTCTCTATGTCTCAGGATTCACAGAATTTCTCATCAGAATGAACAACGATGGCATAATTTTATTTTCTTCTCTATTTTATTATAAGGCTCTGCTATGTTTAGTTCCCTTAAGCTTTCTAATTGACCCATGTAGCGAGTGTTGAGTCAATGACTCCTAAACCAGATGATTTTTAAGGCATTAGGTGTAAAGACACCCCTAAGGACTTACTAACTCGAGCCAAAAAGGCTACGAAAATAAACTGGCCTTAATGCTACCAAGCAAAATTTCCACCTTTTGACGTGAACACTCACTGCTTACTGAGGCAAGAGGTCCAGTTACTCATCGGAAAGTTTCTCAATGATCATTACGAATAAAATTCCCACCTTTTGACGTGAACACTCATTACTTACTGAGACAAAAGGTCCAGTTACTCAGTGGAAAGTTTCTTGATGATTATTATAAATAATATATATATATATATTTTACGTTTCTATGCCAAAGTGTTTATCCTACAAATCATCCAGTTTCAGTTAAGTCATGGAAACATGCACATTAAAATCACATGTCATACCTCACACAATTATGTGCTAATGTGCTCGTGTCAGATTTAGTCAAACAGGTGAATTCTTAAATGCCTAAAGTAAGTAACAAAGTTTTAAAACTCTATCCTCAAATCATGTGTTCACGATTTTAAACTCATCAATGAAATCACAACACAGTATTTGTTTAGATCAACCAAAATTTCAAAATAACATGAGCATGCATTTATCTTTTTTTTTAAAGCAGAAAAAAAAACAACAACAAATTAGGACAAAGTGCATGTAAAGTGTCTCCCATATCCCTAAGCTTAAATTACACATTGTCTCCAATGTGTGAATAATATGGAAAAAGCTGACTTGGGAGATGGAGAACTAGCTGGACTGGCATGACTCATAGCATACCCCTAATCTTGAAATGAAGTACGCGTTCTCCCTAAAAAAATAAAGACTAGAAAACAAAAGAAACACTAGAAATAAATAGTTACAAGAAATATGTAAAATAATAAACAAACAGAAAGGATATGCTGTGGGGTGCCTTCCATGAGCGCTAAGTTTAACGTCTTCAGCCAGACCCAGCATTAGTAATCGTGCCCAGCTAAGAGCTCCACCATCTAATCAATAAATGGGAGTGAAAAATGATCCTTCCTTGTGGTAGCATTCAACTTATGGTAGTCTAGACACACTCTCCATCCTGACTGAACATGAGTTGGCGCCAACTCGTCGTCCTTATGCTTCACTACCGTCAATCCAGCCCACTTGAGCACGACATGAATCAAGCTCACCCACTTGCTATCAGAGATTGGATAAATGATCCCTGCATCCACCAGCTTTATCACTTCAGTCCTCATAAGCTCTTGTATAGTTGGGTTGAGCCTTGTTTGTGGCTCCCTCGATGGTTTGGCATTCTCTTCCAAATGTATCTTGTGCATCACCATCGAGGAGTTGATTCCCTTGACATCCTCAACAGTCCAGTTGATAGCTTCCTTGTGCTATCTTAAAACGTCCAATAACTTTTCCTCTTGAGCGTTAACCAAATCTGAAGCTATAGTCACAGGCAAAGAATTTGTTGGACCTAGGAACTTATACTTAAGATTGTCCAGTAAAGGCTTAAGTTCCTTCTTGGGGGGTTTAGGTGCTGTGGTCTCCTCTGTCTCACTGCTCTTCTGAGGAGTAGACTTCAAAGTAGCATTTGTTTGCTCAAGAAACTTATCTAAATCTAAATCCTCTTCAAACTGAGCAAAGCATGCCTCTAGGGGATCCTTAATGCTTGATTTACCCACAATCTCCTTCGTCTTACTGCTCTCTCAAGGAGCAGACTCCAAGATAGCATTTGCTTGCTCAAGTAGCTTATCCCAATCCAAATCCTCTCCAAACTGAGCAAAGCATACCTCCACAATATCCTCAGACTCCCCTCCTTTCTTGGGCACTTGTAATCTCTCAAGGTAAGGTGCTTTAGGTACAAATGACCTAAGGAGATCCTTAATAGTAGGTGTGGCTATAGATGGCCCAACATCTCTCTTCTCCTTGTTGCCACTTTCTTGCCCTTGCTGTATAGCAAGGTTCTCTTCCACTTGATTGCCCACTTGTCTCCCAGACCTCAATATGACAATTGATTGCACTTGTTCATGCCCGTGCATAGGAGTTGACGAATTTTCAACTGCAAACTGTTCCTTCGGGTTGGGCACGGGTTAACTGGGGAACTTTCCTTTCTCTTCTTCACCCACATGACTAGCGATTTGATCCATTTGACTCTTTAGCTTGCCAATCGCTTAGTTGTTTACCATTGTTGCACTCCTCACTTCGCCGATGGATTGGTCAGTCATCTTCATGAAATCCTTGATGGTGTCCTCTAGAGACTGTGAAACCGGTGCTGGCATTTGAGTGGGAGCATGGTAAGCAGGTGATGGTGCTGGATGGGCTGAACGACCATAACTTGGAAATGGTGGAGGAAATCCAGGAGAGTATTGATTGTGAGCATGATAAAGGGCTCCTCCCTGATTCATCGGTTGGTTCTGCTCCCATGAAAAATTAGGGTGGTTCTGCCACCCTGGATTGTAAGTCTCGGAGTAAGATCCATTTGATTGCCTCTGATAGTCATTGAAAGTGTTCACTTATTCCATGGGATACTCGGTAAATGCCGGCATTGATGGAAAATTCTGTGCTAAATGCATAGGACTAGCACAAATAGAACAGCTATCAACATTGAATATATTGGCTGCATTGATGGACTGGCCGGTCATCTTTATGAAATCCTTAAGGCTATCCTCCAATATCTGTGGCTTTAGATCAAAACGGGTAATATTGGTTGGTGGCAACATAATGAGTCAAATATTGCATATTTTAGCCCCTTAATTTACATTTGTTAGCTTAGAAATTTGTTACTTTGAGTTGTTTACGTTGTTTTATAGGTTTACAAGTATTCGGAAAGGAGTTTCACTAAAATTACCAGAATTGCCTATACAGATCAGTCATTTTTTTTAGATTTTACTATATTGATTCAGGAAGAACCAGAAAATGAGACATATATGCTTTGAAAGATCCGGATGTCTATTTTTTGAGGAATTTAATGGCTCATAAAAATGATTTTTCTAGAAAATGTTATGGCAGTTTTAGTAGACAAAGGTCAGGCTGTGTGTGATTTCAGCATGGCATATTAGTCATTTTTGTGGATTTTACTGTATTGATTCAGGAAGAACTAGGAGATGAGACATATATGCTTAGAAAGATCCAGATTTCTATTTTTTGATTAATTTTACGGCTCATAAAAATGATTTTTCTGGAGAAAGTTATGGCAGTTTTAGTAGACAAAGGTCAAGTAGTGCACCATGCTGCGCTCGAGCGCACAAGACTGTGATCGAGCGCACTCGGGCAGTATCCCACATTGAATTTGAAACTCATTGCACTCTTGAGTTTCCTTATAAAATCCCCACCTCACTGAAGCAATTGGTGTGCAATCTGGAGAACTTCTGCTAGCATTCTGGTGGATCTCGAAGGCTTTGCTACCACGAGGGGAAGCACCGCCCAACAGTGAGTGAAATTTCGCCTCAGTTTTAATTTATCTCTTTTTTTTAAGTTTTTAAGTTTAATGTTTAGCACTTTTATTGTGAACTTTAGTTTCATAATTATGAGAGGCTAAAATCTTAATCTAAGGTTGAAGATGAAGCATCGCCATTGTTTGGCATAATATTTTCAGATTTGTTTATACAATTATGATATTTTTAGTATAAATGTTTTGTTCAATTATTTAAGTAAAATCTTATGATTGATTGTTTTTAAATTATTAAATTGGATATTCCTTGTGTTTCATCTGCCAGATACGACGGATCGTTCAAATTAGATTGGATTTCCTTTGTGATTTTTAAATTAAACGGATACATTGGATGGTTTTGGTTTAATTTGAGTATTCGCCGTGATTTTTATAATGGTGGATTCATGGAATTTTTTGATTACTTTTATATAGAACATGAAAATATATGCATTACTTTGGTGAGGTGGATTCAGAAACCTTAGTATCTTTATCATTTTTTTAAAATCAATTTAGTTTATTTTATTTTATTTTGTTTGCAACATACAATTACAAATTTGGAACTAGGTTAAAATAGACTTAGTTTAGATAAAAATATATTTTCACAACGCAATTCCCTGTGGATTCGATCTCGCACTTGCACACACTATATTGTAGGCGACTCGTGCGCTTGAAAGTAATTTAAAACTCACAACACAACACTATACAAGAAGGGGAGTTAGTCGCAACGGGTGCGAACAAATCACTAAGGGATGTAGTGAAGTCCACGTTCCAAGCTCTAGGTTGCTCTCTTCTATCTCCTAAGAGTTCTTTCTAATTTGGGGATCTAAAGGTATTGACTCTAAGTTCAGGGATCTCCGACCAAGTATACACCCTACAAACATCACTAATATAAACTAACCAGCAGAAACAAAAGAATAAAATAAAATACAAATAACAAATAACAATAAGATAATATAAAATAAATACAAAAACAGAAAACACAATACTCACAAAATGGGCCAAAAAAATTGAAATTGACAAATTTTTTTTATATATATTAATTTTTATTTTAATTTTTTTTAGGCAATTGCAAATAAAAATAAATAAACAAAAAGAAAATTGCAAAAAGAAAAATAAAACAAAAATGCTAACTAAACCAGTAGAAAAATAAAATCAATTCAGACAAAGATTTAATTTTCACAAACAAAACAACTCCCCGACAACGGTGCCAAAAACTTGTTGTGAGTTTTAAATTACTCGCAAGCGCACGAGTCGTTTGCAATATAGTGTTGTGTAAGTGCGAGGTCAAATCCACAGAGAATTGCATTGTGAAAATATATTTTTATCTAAACTAACCATATTTTAACCTAGTTCTGAATTTTGGATTGTATTGTGCAAAAAAACATAAACTTAAACTAAATTGGTTTAAAGCAAATGATAAAAATACTAAGGTTTCTGAATCCACCCCACCAAAGTAAAACATATATTTTCATTTTATATAAAAATAATCTATCAAATCATTCCATGAATCCACCATTATACAAATCACAGCAGATACCCAAACTAAACCAAAATCATCCAATGATTTAAAAATCACAATGGATATCCAATCTAATTTGAATGATCTGCTGTATCCGGCAGAAGAAACACAAGGAATATCCAATTGAACAAATTAAAAGCAATCAATCATAAGATTTTATTCAAATAATTGAACAGAACATTTATACTAAAAAGATCAGAATTGTATGAAAAAATCTGAAAATATTATGGCAAACAATGGCGAGGCTTCATCTTCAACCTTAGATGAAGATTTTAGCCACTCATAATTATGAAACTAAAGTTCACAATAAAAGTTCTAAACATTAAACTTTAAAACTAAAAAATAATAAATTAAAACTGACTATACATTGGGAGAAATTTCACTCGCTGTTGTGCGATGCTTCCCCCTTGGTAGCAAAGCCTTCGAGATCCACCAGAATGCTAGCAGAAGTCCTCCAGATTGCACACCCATTTGATGAAGTGAAATGGGGCTTTTATAGGGGAACTCCATGAGTGCAATGTGTTTCCAATCTGATGTGGGATGTGTGGATATAGAATGTGTTTCCAACCGATGTGGGATGTAGGATTTAAGCCTTCACATGCCCTTCAAAACTTCTGCCCACGCTGAAATCCCGCACAGCCTGACCTTCATCTACTAAAACTACCATAACTTTCTCTAGAAAAAACATATTTATGATCCGTAAAATTCTCCAGAAAATAGACATCTGGATATTTCTAAGCATATATGGTTCATCTCCTGGTTCTTCCTGAATCATTACAGTTTAATCCACAAAAATCACTTCTGCCATGCTGAAATCACGCACAGTCTGACCTTTGTCTACTAAAACTGCCATAACTTTCTGTAGAAAAATCATTTTTATGAGCCGTAAAATTCCTCAAAAAGTAGACATCCGGATCTTTCCAAGAATATATGGGTCATCTCCTAGTTCTTCCTGAATCAATACAGTTTAATCTGTAAAAATGACTGATCTGTACGGGCAATTTTGGCAATTTAGTGAAACTCCTTTCCAAGTGCTTGTAAACCTGTAAAACAACGAAAAACAACTCAAAGTAACAAATTCTTAAGCTAAGAAATGTAAATTAAGAGGCCAAAATATGCAATATTTGGCACTCATCAAAGCTCTAAAGAAAGTTTTTTTTTGTTCTTTTAAAACTTTCCTTTCTTTAGAGAGAGATGAAACTTCCTTCTTAAGATCAACATTTTTAGCATAAAATTTATTTAATTCTTCATGCAATTCATTTATAACTTCTATCAATTCTTCATTCCCATTTTCATTATCAATATCATTGCTAGGAGAAGAATTGGTTACATCATTTTCATCATCAATTGCTATCAAGCAAAAATTGGCGATCTCTTGATAGTCAATCTCTTCATCCGAATTGTCCTCATCGTCATCACTCTAAGTGGTAACCACCATAGCCTTTTTCTTAGTGTGTTTGTATGGTTTCTTTATTGAAGGACAATTCGCATTGATGTGCCTGAGTTTCTTACAGCCAAAGCGCACAATAAGATCTTTCTTGGTTGAACTATCCCTTGTGTTTGGCTTCTTACTCTTTCTCAAGAATTTTGAAATCTTTTGGTGATGAGGGTGGTTTCTCTATATTCCTTACTACTATCATTCTCAACTTCTTCTACTTACTTGCTTGTGGTAGCATGAGAGGAATGACCTTCTTCTTCTTTGACTCTTCATCTACAATCTTTTTCATGACCTTCATCTCATGAGTCAATAGAGAGCCAAGAAGGGTGTCAACGTCAAGTTTGTCAAGGTCTTTGACTTCCTCAATGGCCATCATCTTTGATTCTCAAGCCGGTGGTAAAGCTCCAAGAATCTTCCTTACCAAATCACAATCTTCATAATTCCTATCAAGAAGCTTTAAAGCATTGATAATATTAGTGAATTGAGAGTACATTTCAGAAATAGTTTCGGTATGGGACATTTTAAAGGATTCATATTTGGACACTAATCTATCAATTTTAGAATTCTTTAATTGATTAGTACCCTAATATGTAAATTGAAATCTGTCCCAAATTTCTTTTGCAGAGGTACAAGCAAATTTTTTTATTGTATTCATTTATTTCTAAAGCATAATGAAGCATGCTAGTAACACTACTGCTTAAGGTCATCATTCTACAATCATCATCATAAAATTCTTGTTTAGTCTTATGAAGCAGAATTTATTTTTCACCATTTTTAACCTTTTTTCATAGGAATTCTAGGTCATTCTTCGACTATTCTCCATAAGTTATAGTATTGATCTTCTACAAAGATTTTCATTCTATTTTTCCAATAATTATAGTTTGTTCCACTAAACAAAAAGGTAATATAATAATGACCTTCATTATACATATTATAAGCGATAGGATATACTCAAGGATTTTAAGTCTATTAATGAGAACTAAGCTCTGATACCAATTGTTAACTAAAAGGCAACCCAAGAGGGGTGTAAATTGGGTTTTAAATTTTTTTGCACATAACAATTAAGTTGACACAATTAGGAAATCAAGTAAGAACAATAAGGATTGAATTGCTAGAAATTAAAGGAGCAAGGGATAAGAAAGTGCAAACTCGATTTTTAGTGGTTTGACAATATCAAAATCTCTCCGATCCTACGTCCACTCTCATTAAAGAGTCTCCTTAACAACCAAGCAACTTCAAAGGTGTTGCCAAAAATTTTACAAATATCTTTTCCAAATAAGTTTACACTCAAGTGTTTAAATCCTAACCACTTACAAGAGTTACATTAACTCTTTCTCCTACAAAGATTGAAAATGAGAGATGACTTGTTACAAGAGAGAGTGTAATAAATTCTTACAAGTTTAAGAAATTCTCTCTCACAAGATCAAAGCTTAAAGATGGCTCAAGAAATAATTTTAGAAAGCTTTTATGAGTAGTAAATGAACATTTTGAGAAATTGAATGCTCTTTCTTGTTAGAAATGCTTATTTATTATGGGTATTTGTTGTTCTAACTTAATATGGCCGTTAACCACAAGGAATAGGTGTTTGGTGTAATAAATGCTCTGTCCTGCGCCTTAATTTTAGAAAACTAGTTGTTATTCATGACATGGCATTCGACTATGAAAAAAGGATAGACAATTGTCTTATGAAAATATAAGGGTTTTGACTGGGATGAGAGAAGATGGTCGACTGTCTTGACCACGGTTAATTGCATGGTTCATAGTCGACTGTCTTGATGCCTTGAGTTAGACAATCAGCTGTCTAGAAAACATAGTCGACTGTACCATTAAAAAATTAGATTTTTTTTTTTTACTTTTTGAGAAATTTAAGGTTTTAAATGATAAAAACAATTTGTCAAAAGAATTTTAGAGCCAAAATGAATCTAAGACAATAAGAAAGAGATTACAAAGTATTTTAGCTACCTTAACCTATCTAAGCTTGAATGTCTTCTTCTTTGATTTAGCCTACAAGGATAGTCGTACGACAATGATGAAGTGAGCACACATTCTTAAGATCAATCAAGAGGTGATTACGCCCAAACAATAATGCGGTAGTTGTAGCACAGCTTTGGGGTGTCGATTCCATTGGGAGACAAATTAAAAGAATAGTAGAAAGAACAAAGAAACTAAAGAACAATATCCAATGATTGATGGAGAATAAAGATTAATTTTAAATAAAAATTAAATTAAAGCAAATTTGATAAACAGTGAAGCCTCGAGAATCCTGTGCACAAATTTGGTATTTTACATACTCTTAATTCATTGAATAACTCAATTGTGAACTCAATTTCCATAATTCCCAATCGGAAGATGTAGATTTATAAACCAAGATTAAATCAAATGTAACCCTTTGAAAAATCATTCACCACTTTTAAAATACATGAATTATTATCACTATTGAGAAAATCCAACGACGACAAAATACTCAGGAAGCAATATTGCAGCAAAGAACTAAATCAATATAGATAAATAATTAATCCAAACATAATCAAAGAGCTAAACCATTCAATAGAAAAAGTATGACTGAATCTATAAACAGAATAAATTCTAAGATTATTTGGAAAAGAAAACATCACCAATGAATTGCAAATGATAAAACAATAGAGTTCTAGTAATTGAAACTCAAATATATAAATTAAAAATAAACAAAAATACAATTAACTGTGCAAGTTCATCCCTAGCCCTACTTGATAATTTAGTTACCCATAAATATAATGGATAACAAAAATCTGAAGGGAAAGAGTTGATCTTACCGTAAGCATCCTCCCTTGGTAGCAAAGCCTTGGAGTTCTCCAGCTTGCCCTCCAAAAGTCCTCCGGATTTCTCCTAAAGGCCCTCTGGATTGCTCCTAAAGGCCCTCTAGATCTGGTCCCAAATGATCCTCAAAGCTGAAGTGGAGTAGGACTTTTATAGGGAAACACCACTAGTGCAATGTGTTTCCAATCCGATGTGAGATGTGGGATTTAAGCCTTCACATGCCCTTCAAAATTTCTGTCCACACTAAAATCTCGCACAACCTGACCTTTGTTTACTAAAACTGACATAACTTTCTCTAAAAAAATAATATTTATGAGTCATAAAATTTCTCAAAAAATAGACATCCGGATCTTTCCAAGCATATATGGGTCATATATTGGTTCTTCCTGAATTATTACAGTTTAAATCCGCAAAAATCACTTCTGCCACGCTGAAATCACGCACAGCCTGACCTTTGTCTACTTAAACTGCCATAACTTTCTCTAGAAAAATCATTTTTACGAGCCGTAAAATTCTCCAGAAAATAGACTTCGGATCTTTCTAAGTATATATGGCTCATCTCCTAGTTCTTCCTAAATAAAAACAATTTAATCTGCAAAAATGATTGATCTGTACGGGTAATTCTGGCAATTTAGTGAAACTCCTTTCCAAGTGCTTGTGAACCTATAAACCAATGAAAAACAACTCAAAGTAAAAAATTCCTAAGCTAACAAATGTAAATTAAGGGGCTAAAATATACAATATTTGGCACTCATCAAATACCCCCAAACTTACATTTTGCTAGTCCCTTAGCAAAACAAAATAAAAATAAAAAACTAAATGAAAAACAACGAACACAAAGATAAATCTATCATTCATGGTATCCTAAAATTTAAGCATCACACAAAACCATGATATTCAGTCATGAGCAAGCTTAAAATGTAAACCCATCTTTGCAATGAATAGGAATTTTAAAATCTAATTACTTACAAGAGGCCGACTAAGGCATCACAAGTCTGACTCAGTGTAAAATGAATTAGCATATAAAGATGAGACTTCCAAATAACTTTATTGTGCCATGTCTCCATGTCTCAAGATTCACAGAATTTCTCATCAGAATGAATAACGATGACATAGTTTTATTTTTTTCTCTCTCTTTTATTATAAGGCTCTGCTATGTTTAGTTCCCTTAAGCTTTCTAATTGACCCATGTAGCGAGTGTTGAGTCAATGACTCCTAAACCATATGGTTTTAGGGCATTAGGTGTAAAGACACCCCTAATGACTTACTAACTCGAGTAAAAAAGGCTACAAAACTAAACTGGCCTTAATATTACCAAGCAAAATTCCCACATTTTGACGTGAACACTCACTGCTTACTGAGGCAAGAGGTCCAGTTACTCAGTGAAAATTTTCTCAATGATCATTATGAATAAAATTCCCACCTTTTGATGTGAACACTCACTACTTACTGAGGCAAGAGGTCCAGTTACTTAGTGGAAAGTTTATCAATGATCATCATTAGCATTTTTCTTTCTTTTTTTTATATAATTTTTCTACTTTTCTATGCTCAAGTGTTCATCTAACAAGTCATCCAGTTTCAGTTAAGTAATCGAAACCTACACATTAAAATCACATGTCACACCCCACACAATTATGTGCTAATGTGCTCGTGTCAGATTAGATCAAACTTGTGAATTCTTAAATGCCTAAGGTAAGTAACAAAATTTTAAAACTTTATCATCAAATCATATGTTCAAGATTTTAAGCTTACCAATGACATCACATCACAGTATTCGTTTAGATCAACCAAAATTTCAAAATAACATGAGCATGTATTTATCTTCTCTTTAAAAAATAGTAAATAAAAAAAGTTGGGACAAGATGTGTGTAAATGTGTCTCCCATACCCCCAAACTTAAATGACATATTGTCCTCAATGTGTGAATAACATGGAAAGATCTGACTTGGGAGATGGAGAACTAGTTGGGCAGGCATGGCTCATAGCATACCCCCAAACTTGAACTGATGCGCACATTGTCCCTAAAAAAGAAATACTAAGATAATAATGGAAAACAACAAAATACTAATAATAAACAGTAAAAGAAATATGAAAAACAATAAAAACAAAAGGATAAGCTGTGAGGTGCCTCCCATGAGCCTAAGTTTTACGTCTTCAGCCAGACGCTCTTATTCACTCCCAGAAAAGCATAAGTTGAATGCACCCGCAACTACTTCAATGCCCAATTTGGTGCTTGGATGCTTTGGAGCTATAGAAACTCCCCTATCCAGGAGTGAGTCAATCATGTATGCCTGGTGGCTCTCGTCATCATTACTATCTTGACCCTTTTTCACATCCTCTGATTTGTTCATTGTTGGGATGTGTAATGACTTACCACTTTGTGTCATAATGACATTCACCTCCTTCAAATTCTCTGGCGCCATGTGTTGACCATGGGGTGTGGACTGAGCTTGAGAAGGGAACTTGCCTCGCTCATTCACACTCAAGAAGCTCATCAATTCGGATACTTGGCTCTTTATCTCCTCATTTTCTTCAACAACTTGCGTAATTAAAGATTCAAATATTTGATTAATCTTAGCCCGCGCCTCAATAAAAGCATGCAAAGTTTCTTCTAAAGGACTCTTAGAAGATGCAGGTGCATGATATGGTGCAGGATATGATCTAGAGGGTTGTGCAGGCGGCTGGTTTTTAGACCTCCAACTAAAATTGGGGTGATTGCGCCACTCTGGATTATAAGTATCAGAGGAAGGTGAAAAAGACTTCTTGTACATACCTAAGGTATTACATTGTTCCTCATACATCCCTCTCATCTCAGCAAATGTGGCACACTCTTGGGCGAGATGATCTACCCCGCCACACACAAAACATGGTCCAAAAGACTTTGCGTTATTAGCCACGTGTGTTGGCTTTAAGCCCTTAGTCTTTAACACATCTAGCTCCCTAGTGAGCATCTCGACCTTAGCCTTTAGGTTATCCTCTTCCCTAAGATGGTAAATTCTACCACCATTTGGGTTTCCTATAGGTCGTGACCTATTTGTGCTTTCAGTAGCACTAGGTCCAGTCCAAGTATGAGCTTTTTTAGCAAGCTCATTGAGGTATTCTATGGCCTTATCAGGATCTTTTTGTAAGAACTCACCATTACACATCATCTCCAGAAATTGGCGCTCGCTATATGTAAGTCCCTCATAAAAATAGCTCACTAAGCACCAGTTATCATACCCATGGTGAGGGCACATACTCAACAACTCCTTAAATCTCTCCCAAGACTAATACAAAGTCTCAATGTCCTTTTATGCAAAGGTGAAGATTTTCCTTTTTAAAGTATTGGTCTTATGTTAGAGAAAGTATTTATTAAAGAAGACCCGAGTCATCTCATTCCACAACCCAATAGATCGTGGTCTCAATGAGTATAGCCAACTCTTAACTCTATCCTTCAAAGAGAAAGGAAAAAACTTAAGTCTCACAATGTCATCAGTTTCATTTTGACTATGAAAAGTCGAAACTACTTCCTCAAGCTCCCTAATGTGCACATATAGATTTTCATTTTTCAAGCCATGAAACGTAGGGAGTAACTGTATTACCCCTGTTTTAAGATCCAATTGGCGAGTATTAGCTGGAAACATGATGCATGACGGTGTGGCTATGCGTGTAGGGTGGAGGTAATCCTGAAGGGTCCTAGTGGGATGATCTTCCTGTTCACTCATTTCTTCAGGACTAGATGGATTGTCAAATAAATGATTTTTTTAAAAAAAAAATTATTTCTGACTCTAACACAAGCCTACAAGCAAATCTACCTAAAGTGTCTCTCTATATTTGTGCATGCATGGTCAAAACATGATAAAACTACTATAAAAAGAAAGACGAGAGAAAAGAAAGAAAAACAAAAATAATAAATAAAATAAAATAAAATTAATCCAGCAAGCTAAAAGAAGGAACGAAGTTACTGCCTTTACAAACTGCTGAAAAGAAAAACTATCTAGCAATTCTTCTATCGTGTCCCCGGCAATGGCACCAAAATTTGATTACGCCCAAAGAATAACGCGGTAGTTGTAGCACAGCTTTGGGGTGTCGATTCCATAGGGAGACAAATTAAAAGAATAGTAGAAAAAACAAAGAAACTAAAGAACAATATCGAATGATTGATGGAGAATAAAGAATAATTTTAAATACGAATTAAATTTAAGCAAATTTGATAAACAGTAAAGCGTCGGGAATCCCGTTCACAAATTCAGTATTTTACTTACTCTTAATTCATTGAATAACTCAAATGGGAACTCAATTTTCATAATTCCTAATCGGAAGATGTAGATTTATAAACCAAGATAAAACCGAATGTAACCCTTTGAAAAATCATTTACCACTTTTAAAATACATGAATTATTATCACTATTGAGAAAATCCAATAATGACAATATACTCAGGAAGCAATATTGCAGCAAAGAACTAAATCAATATAGATAAATAATTAATCCAAACATAATCAAAGAGCTAAACCATTCAATAGAAAAAGCATGACTGAATCTATAAACAGAATAAATTCTAAGATTATTCGGAAAAGAAAACATCACCAATGAATTGCAAATGATAAAACAACAGAGTTCTAGTAATTGAAACTCAAATACATAAATTAAAAATAAACAAAAATACATGCAAGTTCATCTGTAGCCCCACTTGAGAATTTAATTACTCATAAATATAATGGACAACAAAAATCAGAAGGGAAAGAGTTGATCTCGCTGTGAGCGTCCTCCCTTGGTAGCAAAGCCTTGGAGATTCCCCAGCTTTCCCTCCAAAAGTCCTCCAGATTCCTCCTAAAGGCCCTCTGGATTGCTCTTAAAGGCACTCTGGATCTGCTCCCAGATGATCCTCCAAGCTGAAGTGGAGTAGGCATTTATACAGAAACACCACGAGTGCAATGTGTTTCCAATCCAATGTGGGATGTGGGATTTAAGCCTTCACATGCCCTTCAAAACTTCTGCCCACGCTGAAATCCCGCACAGCCTGACCTTTGTTTACTAAAACTGCCATACCTTTCTCTAGAAAAATTATATTTATGAGCCATAAAATTTCCCAAAAAATAGACATCCAGATCTTTTCAAGCGTACATGGCTCATCTCCTGGTTCTTCCTGAATCATTATAGTTTAAATAAGCAAAAATCACTTTTACCACGCTAAAATAACGCATAGCCTGACCTTTTTCTACTTAAATTGCTATAACTTTCTCTAGAAAAATTATTTTTACGAGCCATAAAATTCTCCAGAAAATAGACTTTCAAATCTTTCTAAGCATATATGGCTCATTTCCTGGTTCTTCCTAAATCAATACAGTTTAATCTGCAAAAATGACTGATCTGTACCAGCAATTCTGGCAATTTAGTGAGACTCCTTTCCAAGTGCTTGTGAACCTGTAAACCAACGAAAAACAACTCAAAGTAACAAATTCCTAAGTTGAAAAATGTAATTTAAGGGGCCAAAATATGTAATATTTAGCACTCATCAAGAGACTTTACAACTTACAAAGCTTAGACAAAGGTAGTTAGACCAAATTAATCTTGTTTTGTTATAATCAAAATCGATGTGGGGTCAACAGAAAAGAATTTGAAATTCAAAGCTTTGCAAAATTTTGTGATGATCATGATATTGATCATATTTTTTCAACTCCTAGAACCCCTCAACAAAATAGCGTTGTTGAAAGTAAAGATATAATTTTATGAGAGATTGGCAGGACTTTTCTTTATGAAAACAATTTGCCGAAATATTTTTAGGCTAAAGCCATAAACACTGCTTGCTATGTTTTAAATAGATTTTTAATTAGATCTATATTCAAGAAAACTCTATATGAATTATGGAAGGGTAGAAAACCAAATAATTTTTATTTTCATGCTTTTAGTTGTAAGTGCTTCATCTTAAATAACAATAAAGATAACTTAGGTAAATTTGATTTTAAGACCGATAAAGAGATTTTCTTGGGTTATTCAACCTTTGGTAAGGCTTATAGAGTCTTCAATAAAAAGTCTCTATTGCTTGAAAAATCTGTGCATGTTGCATTTGATGAAACTAACTCTCTTTGTGGAAGAAGAGTTTATTGTGATAATGATATAGATTTTATACCAGGAGTGGAGACCACCACTCCCATTGTTGACCCCAAAGAGAATCAACTTCAAATGGCTCAAGAAGGAGGTGAATCAAGTCTTGACCATCCATCAATAAGTTAATAAGGAGATGTGGTCTTCCTAAATATTGGAGGTATATGAATTATCACTCAATCAATCAAGTGATTGGTGATCCTTCACATGGCATAAAAACTCTCTCATTAATTAAAAATGTATGCAATTATGTAAATTTCTTATCTCAAATTGAACCAAGACTTTTGATGAAGCCAAACATGACGAGAATTGGATAATGGCTATGTAAGAAGAATTAAACAAATTTGAAAGAAGTAAATTTTGGACTTTAGTACCTAGGCCTAAAGATCACTTAGTAATTGGTACTAAATGGATTTATAAAAATAAAATTAATGAAAATGGTGTAGTAACTAAAAATAAGGCTAGGTTTATAACAAAAGGATATAATCAAGAAGAAGAAATATATTGTGATGAAACTTTAATCCCATGGCTAGACTTGAAGTCATTTGAATATTGCTGTATTTGCATGTTTTAAGAATTTCAAATGGATGTGAAAATTGTTTTTTTAAATGGTTTTATAGAGGAATAGGTTTACATTGAACAACCTCTTAGTTTCAAAAATCTTAATTTTCCAAACAATGTCTATAAACTTTCCAAAGCCCTCTATGAGTTGAAGCAAGCTCTTATAGCATGGTATGAAAGATTAAGTAAATTTCTACTTAATAATGATTTTACAAGAGAATAAATTAACACTACTCTTTTTCACAAAAATTCATGAGCATGACATACTCATTGTACAAATATATGTTTATGATATAATATTTGGTGCTACTAATGAGATCACGTGTCAAGATTTTGCTAAGTGTAGACAAGGTGAATTTGTAATGAGCATGATGGGATAACTCAACTACTTCCTTGGCCTTGAAACCAAATAAAGTAAGGAATGAATCTTCATCAAACAATCTAGATATATAAAGGATTTGATAAAGAGGTTGATGTAATGACCCATCCCGGGTTGGCCACCCTCGAAATGGTGTCATAACATTTTGAGAATCCCAGCACGACACATATATGCAGCCATAAAAATAAATAACACCAAAAGAAATTTATATCAATCCGATCTTTAAACATTCTATACAACGTAAAATGCATGAATATTTAGTAATAATTTTTTTATTATTATCTCATTAGTCTGAGGATGATGACACGCACGTGGCTTATAGAAAACGATTTCTTCTAAACTTCAACTCACTAAACTATTTGCCAACCCTACTACCTGAAAATCATTGTACAATGAGGAGTGAGCTTCACAAGCTCAGTGAATTAAATTTACTAAAAGTGCTCATTTGTATAAACAGTCTTTTAATATTTAAATCAATTTATATTTCCTACACTTGATACTAGCACTCTACTATCACTCCACATATCATAATATCCATTCTCTATCAATCTCTTCCTCTTATTTATTGGTTCACCTCAAGATCATCAATTATCTCATGATTTCCTCGTAAGGAGGTTCACATCATAAAATCTACCATTTAGATTGTTCTTATCACTGTAATAATAACACACCACACCTCAGCATTTCAATAATCTCATCACCATAACTGTCTCTCTGTGAGACTCGTCAATCTATATTTATATTCACAATAATACACCACACCACAACATTTCAATAATCTTATCACATAACTGTCTCTTTTTGTGAGACTCAACCATCATTAATTATATTCACAATTTATACATCACACATCAATATTTCAATAATGCAAGCAATAATTAAAACAGATGCAATGCAATGAATGCATATGATGGGAACGTCTTCCCACTTGTCGACAGGTTGTTATTATTTTAGATCGGCCCCTTCTCGGTTCTTTTCTTTGCAACTTGTCCCGGTTGCCACGAAATTTTCTCAACATATGCCGGCTGGCACGGTGTCCCTTTTATTTCCAGCATATACCGACTGTCACTGTTATTTTATTAGACCGACCCCTTCCCGGTTCTTTTCTTTCTCATTTAATGCATATGTATATGAACAATGATATGAAATATGCATTTGAACAGTAATATAAAAAAAAAACATGAACTCAAAATATCTAAATTTACTATCCCGATTTTTCTCAAATTATATAAAAATTCCACTAAAATCCCCTCATCACAAATCACATCACAACATCCATTAAAACTTGTCAAGATCCACTGAATTTCATACCAATTCACATCAAATCATCCATCAAAGTTTGTCAAGATCCACTAAAATTTATCTCCTCAAACTTCGTATCAAAACATCAATATAACTCATCAAGAATTTAATTATCACCATCATTATTAAATTAACCAATTATGCCAATAATTTTCTACGATTCCAACATTTATACCATATCTATCCACCCAAAGATTTATCTACCACCCAATCATACTTTAAAAATTAAATTTAATATTATCACCAAATAATTGATTTTTATTTAGACTACTTAAAGTAAATTCAACTCACCACGTAGCTCTTAAAGCTACCCGTGGATCACCTCTTTGCCATTCTTGTTTCTTTCAAAAATTCTTCCGGTTGTAGATTGTCAACACCTGACATCATATTTATATAAATTTTCTAATTTATTCTTCAATTTGATATAAACTACACACTTTGAAAATTCCCACTTTGAATTCAGGGAAACTTCATAAATGTCAGAAATTCAAAAATAACCACTATGATATTACCTTCTGCTTTTCTCATAGCTATTCTTCATTCTTAATGAAATTCTGCAGAAAACCCATTCAAAATATTGCTCTTTCAGCATTTCTTTGAGTCCCCAATTACTTTGAGAAAACAAATGAGAAGTTGAAAAAAACTGAACGAAATCGTTCAGTCTCCATATGTTTACCGATTGTGCATATATATATATATATATATATATATATATATATTTTTTCTTGCTTTAGCAGCCCCCCTCCCTTACAATTCTTGAACTGCCACGCAAAACCCAAGTGTAAGGCATACAAATGCCTTTCTTTTGCATTCCTTTATTTGGTAGTAGGTTGCCACCCTTTTTTTATTTTGATTTGTGTTGTGAGTTTTAAATTACTCGCAACCGCACGAGTCGTTTGCAATATAGTATTGTGCAAGTGCGAGATCGAATCCACAGGGAATTGTGTTGTGAAAATATATTTTTATCTAAACTAAGTCTATTTTAACCTAGTTCCAAATTTGTAATTATATGTTGCAAAATAAATAAAAGCTAAACTAAATTGATTTTAAAAACTAATAAAAAGACTAAGGTTTCTGAATCCACCCCACCAAAGTTAAGCATATAACTCAATGTTCTAAAGATAGCCTATCAAAACATTCCATGAATCCATCTATATGACAAAAAACAAAGAATATCTCAATTAAACCAAAAGCATCCAATGTATCCGCTCTTAACAAATCACAAAGGAAATCAAATTTAACTGAAAACGATTCGATGTATCCATCAGATGAAACACAAGGAATATCCAACATAACAATTTAAACTCAATCAATCACAAGATTAACTCAAATAATTAACGGAACATTTATACTAAAAAATATCAGATTTGTACAAGCAAATCTGAATTACTATGCCAAACAACGGCGAGGCTTCATCTTCAACCTTAGCTGAAGATTCTAGCCACTTATAACTATGAAACTATAATTCATAATAAAAGTGCTAAACATTAAACTAAAACAACTAAATAAAAAGAAATAAATAACTTTACATGGGAGAAATTCCACTCGCTGATGGGCGGTGCTTTCCTTCATGGTAGCAAAGCCTTTGGGATCCACAAGAATGCTAGCAGACGTCCACCGGTTAACACCAAAGTGGCCCAGGAATTGCACACTGAATGATGAAGTGGAGTGGGTCTTATATAGGCAAATACCACGAGTGCAATGTGTTTCCAATTCGATGTGGGATATAGAAATGTGTTTTCAACCGATATGGGATGTGGGATTTAAGTCTTCATACGCCCTTCAAAACTTCGGTTCACGCTGAAATCCCGCACAGCCCGCACAGCCTGACCTTTGTCTACTAAAACGACCATAACTTTCTGTAGAAAAATCATTTTTACGAGCCGTAAAATTCTCCAGAAAATAGACTTCTGGATCTTTCTAAGCATATATGGCTCATATCCTGGTTCTTCTTAAATCAATACAGTTTAATTTTCAAAGATGATTGATCTGTACGGGCAATTCTGGCAATTTTAGTGAAACTCATTTCCCAGTGCTTGTAAACCTAAAAAACAATGAAAACAACTCAAAGTAACAAATTCCTAAGCTAAAAAATGTAAATTAAGTGGTCGAAATATGCAATATTTTTCACTCATCAAATACCCCCAAACTTACATTTTGCTAGTCCCTTAGCAAAATAAAATAAAAAACTAAATGAACAACAAAGATTATAAAGATAAGTTCAGTATTCATGGTATCCAAAAATTTATGGAGCATTCAAAATCATGAGATTCATTCATGAGCAAGCTTAAATAAGTCAAACCCATCTTCACAATGAATAAGAATTTAAAACTTAATTATTTACAAGAGGCATGGTAAGACATCACAAGCTTGAATAAGTGTAAAGTGAATTAACATACAAACATGAAGCTTCCAAATAATTCCAATGTGTAAGGTCTCCATGTCTCAAGATTCACCAAATTTCCCATCAGAATGAACAAAAATGGCATAGTTTTTATTTTCTTCTTTATATATATACATATACATATACATATACATATATATATATATATATATATATATATATATATATATATATATATATATATATATATATATATATACCTCTACTATGTTTAATTCCCTTAAGCTTTCTAATTGACCCATGTAGCGAGTGTTGAGTCAATGACTCCCAAACCAGATGGTTTTAGGCCATTAGGTGTAAAGACACCCCTAAGGACTTACTAACTCGAGTCAAAAAGGCTACGAAATTAAACCGGCCTTAATACCTACCAAGCAAAATTCCACCTTTTGACGTGAACACTCACTGCTTACTTAGGCAAGAGGTCCAGTTACTCAGCGAAAAGTTTCGCAATGATCATTATGAATAAAATTCTCACATTTTGACGTGAACACTCACTACTTACTGAGGCAAGAGGTCCAGTTACTCAGTGGAAAGTTTATTGATGATGATCATTATAAATATTAGTAGTATTTGTTGTTTTTTTTTATTTATTATTTTTTATACATGCCCAAGTGTTTATCCAACAAGTCATCCGGTTTCAATTAAGACAAAGAAACGTATACATTCAACTCACTTGTCATACCTCACACAAATATGTGCTGATGTGCTCGTGTTAGATTAGATCAAACATGTGAATTCTCGAAAATGCCTAAAGTAAGTAACTAAAGTTCAAACTCTATCATCAGATCATGTGTTCAAAGTTTTAAACTCACCAATGAAATCACATCACAATTTTTCAGAACAACCAAAATTTTTAGACGAACATGAACATACATTTATCTTTACGACAAAAAGATAACAAATTAGGACAAAGTGTGTGATGTGTCTCCTACACCCCCAAACTTAAATTACACATTGACCCCAATGTGTGACTAATATGGAAAGAGCTGACCTGAGATATGGAGAACTATCTGGACTGGTATGGCTCATAACATACCCCCAAACTTGAACTGAAGTACGCATTGTCCCTGAAAAATAAAAAAAACTGGAAAACAAAAAAAACTGGAAACAAACATTAATCATAAAAATGTGAAATAATAAATAAATAAACAGAAAAATAAGCTGTGGGGTGCCTCCCATGAGCGCTAAGTTTAACGTCTTCAGCCAGACCCAAAATTAGTAAACATGCCCAACTAAGTGCTCCACCATCTGATCAATAAATGAGAATGAAAAATGATCAGGCCTAGTGGCAGCATTCAACTTACGGTAATCTATACTCACTCTCCCTCCTGACTGAACACGAGTTGGCACCAACTCGTCGTCCTCATTCTTCACTACCGTTAATTCAGCATGTTTGGGCACAACTTGAATCAGGCTCACCCACTCGCTATCAGAGATGGGATAAATGATCCCTGCCTCTAACAGCTTAATATCTTCTGCCCTCACAACCTCTTGCATAGCAGGGTTGAGCCTTCTTTGTGGCTTCCTCGATGGCTTGGCATTCTCCTCCAACTGTATCGTGTGTATTACGAACGAGGGGTTGATTCCCTTGACATCCTCAATAGTCCAGCCTATAGCTTCCTTATGCTCTCTTAAGATGTCCAATAATTTCTCCTCTGGAGCATCACCCAAATCTAAAGCTATAATTATAGGAAAAGAATCTGCTGGACCTAGGAACTTATACTTAAGATTGTCCGGTAAAGGCTTAAGTTCCTTCTTGTGAGGTTCAGGTGCTACCGTCTCCTCCTCCTCATTGCTTTCTCGAGGATCAGACTCCAAAATGGCATTCACTTCCTCGAGTAACTTATCTAAGCTCAAGTCCTCTCCAAAGTGAGCAAAGCATGCCTCCAGGGGGTCTTCGATGCGGGATTCATCCATAGTCTCCTCTGTCTTACTACTCTCCCAAGGAGCAGACTCCAAGATAGTATTTGCTTGCTTAAGTAACTTATCTAAGTCTAAATCCTCTCCAAACTAAGCAAAGCCTGCCTCCATAATGTTCTCAGACTTCGCTTCTTTCTTGGTCTCTTGTAGTCTCTCAGGGTAAGGCGCTTTAGGTAAAACGACCTAGAGAGATCCTTAATAATAGGTGTGACTGTAGATGGCTCAGCATCTCTCTTTTCCTTGTTGCCACTTTCTTGCCCTTGTTGAATAGCAGGGTTCTCCTCCACTTGATTGTCCACTTGTCTCCCAGACAAGTATGGGACAGTTGATTGCACTTGTTCCTGCCAATGCATAGGAGTTGATGAATTTCCCACCGTAAACTGTTCCTTTGGGTTAGGCTCAGGTTGACTGGGGAACTCTCATTCCTCTCCTTCACCCACATAACTTGCGATTTGATCAATTTGACTCTCTAGTTTGGCAATCGCTTGGGTGTTTTCTATTGTTGCACTCATCACTTCGCTCATGGATTAGCTAGTCATTTTCATGTACTCCTTAAGGGTGTCCTCAAGTGACAGTGAAATTGGCGCTGGTGTTTGAATAGGAGCTTGGTAAGCAGGTAATGGTGCTGGACAGGCTGAGTGACTATAACTTGGAACTGGCGGAGGAAATTCGGGAGGGTATTGATTGTGAGCTTGATAAGGGGCTCCTTTCTGATTTCTCAATTGGTTCTGCGTCCATTAAAAATTAGAGTGGTCCCACCACCCTGGATTGTATGTTTCGGAGTAAGATCCATTTGATTGCCATCAACAGTCATTGAAAGCATTCATTTGTTCCATGGGATACTCGGCAAAGCCAGCATTGATGGAAAATTCTGTGCTAGATGCATAGGACTAGCACAGATGGAACAACTATCAACATTGAATATGTTGGCAGCATTGATGGACGGGCCGGTCATTTTCATGTACTCCTTAATGGTGTCATCTAAAGACTGTGAAACCGGCGCTGGATTCATCCACACACACACACACACATATATATATATATATATATATTTGGATAACTAACTAGTAGAAAAATAAAATCAATTCAGACCAAAAATTTTCACAAACCAAAAAATTCCCCAGCAACAGCACCAAAAACTTGTTATGAGTTTTAAATTACTCGCAAGCGCACGAGTCATTTGCAATATAATGTTGTGCAAGTACGAGGTCGAATCCACAGGGAATTGTGTTGTGAAAATATATTTTTATCTAAACTAAGTCTATTTTAACCTAGTTCCAAATTTGTAATTATATGTTGCAAAATAAATAAAAGCTAAACTAAATTGATTTTAAAAACTAATAAAAAGACTAAGGTTTCTGAATCCACCCCGCCAAAGTTAAGCATATAACTCAATGTTCTAAAGACAGCCTATCAAAACATTCCATGAATCCATCTATATGACAAAAAACAAAGAATATCCCAATTAAACCAAAAGCATCCAATGTATCCGCTCTTAACAAATCACAAAGGAAATCAAATTTAACTGAAAACGATTCGATGTATCCATCAGATGAAACACAAGGAATATCCAACATAACAATTTAAACTCAATCAATCACAAGATTAACTCAAATAATTGACGGAATATTTATACTAAAAAATTTCAGATTTGTACAAGCAAATCTGAACTACTATGCCAAACAACGGCGAGGCTTCATCTTCAACCTTAGCTGAAGATTCTAGCCACTTATAACTATGAAACTATAATTCATAATGAAAATGCTAAACATTAAACTAAAAAAACTAAATAAAAAGAAATAAATAAATTTACATGGGAGAAATTTCACTCGCTGATGGGCGGCGCTTCCCCTCATGGTAGCAAAGCCTTCGGGATCCACCAGAATGCTAGCAGACGTCCACCGGTTAACACCAAAGTGGCCCAGGAATTGCACACTGAATGATGAAGTGGAGTGGGTCTTATATAGGCAAATACCACAAGTGCAATGTGTTTCCAATCCGATGTGGGATGTGGGATATAGAAATGTGTTTCCAACCGATGTGGGATGTGGGATTTAAGTCTTCACATGCCCTTCAAAACTTCTGTTCACGCTGAAATCCCGCACAGCCCGCACAGCCTGACCTTTGTCTACTAAAACGACCATAACTTTTTATAGAAAATTCATTTTTACGAGCCGTAAAATTCTCCAGAAAATAGACTTCTGGATCTTTCTAAGCATATATGGCTAATATCCTGGTTCTTCTTGAATCAATACAGTTTAATTTTCAAAGATGATTGATCTGTACGGGCAATTATGGCAATTTTAGTGAAACTCCTTTCCCAGTGCTTGTAAACCTGAAAAACAATGAAAACAACTCAAAGTAACAAATTCCTAAGCTAACAAATGTAAATTAAGTGGCCAAAATATGCAATATTTTTCACTTATCAATTTGGTTTTTTATTTTTTATTTTTTAAACTTTTTTTTAATTTATTTTTTTTCTTTTCCTTCTCTTGGATGTCTTAGATGTCCAGACCACATTTTTTTTAAATCTTTTTTTTCTTTTCTTTTAATCACGTCCTGTAATTTTTTTTTTAGCATTGCTTTATTCTAATTGGACTTTTCGCACTTAAAATATATATTTTATTTTAACTCTTTGTTCTATTTATTAAATTACTTCTTTACCCTTACTTCACGAATACGAGTATTACAGTTGAGCACTTCAACAAAGCTTAACAAAGATGAAGAAGGTAAAAGTGTCAATATTAAGAAATATAGAAACATGACAAGGGATTTATTTTATTTAACCGGTAATAGCCCAAAAATAATTTTTAGTGTTTCTATATGTGCTAGGTTTCAATCAAATCCTAAATAATCTCACTTAGTTGTCTACAAATTTTTTTTAAAGATATTTTCTATAAACTTAAAAACTTAGCTTTATGGTACTTGCTGACCCGTATTTGATTTTAATAATGACAAAACACTACTTAAATTGCACTAACAGTTTTATCCAAGTGTTTAAGTGGCAAAAGCATTCAATATAGAAACAAGATGCAATAATACAATACGTTCAAATACTAAAAGAAGACAGAAGATCTAGAATAGGCTCTAAGGTAAATAAATCACATTATAAATCTCTAATTTCAGTTACCTAGCTTAAAATATGGCTCATTTTACAAAAATATTCGACAAAAATAATACGAAAAAATGTCTTTAAGTCAAAAACTATCTTAAAAACATAAAAACTGGGTTTTTGGACAACCCAGTCGACTGATACTTGTCCTAAACCTAAAAGTGAACTTTTTTCTCTTGACTTAGTCGACTGGTAATTCGAAAGTATGGTCGTTTGAGAAGTGAGACTTAAGTATGTAATGCTCCAAATCTACCTAATCAGTGTCTAATGGCCATATAAGACCAAGGCTATAAAAATCACAATCAATAAGCATTTAAATAATAATAAAGAACACTAAATTTGATTTATAGCTCATTAATACTCTCATAAGCCTTGAAAAAATTATTGTGAGCCATTCTTTAAACTTGTTCTTGAAAAAGAGATAATGTTCATCTTGTAAAGCATTCATTGTTATCTCTTCCCTTTCTTTTACATTTAATACCATTCATTGTAAAGAGAAAGAGTTGGAGTAACTCTTAGAGTGTTTAGGATTAAACACTTCTTTGTAACTTCCTTGTAGAAGAGAGTGCTTGTAAGGTTTTTGCAACACACATGAAGTTGCTTGACTACATTTAGTGGATTACTTCAAGGAGGTTCCTTGAAGAGAGTTGATGTAAGGACGGAGAGATTTCAATATTATCGAACCACTATAAATGGAGTTTGCATATTCTCTTCCTTACTCCTTTAATTTCAAGCATCTTATTTGTTGTGTGCCTTGCTTGATTAAATTGTTAAATTTTTTTGTGTTAATTAGAAAAAAAGTTTTTAAAACCCAATTCATCCCCCTCTTGGGTTTTTACCTTGGTTTACAATTGGTATCAGAGCCCCGTACTCAATTTCAAGCCTAAAATCCTTCAGTTAACCAAATGGCTTCAAATAGCTATACTGAAGGTCATTCTTATTTCCTATACTTGACCTCCTTTGTTCAATGGCTCAAACTATAATTACTAGAAAAATAGAATGAAGATCTTTATCGAAGGACAAGATTATAATTTATAGAGAGTTATTGAGAAATGACCTAGAATTCCTACAAATGAAATAACTATTGGACAAATCAATCATACAATGCGTAAACTCAAAACGAAGTTTAATGAAGAGGAATATAGAAAGATGTCTCTAAATAGTAGACCCACTAGTATGTTACATTGTGCTTTAGATATCTTTGAGTATGTTGGAAATCACCTTGACAAGATGCCCAAGTGGTGATCTTCCAAACACCCAAGTCTAGAATGACTTTTAGAAAGAAATACAGCAATTGAAAGCAAGAAAGAAAAGAAGACAAACGATTTGTTATTAAGGTTCAACAATAGCCTACATCCCTGTGAGTTCCTCTGAACTCTCTGCACTAAATCAATGGTTCTTTACAATTCAGCAACCCTCTCCAAGAAACCTCAAGTTCTTGAAGGAACCAAGAAGAGAACAAGAAAGTGATAGACCTATTACAATGCTTTCTATCAATTCTATACTACTCTCTCTTCTTTACAACTAGCCTCTCTACAATGAGTCCCTCTTGTATGTTTGTGTCTTTGTACTCTCACACAATTCTATCATTCACACACATGTCTCACAAGTTACATTACATCACATTCTTATTGAGAATGAAGCTAGGTGACCCTTTATATAGTGCACCAACTTCTTGTTCAATCTTGTGTGTCATTCTCACCCTTAGATCTTGATGATCACTCAACCATGGCCCTCCATTAATCCTAAGTGGTGCTATGCATTTTAACCTTGCATCCACGCACCTAAGAAGAGGCTTAACCAAGTTGGATATGTGTGCCTCAGTGTGCCTAGCGCCTAGGCGCTGAACAGGGGGTGGTGAGGCGCTAGGCAAAGCCCCTTTGCATCACATTCTGGACGGTGCAGCGCTGATGGAGGGGCAGTGTGACGCTGTCCTTCTTCAAACTGCCTCCTTCATAGGTGGTGCGGCGTGCACTGATGCTGCCCTTCACATAGCTATGTGAACTCCTTTGCCTTGTTGATTAGGGGTGTGCACACACACCCAAAGTGACGCACACACATGTGTGCACTCCTTTAACATGCTGAAATTTAATCTTCTAACCTTGATTTAGACTTTAACCATCTTTGAACCATGTTTAAACCTTAGACAAATACCAACAATCTTTACCTTTGTCTAAGCATTTAAACCCGAACTATTGTGCAGAGAACTTTGAGATCCAAACTCATCTTGAGTCATCAATCAACCAACTCCATTCCTAAGAAGTCCAAGGCAATGATTGGACCTTCTTAGAGGTAGAACCTTGATGCCAAAATCTGTAGGACTTTCCTCCATGGCCTTCTTGTCAATATGAATGCATCCTTTCGTACCATTTTTCAGAATGTAATGATACCAAACATCCATATGCTTCGTCCCCTCATGGAACACCGAATTCCTCCACAAGTACCATGCACTTTGGCTATCCGAAGACACCACCACCTGCTCTTTTAAGATCTCCCACTCGTCCAACAACCCTTTGCATCATATAGCCTCCTTTATGGCTTCTGTAGCCGCTATGCATTCTGCCCCGGTTGTTATGAGTGCTACAACCGACTGTCACTGAGCCTTCAAATACCTCAGCAACCACTTCATCCCAAGCCAATGCTTCTTTCCAGGACTACTCACAAATCTACTGAGAACACCCATTGCCCAAGAAACCCTTAACCAGTTTCTCTCATTTTCTTGGATTCTACACATCCCAAGGATCTTTTGTGTAAGGCTGAGATCCTTCCTCTCGAACTCCTCGGTGAGTTGAGATGTAAACCTTTCCATCCTCTTCCTGCTGTTCCGAACCAATAGCACGTCAATGACATAGATGAGGATACTCACCATCTTCTCCACCTTGTGTCCAGGTGAGAAAGTTTATATGAAATCTATGTCTTCTCTTCTAGTGAAGCCATTCCCCACCGGCTTAGCCTTGTTCCGGACTTCATCTCCTGGAGAGTACCCTTCTTTGATCTTGTAAGCCGACTTACAATCCATAACTCTTTGATTTCCTGGAATGTGCACCAATTCCCAGAAGTTGTTATTCCTCAAAGAATCCATTTCTTCCCGCATAGCTAGCTTCCATCTTGGCAAATCCTTACATCCCATAGCATCAATGTAAGTCTCTTGTTCACTTATCTCTCCTTCTGTCCAAGGAACTGCTGCATCCGCAAACCCATATCTTGGAGGTGGTCCGACCAGTCTTCTTTCTCGGTCTCTAGTGAGCTTATAGTCCTTCTGACTCCCGTCATCATCAACTTCCAGTTCAAACTCCTCACGAGTGTCCTAAGCTTGGCATTCATCAATGGGCTTTACCTGGACCGAACCCTCTTGCCTTCCTTGCTCTACCTGAACTGAATTCTCCTTGATATTATGCTCCACAAGAACTAAACTGGTTTGCTCACTAGCCTCTGCAGGGTTAGTTTTCTCCAAGTAGGTTTATTATGAGTTTCAATCCTTTTAAGGACCATAACCTATACCCCTTAGCCCCTTCCTCATATCCTAGAAACACACATTTTCTAGATCCTGGACTAAGCTCATCATCCTTTTGTTGTGTATATGCAACACACCCAAAAGTTCTAAGGTTGTCCAACTCATGGGGTTTTCCACTCCACATCTCTTTAGGAGTCTTGAGCTCTAAAGCTCTAGAGGATGATCTATTAACCAAATATGCAGCAGTAGACACAGCTTTCCCCCAAAAACATTTGAGTAATCCAGATCTATCTAACATGCACCTAACCTTTTCCATCCACTCAGCAAATCCACTTTGCTGAGGGGTTTCCACAACCGTCCTATGTCTTAGAATCCCATTTAACCTACAGAATTGATCAAGTTCTTAGTTAAAAATTTCTAAGCCATTATCAGTTCTTATCCCTATAACTACCCTTCCCATTTGAGTCTCTACCATCCTTTCCACACCACTAATTTATTCAAAGCATCTGATTTATTTTTAACCAAATAAATCCAAACCTTTCTTGAATAATCATCAATTAAAGACAGAAAATAAATGTTACCTCCCTGTGTTGGTGTCCTTACTGATACCCAAAGGTTCGCATGAATGTTGTCAAGAATGCACTTAGACTTGTGCACTCTGGTGTTGAAGCTGACCCGGTGTTGCTTCTCAAGAACACAACACTCGCAGAAATCAAGTTCCTCTACTTTGTTTCCACCAAGTAGGTCATCCTTGCTAAGATTTTGCAAGCCCTCTTCGCTCATATGTCCCAAGCGAGTATGCTAAAGGGATGCCTTATCCATCTCAGCCATCAAACTTGTTGCTTGATCCTTGATCTCCATATCTCTGATCATCTCATAGAGTCCATCCTTCATTACTGCTTTGATCAGTATCAAAGATCCCTTGGCTTCCTTGATCTTTCCTCCCTTTATCTTGTATGTGTATCCCATGGAATCCAACTGCCCTAATGAGATCAAATTCCTCCTCAAGTACGAGAGATACCTCACATTCTCCAGTAGCTTTGTCATTCCATCAAACATCCTCACCTGGATGTCTCTCGTGCCCCTCACTTGGTAAGAAATATCATTCCCCAAGAAAACCTTTTCATCATTGGTTTCCTTAAAATTCTTGAACCAACTCTAATGAGGGAACATGTGATGAGTGCACCCGGAATCCAAGATCCTTTTCTCGCTGCCTTCTTACCCCTTGCTCACACTTGAGCACACAACAAGAACATCATCATCTTGCTATTCTATCTTGGCAACTGAAGCCTCTCTATTCTTGGTATGGCTTCCTCTTTTATCCCGCATCTTCTTGTAATCTTTCTTGACATTACCCTCCTTATGGCAGTAGTAGCAACTCTTCCCTCCAAATCTCGGTTTGGAGTGCTCTCTCCTCTACCTCTGTCCCAGTAGTAGCCATGTATGTTGCTGTGCATTCTCCCATGGCTCTCTCCTCTACCTCTGTCCTGGTAGTAGCCATGTATGTTGCTGTGCACTCTCTTATGGCTCTCTCTTCTACCTCTGTCCCGGTAGTAACCATGCATTTTGTTGTGCATTCTCCCATGGCTCTCTCCTCTACCTCTGTCCTGGTAGTAGCCATGCATGTTGTTGTGCACTCTCCCATGGCTCTCTTCTCTACCTCTGTCCCGATAGTAGCCATACATGTTACTGCCATACCGAGTTGCTGGCCTTCTTTTAAAGAATAGCCCTTTACCACTTGATGCACTCCTTATCTTGGCATCAAGATTATCTTGCAACTCTTCATTAGGATCAAATTTGAAAGAAAAGATTCGTTTACGAAGATACCTCTTATTAGGGAGAGTCTTGGCAAGAAATAACTCATCTAGTTTCTTCCAAATTGTAGCTAGATCTTCCGAGTCTCCACACTCCCTTATGACATTATCCGACAAGTGCAAGAAGAAGGTGTTATATGCCATCATCTTAATCTCATTCCGCTAGTCCTCTATGGTACTTGCTGGAAAAGCATCATATTCTCCAAGAGCCAAGTCCATTTTCTGTTGCACTAGAATCGCCTTGATCTTTCGCTTTCACAGGGAAAAATCTCCCTTTCCATCAAACTTCTCAATACCAAAATTTGAACCCATCTTACGGAGAAGATCCCTTGATTTATGCAGCACCCACAAATTCTTTCCAACTTCTTCTAAACCTCAAGAACACAGATCAAAGATGGATCTTAATACCGTTCTTGAATCACCCTCAAGAACACGATCAGATCTTGATCTTTATTCAGTTCTTGAATCACCCTCAAGAACATGATCAGATATTGATCTTAACTCTGTTCTTGATTTACCTCAAGAACACGATCGATATAGATCTTAACTCCATTCTTGAATCACCCAAGAAGTTGACCTTCGATTCTTGGAGTCTTGACTCCAATACCTTCTGTTCTTGCTCCGATATCCAGCTGTGCAAGCTCTGATACCACTGTTGTGGTTTCTCCTCTAGCTCTGATACCACTATTGGAAATCACCTTGACAAGATGCCCAGGTGGTGATCTTCCAAACACCCAAGTCTAGAACGACTTGTAGAAAGAAATACAACAATCGAAAGTGATAACTGCTTAAATAGTCATATTTAAGCCCCTTAATTTACACTTTTTAGACTCTTTATTTATATATTTTAGTAGTTTCTACTTCATTTTCGTGTTTTATGTGTTTTTCACAGGACTTGGACAAAAAGATGATAATTTAGAGCTTTTAGAAGCAAAAATCATGTTCTACCATCCAGCAAGGTGCGCTCGAGCGCACCTCGCTTGAGATCGAGCGCACAAGAGCACGAGCGCACTTGAAGAAGGCTCGAGTGCATCCTGTATACGCTCGAGTGCAATCACTCCAGAGGCGGCAGAGCCAGATATGGAAAGAAGTCTCCAGAATCCAAATAGGAAATTAGGGTTTTGGGACACCAAAAGGACCCTATAAATAGCCCTATAAAACATATAAACCAGATCTTTTGTTCTAGATTCGAAGTAGCAAGCTTAGGAGAGGAATTGACGACTCGTCTCTCGAGTCTTCTTCAGTTTTAATTTTCTGTTTTTATTTCACTATGTTTAGAATATTTAGTTTACTTAGTATGTGTAACTAAACTCCTATAGGGCTCGATTGAAGCCCTAGTTATGCTTTTCCACATGGTCATTCATTGATTATCTTTGCTATAACCTTGTTAGAATATTTAACTTGATTAATACCTGTTTGTATTTACATTCTTCATATGTTTGTGCCTGATCAACGTATGCATGTGATATTGATAAGTTAGTCGAATCAATTTGGATGACCGAGTCTTGGGTTCGACATTAGTAACAAGGGATATCCACACCGGATTCCCGGGTTAATCAACATGGGAAACCGAGAGCGGACCAAGCCCTAGGTCCCATGTGGTTGCCGATCTCTACAGCCTTCATGCTCTCTTAAGGAACAACTCAGTATACACCCATGCTGAATCCCTTAAGAGAGAAAAGAGTTAGAGTATACACCATGCCTAACTCATTGCATAGGGAGATCAATAGCCTAAGGTGTGGACCAAGCCCTTAGGTTGGCAACCATTAGATATTCATGATAAGGCTAGAGCATTGAAGCTTTACTTAGTGGGAAAGTATAATTAGGGTGGATATCGTAGTCCTATGTTCTCATTATTGTTATTCTCTAGCAATCAAATTGCTATTTCTCTTTTTTTAACTTGAAGAAACGAATTCTAAAACGGAATTCACCAATCCCTGTGGAAATGATCTCGCACTTGCACACTATGCTACCACAGACCTTGTGCTCTTGCAAGTAAAACTCGGATGGTTATTTGCATATTTATTTAGGTAGATAATCGCTCCAACAGAAAGTAAGAAAGAAAAGAAGACAAATGATTTGTTATCGAGGTTTGATAATAGCCTACGTCCCCACGCACCTAAGAATAGGCTTAACCAAGTTGTATGTGTGTGCCTCAGTGTGCCTAGCACCTAGGCATTGAACAGGGTGCGACGAGGAGCTAGGCAAAGCCCTTTTATACCACATTCTGGACAGTGTGGCGTTGCCCTTCTTCAAACTGCCTCCTTGCTGGGTGGTGCTGCGCTGGTGAAGGATCGGTGCGGCGCACACTGATGCTGCCCTTCACACAGCTATGCGTACTCTTTTGCCTTGTTGATTAGGGGTATGCACACACACCCAAAGTGATGCACACACATGTGTGCACTCCTTTAACATGCTGAAATTTAATCTTCCAACCTTGGTTTAGACTTTAACCATCTTTAAACCATGTTTAGACCATGTTTAAACCTTAGACAAATACCAACAGTGCAATAAAAATTTTGCATGTATTTCGGCTAAGGAGATTTGGGACAAACTATAAGTTAAATATGAGGGCACTAGCGAAGTTAAAAAATAAAAATTTATATGCTAGTTTCTGAATATGAATCTTTTAAAATATCTCCTAACGAAACAATTTCTCAAATGCACTCATGCTTTACCACTATTGTTAATGGTTTAAAGCTTCTTGGTAGGAACATTGAGGAGTTTGAACTAACAAGAAAGATATTGAGATCTTTACCATCTACTTTGAAAGTAAAGAAGATGGCCATAACGTAGACCAAAAATCTCGATAAACTTGATGTCGAAACGCTTCTCGGATCATTATTGACATATGAGATGGAAGAAATGAATCTCGGAGCCAATAATAATGAGAAGAAGAAGAAATTGATTGCTCTCAAAGCCTCCAAAGCAACAAAGAGGAAGAAAAAGAAGAAGAAAATGAGAGCAGTGAAGACGATGGTGAAATGCCTTTAACAATAAAAGGTTTCATAAGTTATTAAAAAAGAGCAAGAAACCTTATACAAAAGATTCCACTCCAAAAAGAGAACCTATTGTGTGTTTTGGTTGCAAGAAGCCTTGTCACATTAAGGTCGATTGTCCAACAACAAACAAACCATATAAGAGCTTAAAAAAAAGTCATGATTGCAACCACTTGGAGTGATGATGAAGAAAAAGAATCTTTGGACAATGATGTTGGATATAAGAAAATTGTCAATCTTTGCTTGATGGTAATCGATGATGAAAATGAGGTATCAAATTCTTCCCCTTCTAATAATAATAATATTGTTAGTAGTAGTGAAGAATTAATCGAGGTAATTAATGAAATGCATGAAGAATTGAAAATATTTGATTCTAGAAATATTGCTCTTAAGAAGGAAGTCTGATCTCTTTCTAAAGAAATGGAAGGTCTAAAGGAAGAAAAATAAAAACTATCTTCCATGCTTTATAACTCATCACAAGATTTTTTAAAAAATGAAAATGATTTTTAAAAAAGAAAGTAATAGAATTGAATAGCACTATATCTACGCTTATGCTTGGAAAAGAAAAACTAGATGAAGTGCTATCTTGCTAAAGATTGAGTGCAGGAAAATCCAGCTTGGGTTATTCTCCATTAGGAAAACAAAAATCAAAAGAGATTTTGTTCATGAAAGCAATATGTGTGGATGAACCGTCAACCTCTAAGGCCACTAGCAAGATTAAGAGTTCTCCTTCAAAGTATGCTAGTAAGCCTAAGAATGTGAATTTAAATTCAAATGCTAAGTATTCTAATGCATATGCTAGAAATAGAAATCTTAGAAATATATATTCATATTTGTATACTCATCCAAGATATGCGAATGATAGGAATAATCATTCAAGGCATGCACATGCTATAAATGCACATCCTAGAAATTATCATCATCCATATCATAGAGATAACATGTATGTTCACAACTCTCATACTACAAACATGTATCCTAGGACTGCTTATCCAAGGAAAAGGTAACTATTGGTACCTTGAAAGTGGTTGCTCAAAGCATATGACCGGTGATCAAAGCATAATTAAAGAACTAACTCTAAGGGATGGCGGACATGTCACCATTGGAGACAGCACAAAGATAAAGATTATCGGGCATAGCAAAGTGGGTAATGATTCCTTAACCATTGACCATGTTTTATATGCGCAAGTCCTTAAGCCAAATTTACTTAATATTAGTTAACTATATGAAAAAGGCAACAAAGTCATATATAAATCCTCTCATTGTCTAGTAATAGACATCAAAAGTAACAAGATCAAGTTTGTTGGCCATGGACACGATAATGTCTATCTAGTTGTTTTAAAATCTTTGCATTTGGAAAATGAAAAATGTTTTCCCGCTTTTAGTAAAAGCCTATGGCTATGGCATAGAAGGCTTGGCTATGTGAACATGGATTTACTTAAAATTCTTTTAAGAAAAGATTTAGTTGTTGAACTTCCCAAAATTAAATTTGAAAAAGAAAAAGTTTGTGATGCTTGTCAAATGGGAAAACAAACAAGAATTTCTTTCAAATCTAAAAATGTAATTTCAACTTCTAGATCATTTGAACTTTTATATATGGATTTGTTCGGTCCAATAAGCACCATTAGTCTAGGTGGCCATCAATATGGTATGTTATTGTTGATGATTATTCAAGATATACATTTTTTTTATTGCTTATAAGGATGAAGCCTATAAAGAATTTGTGAACTTTTGCAAAAAGGTTCAAAATAAAAGAAGAATTTCTATTTCAAGTATAAGAAGTGATCATGGAAAAGAATTTGAAAACTAAATTTTTTCAAAATTTTGTGATGAAAATGGAATTGATCACAATTTTCAGCACCTAGAACTCCTCAACATAATCGAGTTATTGAGAGGAAAAATAGAGTTCTAGAAGAATTTGCTAGAACCATGCTTTATGAAAATCGTTTACCAAAATACTTTTAGGCAGAAGCCGTAAATACTTATTGCTATGTTTTAAATAGAGTATTAATTAGGCCTATGCTTGATAAAACTCCATATGAACTATAGAAAGGTAGAAAGCCTAATATCTCTTATTTCGTGCTTTTGGTTATAAATGTTTCATCTTAAATAACAATAAAACTAAATTAGGTAAATTTGACTCCAAGACTGATGAAGGGACATTCTTAGGATATTTAATCTTTAGTAAAGCTTATATAGTCTTTAACAAAAGAACTTTAGTGGTTTAAGAATCCATACATGTTGCCTTTGATGAGTCTAACCCAATTGGTAGTAAAATAGTGTCTCTTAATGATGATGTAGATTTTATTCTAAGAATGGATATATCTACCCCCATTGTTGACCAGAAGGAGAGCCAACCTCAAACAAATCAAGAGGTAGATGCTCTCAATCTTGATCAACCGTCTACAAGTCAACAAGAGGACGATCTTCCCAAATATTAGAGGTATGTGAATTATCAACCAATCGATCAAGTGATTGGTGATCCTTCACAAGGGGTAATAACTCGATCTTCTATGTGAAATATTTGCAATTGTGTACCTTATTTATCTCAAGTATAACCTAAGACTTTTGTAGAAGCCAAAAAAGATGTTGATTAGATAAATGCTATGCAAGAAGAATTAAATCAATTTGAAAGGAATAAAGTATGGACTCTACTTCCTAGACCAAAGAATCATACAATCACAGGAACTAAATGGGTATATAGAAATAAAATGGATGAAAATGAAATAGTAACTAGGAACAAGATTAGACTAGTTGCTAAGGGTTACAATCAAGAAGAATGAATAGACTTTGATGAGACTTATGCTCCTGTAGCTAGATTAGAAGCCATTCATATGTTATTAACCTTCGCATGCTATAATAAGTTTAAGCTATTTTAAATAGATATGAAAAATGCTTTTTTAAATGGTTTTATAGAATGAGATGTTTATATTGAGCAACCTCTTGGTTCTAAAAATCCTAGTCTTCTAAACCATGTTTATAAGCTTTCTAAAGCTCTCTATGGGTTGAAGCAAGCTCTAAGAGCATAGTATGAAAGGCTAAGTAAGTTTTTACTTGAAAATAGTTTTACAAGAGGAAAAATAGATACAACTTTCTGTTGGAAATCACCTTGTCAAGATGCCTAGGTGGTGATCTTCCAAACACCCAAGTCTAGAATGACTTGAAAGAAATACAAAAATCGAACACAAGAACAGAAAATCAAAGAAAGAAAGCAGACAAGCAATTTTTTATCGAGGTTCGGTAATGTGCCTACATCCCTGTGAGTTCCTCTGAACTCTCTACACTAATTCAAATGGTTCTTACAAGTTTAGCAACCCCCTTCAAGAAACCTCAAGTTCTTGAAGAAACCAAGAAGAGAACGAGAAAGTGATAGACTTATTATAATGCTTTCTATTAATTCTATACTAACCTCTCTTCTTTTACAACCAGCCTCTCTACAATGAGTCCCTCTTGTATGTCTGTGTCTTTGCACTCTCACACAATTCTCTCATTCATACACATGTCTCACAAGTTACATCATCACATTCTTGTGTCTTCTTTTTTGAGATTGAACCTAGATGACCCTTTATATAGTGCACCAACTTCGTGTCCAATCTTGTGTGTCATTCTCCACCCTTAGATCTTGATGACCACTTAACCATGGCCCTCCATCAATCTTAAGTGGTACTGTGCATTTTAACCTTGCATTCACACACCTAAGAGAAGGCTAAAGCATGTTGTCCATGTGTGCCGACTAGTGCTGCAGCGTCGACTTCCCAGCGCTGCAGCTTTGAGTTTCTATCCCTTGTGTTATTCCTGCTAGGTTCCAGCGCTGCAGCTTTGAGTTGCTGTCCCTTTCACACAACACCCTTCTGCTTGTGTGCAGAAGTGTGCACACTAGTGCGCATGGCCTTCCCTTGCTCCAAAATGAAGCACACACATGTGTCCAGCCTTCTAAGTTACTGAACTTTGATCCTCCAACATTGGTTTAGACTTTAACCATCTATGAACCATGTTTAAACCTGTTTAAACCTTAGATAAATACCAACAATCTCTACTTTTGTCTAAGTGTTTAAACCTGAACCATTTTTGCAGAGAGCTTCGGGATCCAAACTCATTTTGAGTCATCAATCAACCAACTCCAATCTTAAGAAATCCAAGGCAATGATTGGACCTTGTTAGAGGTAGAACCTTGGTGCTTAAATCTACAGGACTTTCCTCCGTGGTCTTCTTGTCAACATGAATGTATCCTTTCGTACCATTTTTCGGAATGTAATGATACCGAACATCCATATGCTTCGTCCCCTCATGGAACACCGGATTCCTCCACAAGTGCCCTGCACTTTGGCTATCCGAAGACACCACAACCTACTCTTTTAGGACCTCCCACTAGTCCAACAACCCTTTGCATCATTTTGCCCTGGTTGTTATGAGTGCTACCACCAGCTGCCACTGAGCCTTCAAATACCTCAGCAACCACTTCATCCCAAGCCAATGCTTTTTTTTCGGGACTACTCAAAAATCTGCTGAGAACACCCATTGCCCAAGAAACTCTCAACCAGTTTCTCTCCATTTCTTGGATTATACACATCCCAAGGATCTTTTGTATAAGGCTGAGATCCTTCCTCTCAAAATCCTCACTGAATTGAGATGTAAACCTTTTCATCCTCTCCCTGCTGTTCCGAACCAACAGCACATCAATGAAATAGATGAGGATACTCACCATCTTCTCTACCTTGTGTCCAGGTGAGAAAGTTTCTGTGAAACCTATGTCTTCTCTTCTTGTGAACCCATTCGCCACCATCCTAGCTTTGTTTCACACTTCATCTCCTGGATGTACCCTTCTTTGATCTTGTAAGTGCACTTACATTCCACAACTTTCTGCTTTCCTGGAATTTTCACCAATTCCCAGAAGTTGTTCTTCCTCAAAGAATCCATTTCTTCCTCCATAGCTAGCTTCCATCTTGGCGAATTCTTACACTCCATGGCATTCATGTAGTCTCTTGTTCACTCATCTCTCCTTCTGTCTAAGGAGTTGCTGCATCCACAGCATCTACAAACCCATATCTTGAAGGTGGTCCGACCAGCCTTCCTTCCCAGTCTCTTGTGAGCTGATAGTCCTTCCGACTTGCTGCATCAACCTCTTCTAGTTTAGCCTCCTCTTGAGTGCACTGAGCATGGCCTTCATCCAAGGGCTCTACCTAGTCTGAACCCTCTTGCCTCCTTTGCTCTACCTGAACCAAGTTCTCCTTGATGCGATGCTCCACAAGAACTAAACTGGTTTGCTCACTACCCCTGCAGGGTTAGTTTTCTCCAAGTAGGGAAATAACAATTCATTAAAATTAACATCCCTACTTATTATGAGTTTCAATCCTTCTTTCTCTAAGGACCACAACCTATACCCCTTAGCCTCTTCCCCATATCCTAGAAACACACACTTTCTAGATCTTGGGCTAAGTCTATCATCCTTTTGTTGTGCATACGGAGCACACCCAAAAGTCCTAAGGTTATCCAACTCAGGGGGTTTTCCACTCCACATCTCTTCGGGAGTCTTTTGATACACAATCCTAGAGGGTGATCTATTCACTAAATAAGAAACAGTAAACACAGCTTTCCCCCAAAAACATTTGGGTAATCCTGATCCATTTAATATGCACCTAACCTTTTCCATAAGGGTCTTATTTATCCACTCAGCAACTCCACTTTGCTGAGGGGTTTCCACAACCGTCCTATGTCTTAGAATGTCATTTAACTTATAGAATTGATCAAGTTCTTGATTAAAAATTTCTAAACCATTATCGATTCTTATCCCCTTAGCTATTCTACTCATTTGAGTCTCAACCAGCCCTTTCCACACCACTAATTTATTCAAGGCATCTGATTTATTTCTAACCAAATAAACCCACACTCTTCTTGAATAATCATCAATTAAAGACAGAAAGTAAATGTTACCTCCCTGTGTTGGTGTCCTTGCTGATCCCCAAAGGTCTACATGAATGTAGTCAAGAATGCCCTTAGACTTGTGCACTCCGGTGTTGAAGCTGACCCGGTGTTGCTTCTCAAGAACACAACACTCGCAGAAATCAAGTTCCTCTACTTTGTCTCCACCAAGTAAGCCATCCTTGCTGAGAACTTGCAGGCCCTCTTCGCTCATATGTCCCAAGCGAGTGTGCCAAAGGGCTGCCCTATCCATCTCAGCCATCAAGCTTGTTGCTTGATCATTGATTTCTGTCTCTGTAATCATCTCATAGAGTCCATCATTTCTTGCTACCTTGATCACTACCAAAGATCCCTTGGCTACCTTGATCTTTACTCCCTCTGTCTTGTATGTGTATCCCATGGAATCCAGCTACCCCAATGAGATCAAATTCCTCCTCAAATCTGGGAGATACCTCACATTTTCCAGTAGCCTTGTCATTCCATCAAACATCCTCACCTAGATGTCTCCTATGTCGCTCACTTGGTAAGAAATATCATTCCCCAAAAAAACCCTTTCATCATTGGTTTCCTTGAAATTCTTGAACCAACTCCGGTGAGGGCACATGTGATGAGTGCACCTGGAATCCAAGATCCGTTTCTTGCTACCTTCTTGCCCCTTGCTCACACCCGAGCACACAACAAGAACATCATCAACTTGCTGTTCTGTTTTGGCAACCGAAGCCTCTCCATTCTTGGTATGGCTTTCTCCTCTATCCCTTGTCATCTTCTTGCAATCTTTCTTGACATGACCCTCCTTATGGCAGTAATAGCAATTCTTCCCTCCAAATCTCAGTTTGGAATGCATTCTCCTATGGCTTTCTCCTCTACCTCTGTCCTGGTAGTAGCCATGCATGCTGCTGTGCACTCTCCTATGGCTCTCTCCTCTACCTCTATCCCGGTAGTAGCCATGCGTGCTACTGTGCACTCTCCCATGGCTCTCTCTTCTACCTCTATCCTGGTAGTAGCCATAGTTGCTGCCATACCAAGTTGCTGGCCTTCTTTTAAAGAATAACCCTTTACCACATTATGCACTCCTTATCTTGGCATCAAGATTATCTTGCAACTCTTTCTTAGGATCAAATTTAAAAGCAAAGATTTATTTACGAAGATACCTCTTATCCGGGAGAGTCTTGGCAAGAAACAACTCATCTAGTTTCTTCCATATTACAGCTGAATCTTCCGAGTCTCCACACTCCCTTATGACATTATCGGACATGTGCAAGAAAATGGTGCTGTAAGCCATCTTCTTCATCTCAATCCGCTGGTCCTCCGTGACACTTGTTAGAAAAGCATCATCTTCTCTAATAGCCAAGTCCACTTTCTGTTGCACAAAAACCTCCTTGATCTTTCACTTCCACAAGGAAAAATCTCCCTTTCCATCAAACTTCTCAATACCAAAATTTGAAGCCATCTTGCAGACGAGATCCCTGATTTATGCATTACCCACAAATGCTTTCTTCAACCTCAAGAACACAGATCGAAGATGGATCTTAACACCGTTCTTGAATCTACCTCAAGAACACGATCAGATCTTGATCTTTACTCCATTCTTGAATCACCCTCAAGAACACGATCAGATATTGATCTTAACTCCATCATTGATTTACCTCAAGAACACGATCAGATATAGATCTTAACTCCGTTCTTGAATCACCCAAGAAGTTGATCTTTGATTCTTGGAGTCTTGGCTCCGTCACCTTCTACTTCTTGCTCCCATAACCAGTTGTGCTTGCTTTGATACCACTGTTGGAAATCACCTTGTCAAGATGCCCAGGTGGTGATCTTCCAAACATCCAAGTCTAAAATAACTTGTAGAAAGAAATACAGCAATCGAACACAAGAACAGAAAATCAAAGAAAGAAAGAAGACAAGCAATTTGGTATCGAGGTTTGGCAATGTGCTTACGTCCCCATGAGTTCCTCCGAACTCTCTGCACTAATTCAAATGGTTCTTACAAGTTTAGCAACCCCCTTCAAGAAACCTCAAGTTCTTGAAGAAACCAAGAAGAGAACGAGAAAGTGATAGACCTATTACAATGCTTTCTATCAGTTCTCTACTAACCTCTCTTGTTTTACAACCAGCCTCTCTACAATGAGTCCCTCTTGTATGTTTGTGTCTTTGCACTCTCACACAATTCTCTCATTCACACACATGTCTCACAAGTTACATCATCACATTCTTGTGTCTTCTTTTTTGAGATTGAACCTAGGTGACCCTTTATATAGTGCATCAACTTCTTATCCAATCTTGTGTGTCATTCTCCACCCTTAGATCTTGATGACCACTTAACCATGGCCCTCCATCAATCCTAAGTGATGCTGTATGTTTTAACCTTGCTTTCATGCACCTAAGAGAAGGCTAAAGCATGCTGTCCATGTGTGTCGGCCAGTGCTGCAGCGTCGACTTCCCAGCGCTGTAGCTTTGAGTTTCTGTCCCTTGTGTTATTCCTGCCAGGTTCCAGTGCTACAGCACTGCACTGCAGCTTTAAGTTGCTGTCCCCTTCACACAACACCCTTTTGCTTTTGTGCAGAAGTGTGCACACTAGTGCGCATGGCCTTCCCTTGCTCCAAAATGAAGCACACACATGTGTGCAGCCTTCTAACTTATTGAACTTTGATCCTCCAACATTGGTTTAGACTTTAACTATCTGTGAACCATGTTTAAACCTATTTAAACCTTAGATAAATACCAACACTCTCTTTATAAAAGCTCACAAAAATGACACACTATTAGTCCAAATATATGTTGATGATATTATATATGGTGCCCCTAATGAATCTATGTGTCAAGATTTTGCTAAGTGTATGTAAGGTGAATTTGAAATAAGCATGATAGGAGAGCTCACCTACTTCCTCAGACTCCATCAAGGACCTATTGAAGAGGTTTGGGATGGAGAGCTCAAAATCTATTGGACTCCTATGAGCACCTCTACAAAACTTGACCTAGATAAGGAAGGTAAGTGTGTAGATATTAAAAATTATAGAAGTATGATAGGAGCTTTACTATATCTAACTGCAAGTAGATCCGATATAATGTTCAGTGTATGCATGTGTGCTAGATTTCAAGCTGTAAACCGAGGTTCAAACCCAAGAGGGGGTGAATTGGGTTTTAAAAAACTTTTGCTAATGATTTTGTAAGTTTTTAAATAGTTAAATGTACAAAGCACATAAACAAGTAATATGCTTGAAAGTAAAAGAGTTTAAGGAAGAGAAAATGTAAACTCCATTTATAGTGGTTCGGCAATATCGGATTCCATTCCGAGCCTACGTCTACTCTCTTCAAGGAACCTCCTTAAAGTAATCCACTAAAACCTTAGTCGTACAACTTCATGGGTGTTGTACAAACCTTACAACCGATCCCTTCCTCATGGAAGCTACAATGAAGTGTTTAATCCTAAACACTCTAAAAGTTATACCAACTCTTTCCCTTTATAATAAATGAAATTTGTTGTAAAGTAAATGGTAGAGAGATAACAATAAGTGCTTTAACAAATGAACAATATCTCTCTTTCAAGAACAAGCTTAAAGAATTGCTCAACAATAAATTTTTCAAAGCTTTTGAGAATTAATGAGCTATCTTGTGAATTGAATGTGTTCTCTCTTTTATTTAAATGCTCATTGAAGTGGGTTTATATAGCCTTGAAGCAATATGGCCATTTAACACTGACTTGGTAGGTTTGGGGCATTATATGCTCAAGTTCCGCATCTCAAATGATCATATTTTTGAATTACCAATCAACTGGGCCCTAAGCACCAATCAACTGGAAACTTTTTGTCTCAGTTGCTAGTCGATTGGATCCTCAACACCAGTTGACTGGAAACTTTCTGTCCCATATCCCAGTCAACTGGCATATGGACCCAGTCGACTGGGTTGACCTTCAATCCAATTTTCTTTTTTAAAAAAAAAAGTTTTTGACCTAGAAACTTTTTGTATTTTGGTTTTATCAAAGTCTTTTGTAGATTGAGTCACAGATCAAGCTATGTAATTGAAAAAGAGATTTACAATTTTTTCAATTATCTTAATGCCTAATCTAGATCTTCTGTCTTGTTTTGGTGTCTGAATCACGTTGCCTTCTTGCTTCTTGTTTTTGTACTGAATACTTTTACCGCTTAAAATACTTAGATAAAACTATTACTACAATTAGTGTACTATTTTATCTTTATTAAAATCAAATATGGGTCAACAATCTCCTTCTTTTTGATGATGACAAAACTAAGGAGAGAAAAAACAGTTTTAAAAGCTAAGTGTTGGTTTTTAGAAAAATTTGGGCAGAGTCTCCTCTGTTTTCAGATAAAACCAACCTGTTAAGCATTCAAACATAGTTTAAATACAATTATATCAAACCAACCAATCAATACAAGATAGTATTACATTTGTCAATATGTTCGGAGCAATGCTCCCCCTAAGTTTGTGCTCTATTCTAAGTTTACATATAGTTTTCTCTTAAACATTGATTTCTCTTTTTTCTCCCCTATTTTGACAACAGTAGAAAAGGGGGTGTAAACCTAAAAGATGATCAAAATAAACACCATAACTATGAAGATAAGGAAAAACAAACTTGTGTACAAAAACTCATCATGATTCGAAATTGTGAAGACATCCCTAGAAGAATCAGAAGTTTGGACATAAGCGTGAACAGTTAAAGCATAGAGATGAGCAAAAAGTGCTCAAACTTAGAAATCGTATAGCTTAAAAGGAAAGCATGTATACAAGTGAAAAGCTAAATAACTGAAAATCAAGCATTTATATACAAACAACCATACATCATAAACTCATAGAATCTGAATATCTAGTACAAGCATATGAATGTATATAAAAAAAAATGTTCGTGCTAAGTATCCATTGAGCTACATATGTACATAACAATGCGATAGAAATAAAATCTTAGTGAGTGGGGGAATCAAAGCTGTCTGGAAAAAGATCCTGAAGCTCAGCTAAAGAGCCTTTTGTGTGCTCCCAATGTACCTCAAAATCTTCTCAAAGTGTGTAGAGGTCATGATGCATGTGATCGATAGAAGAGCTTAAGCTCTGGAACCCAGACTGCATGGACATCTAAAGGCTAGCCATAGCCTGAAGTATGTCATCGTATGTAGCTTGACCAGCACTAGAGCCACTATACTGTGGACTAGGTGCTAGTGCGTTAGTGTCTATAGTAGTGGGAGGAGCTACATAACCAGGAACCTCGTCATCCTCCTCACTGTTGTCACCCTCTCCAATCCTAATGTTTCTCCCTGCTTTGGAGTAGATCATCCCATCTCAGATAGTGTACCCCATCTTCTTCAGAGAAAACAATGTTTTGTAGTACCAATCGACTGGATGCTTTTTACTAGTCGATTGGTAAAATGGGCAGTGGGATACCAGTCGACTGGGGTGAATATACTAGTTGACTGGGTCTTATAGAAAACTTAAAAATTTGAGCTCTAACTTAAGATTTCAACACGAAATTGTTTATCTATGCTATCTTGAGTGAGAGATATATTAAATAAGAGTTAATGCTCATTCAGTAGATGTCAAATATGCATATGATGAATGATGATGCAATCAAACAAACATTTTATCATAGTCTATGAGGCCCATCAGTAGTCTAATTTTGCAAAAAGTTATTTTCACTTAAGAGTTTTATAAGAATATCAGCTATTTGATCTTCTGAAGTAATGAATTCTGGTCTAATATCACCATTTTGAGCATGGTATCTTATGAAGTGATGTCTTATTTCTATATGTTTGGTTCTAGAGTGTTGAATATGATTTTTGGTTAAGTTGATAGCACTAGTGTATCACAATGAATTGGTATATCTTTAAAGTTCACGCCATAATCTTCTAGCTGTTGTTTCATCCACAACACTTGTGCACAACAACTTCTGACTGCTACATATTTTGCTTCGGCGGTTAATTGCACAACCAAATTTTGTTTCTTGGAAAGCCAAGAGGTTAGCATTGCACCCAAGAATTTGTATGTTCCCCTAGTGTTTTTTCTAACTAGTTTACAACCCGCAAAATCAACATTTGAATATCCTACAAGCTCAAAAGTTGATTTTCTAGAATACTATAATCCTAGGTTTTGGAGTCCCTTTTAGATATCTAAGGATTCTTTTTACTGCAATTACATATGATTCCTTAGGATTATCTTGAAATCTAGCACACATGCATACACTGGACATAAAGTAAAGCTCCTATCATGCTTCTATAAGTTTTAGTATCTACACACTTACCTTCCTCATCTTGTTCAAGTTTTGCAGAGGTGCTCATAGGAGTGCTAATTGACTTTGAGCTTTCCATCCTGAACCTCTTTAATAGGTCCTTGGTGTACTTTGATTGATTGATGAGGATGCCTTCTTTCAATTGTTTGATTTGAAGTCCAAGAAAGTAGGTAAGCTCTCCCATCATGCTCATTTCAAATTCACCTTGCATGCACTTAGCAAACTATTGACACATAAATTCATTAGTAGCACCAAATATAATATCATCAACATATATTTGGACTAGTAGTGTGTCATCGTTGTGAGTTTATGTGAAGAGGGTTGTGTCTATTTTTCCTCTTGTAAAATCATTTTCAAGCCAAAATTTACTTAGTCTTTCATACCATGCTCTTAGAGCTTACTTCAACCTATATAGAGCTTTAGAAAGCTTATAGACATGGTTTAGAAGACTAAGATTTTCAAATCCAAGAGGTTGCTCAACATACACCTTTTCTTCAATAAAGCCATTTAAAAAGGAACTTTTTACATCCATTTGAAATAACTTTAACTTATTAAAGCATGCAAAGGCTAATAGCATTCGAATAGCTTCTAATCTAGCTACGAGAGCATAGGTCTCATCAAAATCTATTCATTCTTCTTGATTATATCCTTCAGCAACTAGCCTAGTCTTGTTCCTAGTTACTACTCTATTTTTATCCATTTTATTTCTAAATACCCATTTAGTTCCTATTATGGTGTGATTCTTTGGTTTAGGAACTAGATTTCATACTTTGTTTCTTTTAGTTTGATTTAATTCTTCCTATATAGCATTTATTCAATCAACATCTTTTTCGACTTCTACAAAAGTCTTAGGTTCTACTTAAGATAAATAAGCTACACAATTACAAACATTTGTAACAGAGGAGTGAGTTCTTACCCCTTGTGAAGGATCACCAATCACTTGATCAATTAGATGATAATTCATATACCTCCAATCTTTGGGAAGACTATCCTCTTGTTGACTTGTAGATGGTTGATCAAGATTGAGAACATCTACCTCTTGTTTTGTTTCAGGTTGACTCTCCTTCGGGTCAACAATGGGAGTAGGTGTTTCCATGCTTTGAATAAAATCAGCATCATTATTAAAAGAAACTACTCTACTACTAATTGGGTTAGACTCATCAAAGGCTACATGTACGGATTCTTCAACCAGTAGAGTTCTCTTGTTAAAAACTCTATAAGCTTTACTAGAGTTTGAATATCCTACAAATATCCCTTCATCGGTCTTTGATTAAAATTTATCCAAGTTAGTTTTATTGTTATTTAAGATAAAGTATTTACAACTAAAAGCACGAAAGTAAGAGATATTAGGCTTTCTACCTTTCTATAATTCATATGGACTTTTATTTAGCATAGGCATAATTAATATTCTATTTAAAACATGGAAAGAAATGTTTACAGCTTCTGTCCAAAAATATTTTGGCAAACTATTTTCACAATGCATTGTTCTTGCAAATTCTTCTAGAACTCTATTTTTCCTCTCAACAAATCCATTTTGTTGAGGAGTTCTAGGTGCTGAAAAGTTGTGATCAATTCCATTTTCATCACATAATTTTGAAAAGCTTTGGTTTTCAAATTTCTTTCCATGATCACTTCTTATGCTTGATATAAAAATTCCTTTTTCATTTTGAACGTTTTTATAAAAGTTCACAAATCCTTTGTAAGCAATAAAAATAAAAAGCTATATCTTGAATAGTCATCAATAATAACAAGAGCATATTGATGGCAACCTAGACTAATGGTACTTATTGGACCAAATAAGTTCATATGCAAAAGTTCCGATGGTTTAGTAGTTGAGACTACATTTTTTTATTTAAAAGAAATTCTAGTTTGTTTTCCAATTTGACAAGCATCACATACCTTGTCTTTTTCAAATTTGATTTTTAGAAGTCTAATGACTAAATCTTGTCTTGAAATGATTTTAAGCAAATCCATACTCACATGGCCAAGTTTTCTATGCCATAGCCATGAGTTTTCACTAAAAGCGGGAAAACATTTTTTATTTTCTAAATGCAAATATTTTAAATAAATTTTATAGATGTTTTCATGTCTATGGCCAAAAAACTTGATCTTGTTACTCTTGATGTCTATAACAAGACAATGAGAGGTTTCAAATATCACTTTGTTGCCTTTGTCACATAGTTGACTAATACTAAACAAATTTGGCTTAAGGCCTTGCACATACAATACATGATCAATGGTTGAGAAGTCATTACCAACTTTTCCATGCCCGATAATCTTTATCTTTGTGTTATCTCATACAATACATGATCAATTGTGACTGTTGTGCAATTATCTACCTAGATTATTAAGCAAATAATCAAACTTGTTTTACTTGCAAGTGCACAAGGTCAACAGTAGCATAGTGTGCAAATGCGAGATCATCTCTACAGGGATTGGTGAATTTCGTTTTAGAATCAGTTTCACAGTGTAAAATGGTAGAAATAAATATTGAGTTTAGATCAATAATGATAAGAACATAGGGCTTTGATATCCACCACTAATCATACTTTCCCAATAAGTAATGTGCCAATGCTCTAGCTCTACCATGAATACCTAATGGTTGTCAACCTAAGGGCTTGGTCCGCTCTTTAAGCTATTGATCTCCCTAAGCAACGAGTTAGGCATGGTGTATACTCTAACTCTTTTCTCTCTTAAGGGATTCAGTATGGTGTATACTGAGTTGTTCCTTAAGAGAGCATAAGGTTTTATGGAAATCGATAATCGCACGAGACCTAGGGCATGTTGTATACTCCTGGTTTCCCATGTTGATTAACCTAAGAACCTGGCGTGGATTTCTTTTGTTACTATTGTCAGACCTAAGACTTAGTCATCCAAATTGATCTAACTAACTAATCCATACCACATGCATACGTTGATCAGACAAACATATATGAGGAATTCAATAAAATAGACATTAATCAATTAAAGCATCATAACATGACTATTTGCAAAGGCAACAATACTCATATATGGAAAAGCATAATTAGGGCTTCAATCGAGCCCTATTAAGAAGTTAGTTACACATGCTGATTATGCTAAACATCATCATAACATAAACTAAGTAGAAAAGAATAAATCCGAAAAATACTATGGAGAAGAGTCGTCAATTCCTCTCCAAAGCTTACAACTCAAAGGAAAATTAAAAGTTGAAGTTTCTGTGTTTATAGGCCTATATATAGGGTTCTAAGGACATCTTGAAACCCTAATTTCCAAAATAAGACCCGAAGCAATCTTTTCAAAACTGGCTTTATCACTTCACTGTACGTGTGCGCTCGATCTCATACTTTTACGCTCGAGCGCAGAGTTGCACTCGAGCCTTCTATGTGTGCATATGAGTGCTTGTGCACTCGATCACAGAAATTTGCGCTCGATCGCACTTGGTTGCTTCTAGGTCTTCTGATTTCTTCCTTAGAGCTCCAAAATGCTACATTTTTTTCAAGAACCTATAAAAAACACAAAAATGAAGTAGAATATACTAAAATACGTAAACAAAGAGCTTAACAACTATAAATTAAAGGGCTTAAATATGAATATTTAAGTACTTATCAGTGACGTGTCTGTCATCCCTTAGAGTTAGCTCTTTGAACATGCTTTGATCACCGGTCATGTGCTTTGATCATCCACAATAAAGGTACCCATAGTTACCTTTTTCTTTGGCATGGAGACATATCTACATTACACAATGATATACAATTGCACTCTTAGGTACCCAAAATCTCTTAGGTTCTTTGGGATTAGTCTTAGAAAATACAGTCCTTTAGGGACCTATACCTTCTTAACATTATAAGGTGCTCTATAATTATAGACATGTTGATGATGGATAATCCTAGGATAATAGTTATTAAAATTTTTAGGATTTCTTAATTGTGCATGTTTATAGTTCATTGGATAAGCAATCCTAGAGTACATGTTTCTATTGTGAAACTCATGAACATTCATGTTATCTCTAGGAAATGTGTGATGATAATTTCTAGGATATGCACTTATATTATTGTGAACATACATATTATTTCTAGGATACACATGATGGTGATTCCTAGGATGTGCATGTGTAGTGTGCAAGTTATGAGTATACATATTATCTCTCGGATGCATATGATGGTTATTCCTAGGATATGTATTTTTTGAATGATTGTTTCTAGCATGAGCATACATATAAGCATGAGTATTTCTAGGATTCTTAATTCTAGTATATGCATTAGAATTTAAATTCGCATTCTTAGACCTACTAGCATATATTGAACGAGTACTTTTAATCTTTTTAGAGGTCTTGGAAATGGAGGCTTTATTCAAACATGTTGTTTTCATGAACAAAATCTCTTTTGTGTTTTGCTTGCCCAATGGAGAATAACTCAAGCCAGATTTTCCTCCATTCAATCTTTGGCTAGATAGCACTTCATCTAGCTTTTCTTTTCCAAGCATAAGTCTAGATATGGTGCTATTTAATTCCATTATTTTGTTCTTTAAATTTTCATTTTCATTTTTTAGAAAATCTTATGAAGAATCATAAAGCAAAGAAGATAGTTTTTTTTTTCTTCCTTTAAGCCTTCTATCTCTTATGAGACTTCTGTTGTGCAAAAATCTACCTAATTTAATAAACAAATAATTGGACGGTTTTACTTGTAAGTGCACAAGGTCAACATAGTAGTATAGTGTGCAAGTGCGAGATCATTCCCACAGGGATTGGTAAATTTTGCTTTGAAATTAAATTTGCAATATAAATGAGATACCAAAAAAGTAAGTTTGATTCGATAATGATAAAGTATAGGGCTTTGATATCCACCACTAATCATACTTTCCCAATAAGAACAGTGTGCCAATGCTTTAGTCACATTATGAATACCTAATGTTGTCAACCTAAGGGCATGGTGTATACTCCTTAAGCTATTGATTTTCCTAAGCAACGAGTTAGGCAAGGTGTATACTCTAACTTTTTTCTCTCTTAAAGGATTTAGCATAGTGTATACTAAGTTGTTCTTTAAGAGAGCATAATATCTGTGAAAATCGACAAACATACTAGACCTAGGGCATGTTATATACTCCTAGTTTCCCATGCTGATTAACCCAAAAACCCGGCGTGAATTTCTTTTGTTACTATTATTAAACCCAGGACTCGGTCATCCAAATTGATTTAATTAACTAATCTATACCACATGCATATGTTAACCAAATAAATACATATGAGGAAGTCAAGAAAACATGCATTAATCAAGTTAAGCATCATAGTATAACTGTCACAAAGCCAATAATATCGAATTATGGAAAAGTATAATCAAGGCTTCAATCGAGCCCTACTAAGAGTTTAGTTACACATGAGTTTGATGTTAAATATCTTCATAAAATGAAATAAAGGGAGAAGAATAAACCCGAAAGTACTATAGAGAAGAGTTGTCAATTCTTTTGTAAAATCTCCTTTCAAATCCTCTTTCGAATCCCCCCTATTTCTGTGTTTCCAGGCCTATTTATACAGTTTAAGAACCTCTAGAAACCCTAAACTCGTACAAAAAAACCCTATCCTACTTTCTAAAATAGGTTCTGTCATTTTACTATTCATTGATGCACGTGTGCGCTCGATAACACACTGGTGCGCTCGAGCCTTCTTCTTGTGCGTGGGAGTGCAGGTGTGCTCGATCCTTGGCTTGAGTGCTGTTGCACTCGATCTCGAGTCTCTGTACTCGATCGCACTAGGCAGCTTCCAACTCTTCCAAATTTTCTCTCTAAGCCAGATAATTCCATAATGCTCCCTTTTCTCCAAAATCCTAAAAAAAACACAGAAAACACAGAAAGGAAATAAAATAGCATGAAATAACACCCCCAAACTTACATATTACCAGTCCCTTAGCAATATGAAACTAAAAACTAAATGAAAAACAAAGAACATAAAGATAAATCCATCATTCACAGTATCCAAAAAATTTAAGTATCACACAAAACCATGATATCATTAATGAGCAAGCTTAAAATATAAACCCATCTTTGCAATGAATAGAAATTTTAAAATCTAATTACTTACAAGAGATTGGCTAAGGCATCATAAGTCCGAATTAGTGTAAAGTGAACTAGCACATAAAAATGAAGCTTCCAAGTAACTCCAATGTGTAATGTCTCAATGTCTTAAGATTCACCAAATTTCCCATCAGAGTGAACAATAATGGCATAGTTTTATTTCCTTCTTCCTTTTATTATGAGACTTTACCATGTTTAGTTCCCTTAAGCTTTCTAATTAACCCATGTAGCAAGTGTTGAGTCAATGACTCCTAAACCAGATGGTTTTAGGGAATTAGGTGTAAAGACACCCCTAAGGACTTACTAACTCGAGTCAAAAAGGCTACGAAACTAAACTGGTCTTAATGCTGCCAACCTTGAATCTCTTGAAATCACTCAAAAGAATCTATAACCATCCTTTAAATCACCTCATTTTCAACTTTCACGGTTGAATTTTCACTATTTTCACTAAAAATCTCTCACCAAAAGTGATTTCCCAAAATTTCTGAGAGAATCTACATCAAGATGACCATTTCTGGACCTCACGTGCCAAAGGGGTCTAGAACACGGAAAGCCTCAGTGCCAGACTCAAGAGGGAAAAGGGTTTTCGGTTCCTTAAGCAAGCAAGTGAGAATCGAGCTCGATGACTCACTCTTTTGAAATCCAGCCTTCAAGAACACATATAATACTATTATTAGACATAAGAAAATCATACGGGTAGATTTGTAGATTTTGATTCTATTCATCATGCAAACTTTGATATTTTGCCTACTTTTGAGGCAGTAAGCCTAACCCCTTAGTAAACATCCACTGTAAATACTACCCTAGACTAATTCACTAGTTTTATGAAAATATTGTAAAACCCAGTCCTCTAGCCCGTAGATTTAAGACTAGTGTGATGGGTGTGGAATTTGAGGTCAAAACTGACCTGTTAGTTAGCTTGTTGAGAATCCTAGTGGCCAATATCTCATGGAGTTTGGATGGATGGCCAGACAATTTTGATTATGAGGAGGTATGTCAGATAGTTAGGGGAGACCCTACCTATGTCTTTAGACCCACCACTTTCCATCAGTGTAATGATAGTCCCTTGACTTAAAATTATTCAATCTCATAGTCAGCTGAACCATCCACCCTAGACTTAAGATTCGGGGTTACATTTCAAAGATTTACATAGTTTTGATTTAGTGTCTCAATATTGGACACAATTTCAATATCTACCCCCTATTGCTGGCTAAGATTGGACTCAGGTTGCCTCCTCTATGGCATGCTCATCACCTTAATACTACACCATTTCAAAGTTCTCTTACCTGCCTCTGAAGCCCAAGACATTGGCCCCAAATACATCATCAATTTCTCTTCATTGAAGAAGATGAGGTGGACGATATGGAATGACATGGTTCACTCCAAGGTTAGGAAGAATATTTGTATCAGGGATGATGATCATAGCGATGAAGACGATGATGTGCCAAATGATGCAGCTCTTCCCATAGCCATGGACACTAACGAGCGCGCAGCTAGTCCATAACATGTTGGGCATGGTAGCTCGGGTGATGGTTAGGCTAGATATGATGATCTCTTACAGGCCATAGCAAGCCTCTAGATGTCCATGCAGTCTGGATTCTAGAGCGTGAGCTCTTCAGTAGACCAGAGCTTCCACTTGGTGCGGACAGATATCGATCTTATGAGTCACGACATCCACACCTTTTGGGATGATTTCCATGACAGCTCTGACTCTCTAGCTGTTGAGTTATGTCCTTGTTATTTATCTTTTTTTTTAGCTCCATGGATAGTTTGCAAGAATGTTTCTCTTCATTTTCTTTTTCATACATTCATTTACTTGGTATATATCAGACTTTCTCGAACAGCTTCTTTAAGCTCGGGTATATACGGACCTTTGAATATGCATGGTAACTTTTCATAGCTCATCTTAATTACTTGATTTACTATCTATTTATATGGTTGGATAGTTTGAGCACTTATAGCTCATCCATAAGCTTTACTTGTTTCAAGCTTCTGTGTAAATTTCTAATTCTTCTCGGGAGGTCTTGCCAACTTCAGTTTATGCTCAGTTTTTGTACACAAGTTTGTTTATGCCTTATCTTACTGTCTGTAGTGTTTGTATTGCTTATTTTCCAAATTTATCCTCTTTTTTCTACTATTGTCAAAACAGGGGAGAAAAAGAGAAAAATCTATGTAAATTGATATAATGCATAGTTTTAGGGGAAGCATTGCTCCGAACATGTTAAAATGCTTAAAATAGTCTTGCATTTCCTATTATTTCTTGGTTAGGTTGTCAATAAATGCTTACAGGTTGGTTATTATCATAAAAACAGAGGAAACTCTGTCAAATTTTCCTTAAAAACCCAACACATGGTATTTAAAATTGTTTTTTCTCTCTATGGTTTTATCAACATAAAAAAGAGAGAGATTGTTGACCTATATTTAATTTTAATAATGAAAAAACACTACTTAAATTACACTAACAGTTTTATCTAAGTGTTTAAGTGGCAAAAACATTCAATACAGAAACAAGATGCAAGAGTACAACACGTTCAAATACCAAAATAAGACAAAAGATCTAGAATAGGCTCTAAGGTAATTGAATCACATTGTAAATCTGTAATTTCAGTTACCTAGCTTAAACTATGGCTCATTTTGCAAAAGGCTTAGACAAAAAATAATACAAAAAATGTCTTTAAGTCAAAAACTGTATTAAAAACATAAAAAAACTGGGTTTTTGGAAAACCTAGTCGACTAGGTTTCTGCACCAGTCGATTAGTAAAAGGGGCAATAAGTTCCCAGTCGACTGGTAATAGGACCCAATTGACTGGATCATAGGACCAGTCAACTAGTACTTGTCCTAAATCGTATAGTGAACTTTTTTCACTTGACCCAATCAACTGGTATAAGGACCCAATCGACTAGTAATTCAAAAATATGATCATTTGAGACGCGGGACTTGAGCATTTAATGCTCCAAACCTACCAAATTAGTATCTAACGGCCATATAGGACCAAGACTATAAAAAAAAAACCCCATCAAAGAGCATTTAAACAACAAGAAAGAACACTCAATTTGATTTATAACTCATTAATACTTTCATAAGCCTTGAAAAGTTTATAGTGAACAATTCTTTAAGCTTGTTCTTGAAAGAGAGATAACGTTCATCTTGTAAAGCATTCATTTCTATCTCTCTCCCTTTCTTCTACATTTAATACCATTCATTATAAAGAGAAAGATTTGGGGTAACTCTTAGAGTGTTTAGGATTAAACACTTCTCTGTAACTTCCTTGTGGAAGAGAGTGCTTGTAAGGTTAGTGCAACACCCGTGAAGTTGCTCGACTACATTTAGTGGATTACTTCAAGGAGGTTCCTTGAAGAGAAGGGACGTAGGTTCAGAGAGATTTCGATATTGCTGAACCACCATAAATGGAGTCTTCATAGTCTCTTCCTTACTCCTTTAATTTCAAGCATCTTAGTTATTGTGTGCTTTGCTTGATTAAATTGTTAAAAACTTGTGTGTTAATTAGCAAAAAAAAATTAATATCCAATTCACCCCTTTTTGGGTTTATATCTCGGTGTTAGTTAGATAGAAAAAGTACTAGTGGGACATGCCAATTTCTTAGTTGTATGTTAACTTCTTGTTTTTTAAAGAAACAAAACCAGTTGCACTATCAACGACCGAAGTATAATATATAACTGCTGGTAGTTGTTGTGCACAAATTTTATGGATAAAACAACAAATTGAAGATTTTTGCATGTGTTCTAAAAATGCTCCAATCTTATGTGATAACACTAGTGCCATCAATCTAACTAAGAATTAAATTCAACATTCTAGAACTAAGCATATTAAAGATCATACTAAAAAATGGGATATTAAACTTGAATTTGTTAGTAATGAAAGACAACTAGTTTATGTTTTCACAAGACCTTTGAATGAAGATAGGGTTTTTATGATTAGAATAGAATTAGGAATGAGAAATAATGTTTGATTAATCTTTGATTTCATTTGCATTCATCATTTTCATAATTTTTCATTGAGGGAATGAAGATTAAGTATCAATATAATGTTCCCTCACTCAAATGTGGCATAAGTAACTCAATCTTGCAAGATAATTTTTTTTCTTAGAGTTTGAGTTTCATTACAATCGACTGTGTAACTCCCTACAATCGACTGGAAGAAATGTTCTGTCTAAATTCAATGACGGACAACAACTTTTTCACAATCGACTAAGCCCCTTATACAGTCGAATGTGACCTCGTCCCTATCATTTAAAAACTCTAAATCTACTTGTATAGTTGATTGGACCCTCACTTACAGTCGACTATAAGCCCATGCTTATAAATACTCGCATCAGCTTCAGTTTCATTTTTCACCCAAATCTCAAACCTTAACCGCACCTCCTTTATTTTTCCTCAAAATTTCTTCATTTTTCTTTCAAAATCTCTCAAATCTCTACATACCCACTCCCTAAAATCGTTTCTCTCTCATTTATTCCTACTTTTTACCCTTGATTTCATTCAAAATAGAGAAGAAAATGCTCTCTTCTGGACCAAAAGGCAAGAGATCCAATGAAGGTGCATCTAAGGACAAGGGAAAAGAAATCGCTAGAGAATCAAGCAAGAAGGCAAAACTTGACTTGGACACTAAGAGTTTTAGGAACCCTGAAGTAAAAAAAAGGTATGCTGATTTTATTTATCTCAATAAGTTTATTAGAGGTCGCTATGTCAGTTTCAATGCTATTAGATTCTCTAATCTTGATGTAGAACCATATTTTAAGAATATTGTGTTGTTGCCATTGGTTTCAATTAGAGAAAATGTGTACCTTAGGTATATTCACCAATTTTATGCTAACTTGATGAGGGTATTTAGTGAGTCCTTCAGTTTTAGGAAAATAGTGTTGGGTATCGAATTGAAGGTGTCTATAGATGTTTTAAGGGCTATCATTAAGATTCCTAATGAAGGACTTGGTTGGATAGATACTCGAGGGTGACCTGGAAATTTTGATTGGCAGAAGGCATATAGAGTGATTAGGGATGATTCCTGCTATGTGTTTCATGCTAAGACCTTCAATAATTATTTTCCCTGCTTCTTAAGTCTAGAGTGATGCATCTGATCAATAGTTATTGTATTAATCCAAGGACAGGTAGCCATACTTATATTTCTAAGTTGGATGGGGTCCTTGTTGCAAATCACCTCAAGATGCCCAGGTGGTGATCTTCCAAACATCCAAGTCTAAAATGACTTATAATGAACAAAAACAAACCAATCAAAGAAACAACACAAACAATTGTTATCGAGGTTCGGCAAATGCCTACGTCCCCGTGAGCTACTCCGAGCTCTCTACACTAAATCAATGATTTCTTACAATTACAACAACACCTCCTTGAGAACCCTCTTATTCTTGATACATGAAAGAAGACAAAAGAAAGAGATAAGAACTAAATGTTTCCCTGAAATTTTCCCTAAGAAAATTCCAATTATAAAGCCCTTGAACCCCTCTTCTTGTATGCTCTCTCTCAATCCCAGCCACTCTTGAATGAGATCTATTCTAGCGCCTCTCTTGTGTTTTGTATCTTTGCACTACCACACTTGCACTTGAATTCTCTTGTATGGTGATCTTATTATTTTTATTGAAGCTAGATGACCCTTTATATAGTGCACTAACTTCTTGAACCAATCTTGAAGTTAAACTCAACCCTTAGATCTTGAGGACCAATCAATCATAGCCCTCAAACTAGTCTAAGTGATCCTGTGCGTTTTAATCAAGTCCCATGCACCAGGAGAAGAGTGCTAGAAATCGATGTCAGGTGTGCCTTCGTGCTGCGGCTCAGAATAGGGTATGTCGCGGCACAGAAGAGGGAGACTTTCTGCCATACTGGAGGTTGTGACTTGGGTGGGTTGTGCTGCGATGCGCATGGTGGTGCTGATCTCTTGGGACATGCTGGAGGTCGCGGTGCCTAAGGCTAGGCCGCGTCGCACAACCAGACCTGATGCTGAACTTCTTCATCTGTTTAATTCTTTGACAAATCCCAATAATCTATACCTTTGTCAAAGCAATTAAACCCGAACCTATTGTGTAGAGAACTTAGGATCCAAACTTAACTTAAGTCACCATATCAACCGACTCCAATCCTAAGAAGTCTAAGGCAATGATTGAACTTACTTAGAGGTAGAACTTTAGTACCTAAATCTGCAGGATTTTCTTCCGTGGACACCTTGTCCACATGAATGCATCCTTCCGTAACATTTTCCCGAATGAAATGGTACCGAATATCCATATGCTTTATCCTCTCATGGAACATCGGATTCTTGCACAAATGCAACGCACTTTGGCTATCCGAATACACCACCACCTTCTCTTTTAGGACCTTCAACTCTTCCAACAACCCTTTGCACCACATAGCCTCCTTAATGGCTTCCATTGCCACTATGTACTCAGCCTCGGTTGTTGAGAGTGCTACCACCGGTTGTAACTGAGCCTTCCAACTTATACAACATCTGTTTAAGTTGAAGATGTAGGAGATAATCGATCTTCTTTTATCCCGGACTGCTCCATAGTCCGAATCAGCATAACCCTCTAGATAGATGGACTTACCCCTCTTCTCATAAACCAGCCCCACATTCTGGCTTCCCTTCAAGTACCTCAGCAATCACTTCATCCCAAGCCAATGTTCTTTTTCGAGATTACTCACAAACCTGTTGAGAACACTTATTACATGAGCAATGTCGGGTCTAGTGCTTACCATGGTGAACATTACAGATCCAACCGCACTAGAGTAAGGGACCTTTTCCATTTCCTTCTTCTCCTCATCCGTTCTAGGACATTGATCGTTGGAGAACTTGAAATGACCAGCAAGAGGAATCTTCACAGGTTTAGAATCTTTCATAGAAAACTTAGATCATCTTTTCTATGTAGGAAGACTGAGAAATCTTCAACCTGTTTCTCTCCCTTTCTCGGATTATGCTCATCCCAAGGATCTTCTGTGTATGGCCAAGATCCTTCATCTCAAACTCTGAACTAATTTGAGACTTCAACTTTTCTATCCTCTCCCTGTTGTTCCCAACCAACAGCATATCATTGACATAGATAGGATAATCACCATTTCCTCCACTTTGTGCCCCTTGTCATACAAGCACAAATCATAGTAGCTCCTTATGAAACCTAAGTTGTTACAAAGGAATCAAACCTCTTATTCCATTGCCGAGGTAATTGCTTCAAGCCATCGAGAGATTTCTTCAATTGGCACACCAAATCTTCCTGCCTTTCTTCCTCATAGCCTTCGAGTTGCCTCATGTAGATGGTCTCATCAAGCTCTCCATGTAAGAACGTTGTCTTCACATCCATTTTCTTGATTTCCCAATTAAATTGGACCACCATTGCTAACACTATCCTTATCATCTTGTATTTCACAATTTGTGAGAATATTTCGGTGAAATCTATGTCTTCTCTTTGTGTGAACCCCTTCGCCACTAGCCTAGCCTTATACCGGACTTCATCCCCTGGAGTGTTCCCTTATTTGATTTTGTAAATTCATTTACAATTCATAACTCTCTATTTTTCTGGTTTGGGCACCAATTCCCAAGAGTTGTTATTCCTCAAAGAATCCATTTCTTCCTCCATAGCTAGCTGCCACTTTGACGAATCCTTACATTCTATGGCATCCATGTAAGTTTTTGGTTCAATCCCTTATTCTGAATAAGGATCTGCTACATTAGCTTCCGCAAAACCATATCTCAAAGGTGGTCTGACCACCCTCATTTCTCGGTCCATTATGAGCTGATAATTAATCTGATTTGCTGCATCATCCCCTTCTAGTTCAGCCTAGTCTTGAGTGTCTTGAGCTTGGCCTTCATCAATGGGCTCTATCTGGTCTGAACCCTCTTGCCTTCCTTGCTCTACCTAAACTGAATTTTCCTTGATGCTATGCTCCATAAATACCGAACTGGTTTGCTCACTATCCCCTACAGGGTTAGTTTTCTCCAAATTCGGTTGAATCTCCAGCAACTTTTTCCACACCACAAATTTATTCAAAGCATCTGAATTATTTTTAAGTAAATAAACCCAAACCTTTCTACAATAGTCATTAATTAAAGAAAGAAAGTAATATTACCTCATTGTGTTGGTGTTCTTGCTGGTCCCCAAAGATCTACATAAATGAAGTCAAGAATACCCTTAAAATTGTGCACTCCGGTGTTGAAGCTGACCCGATGTTGCTTCCCAAGAATGCAACTCTCGTAAAAATCAAGTTTCTCTACCTTGTCACCACCAAGTAGACCATTCTTGCTGAGAACTTGCAGCCCCTTTTCGCTCATATATCCCAAGCGATTATGCCAAAGTACTGCCTTATCCATCTCAGCCATCAAGCTTGCTGCTTGATCCTTGATTTCTGTCTCTCTGATCATCTCATAGAGACCATCCTTTATTGCTTCTTTGATCACTATTAAAGATCCCTTGGTTACCTTAATCTTTCCTCCCTCTACTTTGTATGTGTACTCCATGGAATCTAGCTGCCCTAATGAGATCAAATTTCTTCTCAAATCCGGAAGATACCTCACATTCCGCAGCAGCCTTGTGACTCTATCAAACATCCTCAATTAGATGTCTCATATCCCCCTCACTTAGCAAAAAGTATCATTCCCCAAGAAAACCTTTTCATTATTGGTTTCCTTGAAATTCTTGAACCAATCCTGGTGAGGGCATATGTGTTAAGTGCACCCGGAATCCAGACTCCATTTCTTGCTGCCTTGCCTCCTGCTCACATTTTAGCACACAACAAGAACATCATCTTTCTATTCTTCTTTGGCAACCAAAGCCTCTCCATTGTTGGTATGGCTTCTTGCTCTCTCATCTCTCAACTTCTTCTTGCAATATTTCTTGAAATGGCCCTCCTTATTGTTCTCCCATGGCTCTACCCTCTACCCTTTGGTTTATCCCAGTAGTTGCCATGGATGCTACTGCCATCCCGAGTTACTGGCATTCCTCTAACGAACAACCCTTCTCCACTGGATGCTTCCCTCATCTTGGCTTTGAAATCACGAGCCCTTATAGCATTGATCACAATTTTCTTGGTTAGTGTATCTCTTCCATATTCAATAGCATTAATCAAACTTTCAAAATAATCAAGAAGAGAATTCAATAACATAACAACCAATTGTTCATCCGGGAATGTTATACTACAAATAGCCAAATCTTGAACTAGTTTGTTAAACACATCAAGATTATCTTGCAACTCTTTATTAGGATCCATTTTAAAAGCAAAGATTTGTTTAAGAAGATAAATCTTATTAGGGAGAGTTTTGGAAGAAACAACTCATCTAGTTTCTTTCATATAGCTGCTGGATCTTCCGAGTCTCCGCACTCTCTTGTGACACTATCCAACATGTGCAAAAAAATGGTATTGTACGCTGTCTTCTTCATCTCAGTCCGTTGGACCTCTGTGATACTTGTTGAAAATTCGTCATCTTCTCCAATAGCCAAGTCCACCTTTTGTTGCATAAGAACCGCTTTGATTTTCAGCTTCCAAAGGGCGAAGTCTCCCTTTCCATCAAACTTCTCAAAAATGAAATTTGAACCCATCTTGAAGAGAAAATTCCAAGATTTATGCAGCACCCACAATTGATTTCCAACTTTTAAATCTCAAGAACTCGATCAAATCTTGATCCCAGCACCGTTCTTGAATCACCCTCAAGAACCAGATCAGATCTTGATCCCAACACCGTTCTTGAATCACCCAAGAAGTTGACATTTGTTTCTTGTCGCCTTGCTCTGATACCACTATTGTACAAGCTTTGATACCACTATTTGAAATCACCTCAAGATGCCCAGGTGGTGATCTTCCAAACACTAAAGTCTAGAATTACTTTTAATGAACAAAAACAAACTAATCGAAGAAAGAACACAAGTAATTGTTATCGAGGTTCGGCAAATGCCTATGTCCCAGTGAGCTACTTCGAGCTCTCTGCACTAAATCATTGAGTTCTTACAATTACAGCAATACCTCCTCAAGAACCCTCTTGTTCTTGATACATGAAAGAAGAGAAAAGAAAGAGATAAGAACTAAGTGTTTCCCTGGAATTTTCCCCAAGAAAATTCCAATTACAAAGCCTTTAAACCCCTCTTCTTGTATACTCTCTCTTAATCCCAGTCACTCTTGAATGAGATTTATTCTAGTGCATCTCTTGTGTTTTGTGTCTTTGAACTCTCACACTTGCACTTGAATTCTCTTATATGGTGATTTATTATTTTGATTAAAGCTAGATGACCCTTTATGTAGTGCACTAACTTCTTGAACCAATCTTGAAGTCAGTCTCAACCCTTAGATCTTAGGGACCTGATGAGTGCCAAATATTGCATATTTTGGCCATTTAATTTACATTTGTTAGCTTAGGAATTTGTTACTTTGAGTTGTTTTCGTTGTTTTTCAGGTTTACAAGCACTGGGAAAGGAGTTTCACTAAAATTGCCAAAATCGCCTTACAGATCAGTCATTTTTGTGGATTTTACTGTATTGATTCCGGAAGAACCAGAAGATGAGCCATATATGCTTGGAAAGATCCGGAAGTCTATTTTCTGAGAGATTTTACGGCTTGCAAAAATGATTTTTCTAGAGAAAGTTATGGCCATTTTAGTAAACAAGGGTCAAGCTGAAGATGTCTACTTCGCTCGATCGCACCAGACTTGCGATCGATCGCAAATGCGCACTCGCACATCCCACATCGGTTAAAAATGCTCTCTAGTGCGCCAATGTGCGCTCGAGCGCACCAGAGTGCGATCGATCACACTCGGACAGTATCCCACATCGATTTTGAAACCTATTGTGCTCCGGGACTCCCCCTATATAAACACCATCTGACTTCATCATTCAGTGTACAATTCCTGAGCCACTTTGGTGTTTACCGGTGGACGTCCGTCAGCATTATGGTGGATCCCGAAGGCATTGCTACCACGAGGGAAAGCGCCGCCCGACAGCGAGTGGAATTTCTCCCATGTAAAGTTGTTTATTTATTTCTTTATATTCAGTTGTTTGAGTTTAAATGTTTAGCACTTGTTATTACAGTTTTATAGTTATGAGTGGCTAGACTCTTCAGCTAAGGTTGAAGATGAAGCCCCGCCGTTGTTTGGCGTAGTAGTTCAGATTTGCTTGTACAAATCTGACAATTTTTAGTATAAATGTTCTGTCAATTATTTGAGTTAATCTTATAATTGATTGAGTTTAAATTGTCTGTTGGATTTTCTTTGTGTTTCATCTGATGGATACATTGAATGCTTTTCGATTAAATTGGATTCCCTTTGTGATTTGTTAAGAGCGGATACATTGGGTGCTTTTGGTTTAGTTAGGATATTCTTTGTTTTTTGTCTTATAGTTGGATTCATTGAATGTTTTGATAGGCTATATTTTTAGAACATGTATGCTTAACTTCGGTGGGGTGGATTCGGAAACCTTAGTGCTTTTTTTAGTTTTTAAATCAACTTAGCTTAGTTTTAATTTGTTTTGCAAATTATCATTCACAATTCGGAACTAGGTTAAAATAGAGTTAGTTTAGATTAAATTATATTTTCACAACGCAATTCCCTGTGGATTCGACCTCGCACTTGCACAACACTATATTGCAAACGACTCGTACGCTTGCGAGTAAATTAAAACTCACAACAAGTTTTTGGCGCCGTTGCCGGGGAGTTGTTTGGTTTGTGAAATTTTTTTGTTTGAATTGATTTTATTTTTCTACTAGTTAATTTAATTTAAAAAAATAATTTAATTTAATTTTTAAAAAAAATAATTTAATTTAATTTTAAAAAAAAAATTTAATTTAATTTTTAAAAAAAATGTGGATGAATCCAGCGCCGGTTTCACAGTCTTTAGAGGACGCCCTCAAGGATTTCATTAAAATGACCGGCCCGTCCCTCAATGCTGCCAGCACATTCAATGTTGATAGCTGTTCCATCTGTGCTAGTCCCTTGCATCTAGCACAGAATTGTCCATCAATGCCGGCTTGTGCCGAGTATCCCATGGAACAAATGAATGCTTTCAATGATTGTTGTTGGCAATCAAATGGATCTTACTCTTAAACATACAATCCAGGGTGGTGGGACCACTCTAATGTTTCATGGACGCAGAACCAACTGAGGAATCAGGGAGGAGACCCTTATCATGCTCACAATCAATACCCTCCCGAATATCTTCCACCAATTCCAAGTTATGGTCACTCAGCTTATCCAGCACCATCACCCGCTTACCAAGCTCCTATTCAAGCGCCAACGTCAGTTTCACAGTCATTGGAAGATGCTCTCAATGATTTCATGAAAATGACTAGCCAATCTATGAGTGAAGTGATGACTGCAACAATAGAAAACACCCAAGCAATTGCCACACTAGAGAGTCAAATTGATCAAATCGCAAGTTACGTGGGTGAAGGAGAGGAAGGAACGTTCCCCAGTCAAACTGATCCTAACCTAAAGGAACAGTTTGCGGTGAGAAATTTATTAACTCCTATGCATTGGCAGGAACAAGTGCAATCAATTATCCCATTGTGGTCTGGGAGACAAGTGCACAATCAAGTGGAAGAGAACCCTGCTATGCAGCAAGGGCAAAGAAGTGGCAACAATGAGAAGAGAGATGCTGAGCCATCTACAGCCACACCTATTATTAATGATCTCTCTAGGTCGTTTTTACCTAAAGCGCCTTACCCTGAGAGACTACAAGCGCCCAAAAAAGAAGGGAAGTCTGAGGAAATTTTGGAGGCATGCTTTGCTCAATTTGAAGACGATTTGGATTTAGATAAGTTGTTTGAGCAAGCAAATGCTACTTTGGAGTCTGCTCCTCTAAAGATCAGTGAGACGGAGGAAACCACAACACCTGAACCTCACAAGAAGGAACTTAAGCCTTTACTGGATAATCTTGAGTATAAGTTCCCAGGTCCAGCAGATTCTTTGTCTATAATTATAGCTTTAGATTTGGGTGATGCTCCAGAGGAGAAATTATTGGACGTCATAAGAGAGCATCAGGAAGCTATAGGCTGGACTATTGAGGATGTCAAAGGAATCAACCCCTCGTTGGTGATACACACGATACAGTTGGAGGAGAATGCCAAGCCATCGAGGGAGCCACAAAGAAGGCTCAACCCTGCTTTGCAAGAGGTTGTGAGGGCAAAAGATAGTAAGCTATTAGAGGCAAGGATCATTTATCCCATCTCTGATAGCAAGTGGGTGAGCCAGATTCCAGTCGTGCCCAAATGTGCTGAATTTACGGTAGTAAATAAAGACAACGAGTTGGTTCCAACTCGAGTGCAGTCAAGATGGAGAAAGTGTCTAGACTACCGTAAATTGAATGCTACCACTAGGCCTGATCATTTTCCATTCCCATTTATTGATCAGATGGTGGAGAGCTTAGTTGGGTCTGTTTACTAATGTTGGGTCTGGCTGAAGACGTTAAACTTAGCGCTCATGGGAGGCACCCCACAGCTTATCTTTTCTTTTGTTTATTTATTATTTCGCATTTTTATGATTAATGTTTGTTTCCAGTATTTTTTGTCTTCCAGTTTTTATTTTTCAGGGACAGCGTACTTCAGTTCAAGTTTGGGGTATGCTATGAGCCATACCAGTCCAGATAGTTCTCCATATCTCAGGTCAACTCTTTCCATATTAGTCACACATTGGGGTCAATGTGTAGTTTAAGTTTGGGGGTATGGGAGACACATCACACACTTTGTCCTAATTTGTTGTCTTTTCATCATAGAGATAAATGCATGCTCATGTTATCGTGAAATTTTAGTTGATCTAAACATTTTCTGTGATGTGATGTCATTGGTGAGCTTAACATTTTGAACACATGATCTGGTGATAAATTTTTAAAATTTAGTTACTTACTTTAGGCATTTTGAGAATTCACATGTTTGATCTAATCTAACACGAGCACATTAGCACAAATTATGTGAGGTATGACATGTGATTTTAATGTGTATTTTTCCTTATCTTAACTGAAACTGGATGACTTGTTGGATGAACTCTTGGGCATAGGAAAATATATAAAATAAAAAAAAATTTATCAATAAACTTTTCGCTGAGTAACTGGACCTTTTACCTCAGTAAGCAGTGAGTGTTCACGTCAAAAGGTGGAATTTTGCTTGGTAATATTAAGGTCGGTTTAATTTCGTAGCCTTTTTGACTCGAGTTAGTAAGTCCTTAGGGGTGTCTTTACACCTAATGCCCTAAAACCACCTGGTTTGGGAGTCATTGACTTAACACTCGCTACATGGGTCAATTAGAAAGCTTAAGGGAACTAAACATAGCCGTGCCTTATTAAAAAAAAAATACTATGCCTTTGTCGTTCATTTTTGATGGGAAATTCGGTGAATCTTGAGACATGGAGACCTTACACATTAGAGTTACTTGGAAGCTTCATTTTTATATGCTAATTCACCTTACACTGATTCAAGCTTGTGATGCCTTATCCTGCCTTTTGTAAGTAATTAGATTTTAACATTTCTATTCATTGCGAAGATGGGTTTACCTTTTTAAGCTTGCTTATGAATGAATATCATGGTGATGTGTGCTCCTTAAATTTTTGGATACCATGAGTGATGACTTTATCTTTATGTTCTTTGTTTTTCATTGAGTCTTTTATTTTGTTTTGCTAAGAGACTAGCAAATTGTAAGTTTGGGGGTATTTGATGAGTGCCAAATATTGCATATTTTGGCCCTTTAATTTACATTTGTTAGCTTAAGAATTTGTTACTTTGAGTTGTTTTCGTTGTTTTTCAGGTTTACAAGCACTGGGAAAGGAGTTTCACTAAAATTGCCAAAATCGCCTTACAGATCAGTCATTTTGTGGATTTTACTGTATTGATTCCGGAAGAACCAGGAGATGAGCCATATATGCTTGGAAAGATCCAGAAGTCTATTTTCTGAGGGATTTTACGGCTTGCAAAAATGAATTTTCTAGAGAAAGTTATGGCCATTTTAGTAAACAAGGGTCAAGCTGAAGATGTCTAGTGCGCTCGATCGCACCAGACTTGCGATCGATCGCAAATGCGCACTCGCACATCCCATATCGGTTAAAAATGCTCTGTAGTGCGCCAATGTGCGCTCGAGCGCACCAGAGTGCAATCGATCGCACTCGGACAGTATCCCACATCGATTTTGAAACCCATTGTGCTCCGGGACTCCCCCTATATAAACACCATCTGACTTCATCATTCAGTGTACAATTCCTGAGCCACTTTGGTGTTTACCGGTGGACGTCCGTCAGCATTCTGGTGGATCCCGAAGGCATTGCTACCACGAGGGGAAGCGCCGCCCGGCAGCGAGTGAAATTTCTCCCATGTAAAGTTGGTTATTTATTTCTTTATATTCAGTTGTTTTAGTTTAAATGTTTAGCACTTGTTATTATAGTTTTATAGTTATGAGTGGCTAGACTCTTCAGCTAAGGTTGAAGATGAAGCCACGTCGTTGTTTGGCGTAGTAGTTCAGATTTGCTTGTACAAATCTGACAATTTTTAGTATAAATGTTCTGTCAATTATTTGAGTTAATCTCATAATTGATTGAGTTTAAATTGTCTGTTGGATTTTCTTTGTGTTTCATCTGATGGATACATTGAATGCTTTTCGATTAAATTGGATTCCCTTTGTGATTTGTTAAGAGCAGATACATTGGGTGCTTTTGGTTTAGTTGGGATATTCTTTGTTTTTTGTCTTATAGTTGGATTCATTGAATGTTTTGATAGGCTATATTTTTAGAACATGTATGCTTAACTTCGGTGGGGTGGATTCGGAAACCTTAGTGCTTTTTTTAGTTTTTAAATCAACTTATCTTAGTTTTAATTTGTTTTGCAAATTATCATTCACAATTCGGAACTAGGTTAAAATAGAGTTAGTTTAGATTAAATTATATTTTCACAACGCAATTCCCTGTGGATTCGACCTCGCACTTGCACAACGCTATATTGCAAACGACTCGTGCGCTTGCGAGTAAATTAAAACTCACAATAGGACCAATCAATTATAGCCCTCCAACAAGTCTAAGTGATCCTGTGCATTTTAATCAAGCCCCACGCACTAGGAGAAGAGGGTTGGAAATTGGTGTCAGGTGTACCTTCGTGCCGCGGCTCAGAATAGGGCATGTCGTGGCACATAAGGGGGAGACTTTCTGCCATGCTGGAGGTCACGGCTTGGATAGGCAGTGTTGCGATGCACAGGGCCGTGCCGCTATGCGCACACCTTGAGCCGTGGCCCGCATGGTGGTGCTGATCTCTTGGGATATGCTGGAGGCTGCGGTGCCCAAGGCTAGGCCGCGGCGCACAACAAGACCTAATGCTGAACTTCTTCATCTATTTAATTCTTTGACAAATCCCAATAGTCCTTCTATGGAGTTTGCTGATTAGGACTAAATACAATTTATATCATCTGATTTTTAGTAAGATGATAAAAGTAACTAAAACAATAAAGGGTGGTTTACCATTTGGAATTCTCATCAATGACATTTTAGTTCACTTTAAGATCCTATTTTATGAGCCAAAATCTCAAGATATGGATCCAGCTGGTGCTTTTGATCACCATGCCCAAAAGAGGATGAAATTTTTGGTTCATGGGGATAAAATTGAAGCAAAACTTGGTGCTAGTGTTCTTTTAGTTGAGGAAGAAGAAGATGAGAAGGCTGGTGTGAGGGGGTTAGTGATGAGAATGATGGTGGTCAAGAGAGTTGTGCAGGTGGCTTGGATGCCAATGCTAACATCTGATAAGTGCTTAAATATTCATATTTAAGCCCTTTAATTTACATTTTTTAAGCCTTTAGTATGCATATTTTATGCTATTTTACTTCCTTTCTGTGTTTTATGGGTTTTTATAGGTTCTTGGAGAAAAGGAAGCATTTTGGAGCTCAAAGAACAAATTTGGAAAATCTGTCAATTGCTTAGTGCGATCGAGTGCACCAGTACCCAAGCCAGGATCGAGCACAATCTGCGCTCGCACACAAGAAGAAGGCTACGCTCGAGCGCAAAAGGAGCTGCGATCGAGCGCACACGTACGACAGTGAACAGTAAAAACGACATAACCTGTTTTGGAAATAAGGGTTAGAGCCCTGTTTTGGAAATTAGGGTTTCCAAGTGTCCTTAGAACCCTATAAATAGACTTATAAAACACAGAAATAGGATCTCCCTTTTGAGGTGCATATCCCCCTTTTTAGGAGGGATCTCCCTTTTGAGGAGCATATCTTCCTTTTAATTTAGCTTTTGTTCGGGGATATCGGAGAAGGAAACTGTGGAGGAGAATTGACGACTCTTCTCTTGGGTTTATTCTTTCCTTTATTTTATTATGTGTGACTAACCTTTTAGTAAGGGCTTAGTTGAAGGCCTAATTATGTTTATTCAATAATTCAATATTGGTGCCTTTACGATATTCATGTTGTGTTGCTTGGCTTAATTAATGCCTGTATTTATTTAAATCCCTCATATGTGTGTGTCTGATCAACGTATGTATGTGGTATGGATTAGTTAGTTGAATCAATTTGGATGACCGAGTCCTGGGTTCAACAATAGTAACAAAAGAAATTCACACCGGATTCTTGGGTTAATCAACATGAGAAACCAGGAGTAGATACCATGCCCTAGGTCTCGTGTGGTTATCGATTTCCACAGATCCTATGCTCTCTTAAGGAACAACTCAGTATACATCATGCTGAATCCCTTAAGAAAGAAAAGAGTTAAAGTAGATACCATGCCTAACTCGTTGCTTAGGGAAATCAATAGCTTAAGGAGTAGATACCATGCCCTTAGGTTGACAAACAGTAGGTAATCATAGAATGAGTAAAACATTGGCATATTGTTTTGTTGTGGTAGCATAATTGGTGGTGGATATCAAGTCCCTAGGCCTTTATCTTTATTATTTCAAACTCAATATTTATTTCTCTTATTTTTATTTTATTGCGAAACTAATTCTAAAGTGAAATTTACCAATCCCTGTGGAGATGATCTTGCATTTGCACACTATACTACTGTTGACCTTGTGCACTTGCAAGTAAAACAAGTTTGGTTATTTGCTTATTAATTTAGGTAAATAAATGCACAACAAGTTTTTGGCGCCGTTGTCGGGGATTGTACTAAATTTCTTTTTGGAATTATTTTCGTCAGTTTTTTTATTTTTATTTTATTCTGTTCTGTTTTATTTTTATCAAAAATCATATTTATTCCTTCTTTTCATTTTTTATTTTTGTTCAGGTGTGCAGAGGAGGAGTTTCTGTCCTCATTGTGATTGAACGCACTCCTTAGTGAGATCGAGCGTAATTCCAGTGCGATCGAGTGCTGTTCTTGGTTCACTCGAGCGCAAAAGCTCCAGAAAGTACCCGAGAAGCAGTACTGAAACTACTACACTGAAGCTTTTCAACTAATTCATTTGAAAGAGAAACACCAATGGTGGAAGCTAATTATGTTTATCTAGCTGCTATAAAGAGGAAGCTAGATATGCTTATAAAAGCCATGACTGCTCAAAACATCTCACCTAGTCCACGAGCCAAACAACTCCAGATATATGCTATATGTTCTCGTTTTGATCACACTACTGACACTTACCCTTTGTATTCATCTGCAGATCAAGAGCAAGCAAATCATGTGGGACCGAACAACTACAATATATATGCCAATACCTATAATCCTGGATGGCAGACTCACCCCAACTTCTCATGGAGCAACGATCAAAATGCCTTGAACTTTAAGGGCAACAAAGGAACTCCTGTTGTGACGGATATCTACCTAAATAAATATGCAAATAACCATCCTAGTTTTACTTGCAAGTGCACAAGGTCAGTGATAGTATAGTGTGCAAGTGCGAGATCATTTCCTTGGTGAATTTCAATTTAGAATTAGTTTCTTCAAAGTAAAAAGAGAAATAACTGATTGATTGTGAGTGAATAATAATAATGAGAACATAGGACTGCGATATCCACCACTAATTATATTTTCCCACTAAGTAAAGTGTCAATGCTCTAGCCTTATCATGAATATTTAATGGTTGCCAACCTAAGGGCTTGGCCCACACGTTAGGCTATTGATCTCCCTATGCAACGAGTTAGGAATGGTGTATACTCTAACTCTTTTCTCACTTAAGGGATTCAGCATGGGTGTATACTGAGTTGTTCTTTAAGAGAGCATGAGGGCTATGGAGATCGGCAACCACACGGGACCTAGAGCTTGGTCCGCTCCCAATTTCTCATGTTGATTAACCTGAGAATCCGGTGTGGATATCTCTTGTTACTAATGTCGAACCCAGGACTCGGTCATCCTTATTGATTCGACTAACTTATCCATACCACATGCATACGTTGATCAGACACACACATATGAGGAATTTAAATACAAACAGGAATTAATCAAGTTAAAGATTCTAACAAGGCTATAGCAAAGATAATCAATGAATGAACACATGGAAAAGCATTACTAGGGCTTCAATCGAGCCCTATAAAAGTTTAGTTACACATGCTAGTTAAACTAAACATTCTAAACATAATGAAATAAAACGAAAAAATAAAACTGAAGTAGACTCGGGAGACGAGTCGTCAAATCCTCTCCTAAGCTTGCTACTTCGAAACTAAAACAAAAGGTATGGTTTATGTGTTTTACAGGGCTATTTATAGGGTTCTCTTGGTGTCCTGAAACCCTAATTTCCTATTTAGAATCCGGAGACTTCTTTCCATATCTGGCTCTGCCGCCCCTGGAATGATTGTACTCGATCGTATGCGGGATGTGCTCGAGTGCATGTGTGCTCTCGAGCCTTCTTCAAGTGCGCTCGTGTGCTTGTGCGCTCGATCATAAGGGAGGTGCACTCGAGCGCACCTTGCTGGATGGCAGAACTTGACTTTTGCTCCTAAAAGCGCCAAATTATCATCTTTTTGTCTAAGTCTTGTGAAAAACACATAAAACATGAAAATGAAGTAGAATCTACTAAAATAGATAAGTAAAGAGCCTAACAAGAATAAAATAAGGGGCTTAAATATGACTATTTAAGCACTTATCAACTCCCAACAAGCAGCCACTCAGTTCCCGAATCAAAGAAAAGTGACCTAGAAAGTCTTGTGATGCAATTGGCAACTCAGCAACAACAATTAATGACCTCACAAGATCAATTTATGGCAGAGGAAAGGCAATTTCGGACTGAGATAAGACAAACAACTGCAAGGCATGAACAAGCCATTCAAAGATTGGAAGTATAAGTGGGGCAACTGGCTAAAGAGCTGAGTGAATGATAGCAAAGTGTTGTTGAGCAAGTTTTTCACATTCATCACATTAATCCATTGGAGACCACCCTCACCCATTGTTTCAAAGGATCAGATGTTGAGCTAAAATCTGAGGATCTTACTGATGACATCATTGAAACTGTGCACCTTCTAGAGGCTTCTCCAAAGCATCCAAGTAAGTACACCGATTCATTTGAACTTCATGTGCCTACTAATACTATTTTTTTTCCTTCTATTGTCCAGATACCAAATTTGGAGTTAAAGCAATTGCCGAAGCATTTGACTTATGCTTATATGGGAGAGAATAAGACACTACCTGTGCTAGTTGCTGCCAATCTTAGTTTTGGGGAAAAATAAGGCTTGGTTCGACTGAAGATGTTAAACTTAGCGCTCATGGGAGGCATCCCATAGCTTATCCTTTTATTTTTATTGTTTTATGTATTTATTATTATTTATTTATTTTTAGTACTTCTTGTTTTCCCGTATTATGTTAGTTTTTCTTTTTTAGGGACAATGTGTGCATCCGTTCAAGTTTGGGGGTATGCTATGAGTCATGCCGATCCAACTAGTTCTCCATCTCCCAGGTCAGATCTTTCCATGTTATTCACACATTGGGGACACTATGTAATTTAAGTTTGGGGGTATGGGAGACACATTCACACACTTTGTCCCAGTTTTTTTTAGATAAATACACATTCATATTTAATGAAAAAAAATTGGTTGTTTACAACAAATATTATGATAAAACTTCATTAGTAGTCTTAAAATCTAGAACACATAGTCTAGTAATAATAATTTTAAAATTTGGTTACCTACCTTAAGGCACTTAAGAATTCACGAGTTTGATCCATATCTGACACGAGTACAATAGCACGCATTTGTCTGAGGTATGACATGTAATTTTAATATATATGTTTCCATGACTTAATCATAATCAAATAACTTGTTAGATAAACACTTTGGCATAGACAAATAAAAAGAAAAATGTCCATCATGCAAAAAGAGAAAATAAAATGCTCCTAATGATCATTAAATAAAATTTTCACTGAGTAACTGGACCTCTTGCCTCAGTAAGCATTAATTGTTCACGTCAAAAAGTGGAGATTAAACACTTAATGATCATAAAAATTTTCACTGAGTAACTGGACCTCTTGCCTCAGTAAGCAGTGAGTGTTCACATCAAAAGGTGGGGATTTTTGCTTGGAAGCATTAAGACCTGTTAGTTTCGTAGCCTTTTTTACTCGAGTTAATAATTTCTTAGGGGTGTTTTCACACCTAATGCCCTAGAACTATCTGGTTTGAGAGTTATTGGCTAAACATTCGCTACAAGGGTCAATTAGAAAGCTTAATGGAACTCAACATGGCAAAGATCTCATGATGAAAGAAAAAGAAAAGAAGTAAAAACTATGCCATTTTTTTTTCGTTTAGCAAGGAATTTGATGAAGGTTTGGACACCGAAACACTATACATTAGAAATATTTGGAAGCTCCATCTTTTATGTGATAATCCACCACATACACTAAGTTAACTTGTGATGCCTTAAGCTAGTCTTGTGTAAGTAACATGAACTTTTAAAACTCTTATTCATTGCAATGATGTGTTTATATTATAAATTTGCTCATGAATAAATATCATGGTTTTGAGTACAACCCAAATTTTTAGATATCATGTTATCTTTACATCTTTGTTTTTCATTTAGTTTTTAAGTTTCGTATTGCTAAGGGACTAGCAATATGCAAGTTTGGGTGTGTGATAAGTACTTAAATATGAATATTTAAGCCTTTTAATTTACATTTGTTAAGCCCTTAATATGCGTATATTTATGTTATTTTACTTCCTTTCTATGTTTTATGGGTCTTTATAGGTTCTTGGAGAAAATGAAGCATTTTGGAGCTCAAAGAGCAAATCTGGAAAATCTATCAATTGCTTAGTGCGATCGAGTGCACCAGCACACAGTGCCCAAGCTAGGATCGAGCGCAATCTATGCTCGCACACAAGAAGAAGGTTGCACTCGAGCGTAAAAAGAATTGCGATCGAGCGCGCACATACAACAGTGAACAGTAAAAACGACAGAACATGTTTTGGAAATAAGGGTTAGAGCTCTGTTTTGGAAATTAGGGTTTCCAAGTGTCCTTAGAACCCTATAAATAGGCTTATAAAACACAGAAACAAGATCTCCCTTTTGAGGAGCATATCTTCCTTTTAGTTTAGTTTTTGTTCGGGGAGATCGGAGGAGGAAACTGTGGAGGAGAATTGACGATTCTTCTCTCGAGTTTCTTCTTTCCTTTATTTTTATTATGTGTACTTAAACATTTAGTAAGGGCTTGGTTGAAGCCCTAATTATATTTACTAAATAAATTCAGTATTGACGCCTTTGCGATATTTACGTTGTGTTGCTTAACTTGATTAGTACCTGTTTTTATTTAAATTTCTCATATGTATGTGTCTGATCAACGTATGCATGTGGTATGGATTAGTTAGTTGAATCAATTTGGATGACCAAGTCCTGGGTTTAACATTAGTAACAAAAGATATCAACGTCGGATTCTTGGGTTAATCAACATGGGAACCGGGAGTAGATACCATGCCCTAGGTCCCGTGTGGTTGTTGATTTCCACAAATCCTATGCTCCTTAAGGAACAACTCAATATACACCATGCTGAATCCCTTGAGAGAGAAAAGAGTTATAGTAGATACCATGCCTAACTCGTTGCTTAGGGAGATCAATAGCTTAAGGAGTAGATACCTTGCCTTTAGGTTGACAAACATTAGGTATTCATGACATGGATAAAGCATTGGCATACTGTTTTCCTGTGGTAGCATGATTAGTGGTGGATATCAAGTCCCTACGCCTTTATCTTTATTATTTCAAACTCAATATTTATTTCTCTTATTTTTATTTTATTATTGCGAAACTAATTCTAAATCAAAATTTACCAATCCCTGTGGAGATGATCTTGCATTCGCACACTATACTACTAAGTTGACCTTGTGCACTTGCAAATAAAACAAGTACAATTATTTGCTTATTTATTTAGGCATATAATCGTACAACAACATCTGTCAGGCTTTGGTAAACCTTCAACTATCTGTCAATGGGTTGAAGAGTGAGATTGGATCTGATTTTAAAACTATAAGGATTGACTTTATTCTTTTCGGACTAACATGAAAGCTTTGGTTCATACCCCTCGCAATGATTTGGAGATTTTTAAGACTTGCACTGAGAGATCTCTTGATGACATCTGGGAGCTCTTGACTCAAAATTCTGATTCGAATTCTTAAATCCTGCAACCTTCCTATTTGCTTTATCTTTTTAGGCCTTTCAACTCTTAAACTTTTTGCAAGAACATCATTTTATTTTATTTGCATGCATTTTAGTTTCATGTTTTGGCTCGAGGGAGCCTTTTTATGACTGCTATTTGTATCTTATGAGTGCTTTTTTATGTATTTTCTCTATGGTTAGTTGTGGATGTTTTGTATATATATTTGCTTCTTTTGCAGGGGATTATATGAAAAATTGAAAGAAATCTGTCTGTTTTTCCATAAAATTCTCATACTTAACTTTTCTTTTGTTACCTAGTGATGCTCACTCTTAAGGGATGTTGGATACAAGACATGAAGGCTGTGTGCATAGACAGTGGATTTGTGTGGTTATAAGGATGTTGGGCACAAAGCATGAAGGTTGTATGCAAGCACTAGGCCAAGGTGGAACACTTGATGGAGAGCTTATGATCATTTAAACAAGCGACATGGGAAAGAGCTTGTTAAGCTAGCTAAGCTTTCGAACAGGTTTCGACCTAGTTGGAAATTTGATGTATAGGCGGGATCAGGACCCTATTAAGGTGATTGATATGGGCTGGCCTTGGGAAAGGCTAAGTAGCGAGAAGTCCCTCGAAAAAGACCAAGTATAGTGGTGGGCTAAGTTATGTTGGACTTAAGATAGGTCGCGGGCAGAGTAAAGCTGGGCCAAGGAAGGTCGTGGGCTGAACAAAGCTGGACCAAGTCAGGTGGTGAGACAAACAAAGCTGGACTAAGGTTGGATAAAACTAGAACTAAGCCAGACCACACACAATGGTTGCTGGCATTGAAAGAGGCAAAACTGCCTATGTTGGTGACATAATCTGGCTAGATTGAGGTAGTCAACAATAGGTGGGATAAGTCAGTAGGCATGTGCGCAAGGTAGGAAGCTCGATAGGAACGGTTGCTACAAAACAAAATCACGTGATGCAGACCCAAAAGATGCTGCTACGGTTAGTGGTGTTTAGCTAATGATTATCAACATCCATCCATTATTTAGGCTTCTAGGCACCTTAGAATTGTGTGATATTTCGGAAGTAGTGATTTCAGAGAGAGTCGGAGCAAAAGGGGTGCTAGCAAGTGAAGCACTTTACGGGAGTAAGTGTTCTAGCACCTGGCCATTGTAAGCCTTATTGCCTATGAACACTTGCATTCGCTCGTGCTTTGTGGGTGTATTGGGCTGGCTGGCTAGTTTTAGGGGAAGCTAATGTTATCACAAGGCGAAAAATTTGGTATCAAAAAGTACCCCTGTGAAAATTGGTATCAGAGCCCGGTTGGTCCAATGGGAAAGCTCGTTTAGTCCAATGACAAACCTAGGTTGGTTCAATGGGAGAGCAATGTATGGCTAGATTAGGGGATTTTTTTGGTGCACGTGTTGGGAAACCACCTTGGATGATGCCCAGGAGGTGATCTTCCAAACACCCAAGTCTAGAGTGACTTGTATAAGAAAAGAAACAGCAGTTAATCAAAGCAAGAAAGAAAATAACACCAGAAATTTGTTGACGAGGTTCGGCAATATGCCTACGTCCCTGTGAGCTCCTCTGAGCTCTCTGCACTATCTTATCAATGGAGTTCTTTACAATCAGCAACACCCTTCCATGAGCTCACATGTTCTTGAAGAACAAAATAAGAAGAAGAAGAAGAAGAAAGTGATAAGAACTAACCCTGGAATTTTCCCAAGAAAATTCCCCTTATAAGCCCTGGAATTCCTTTCTATTCATCACTCTCTTTCTAAACAACCAGCCTCTTTACAGAATATCTTTTGAGTTTAGTGTCTTTGCACTCTCACAATTGATCTCACTTTCAATCACAAGTTATTCACAAGTCATGTTTTAGATTGAAGCTAGGTGACCCTTTATATGGTGCACCAACTTCTTGACCAATCTTGAGGGTCATTATCCACCCTTAGATCTTGATGAAAAATTAACCATGACCCTCCATCAATCATAAGTAAAGCTATGCATTTTGGACATGCCCTACGCACCTTTCAAAAGGCTGAACAAAATGGCATTAGTGTGCCTTCAGGCCGTGGCCTAGAACAGGGCATGCCGCAGCCTGGAGTGTGCTGAAACTCTCTACAAGTGCAACCATTCTGGGTGCCGTAGCCTGGGGAAGGCTATGCCATGATGCACACCTCCTCCAGCACTTCTTATTATTGGGCGCCACACCATGGAATGAGCTGGGCCGCGGCGCACACTGGTGTGCATTGATGCTGATTTTTTTTTTCCTTCCTTGCAACCGTTAAATGCTAAGACAAATACCAATAATCTGTACCTTTGTCTAAGTGATTAAACCCAAACCCATGTGCAGAGAACTCAGCATCCAAACTCATCTTGAGTCATCATATACTGACTCCAATCCTAAGAAGTCCAAGGCAATGATTAAACTTGCTTAGAGGTAGAACTTTAGTACCTAAATCCGTAGGGTTTTCTTCCATGGCCACCTTGTCCATATGAATGCATCCTTCCGCAATCTTTTCCCGAATGAAATGGTACCGAACATCCATGTGCTTTACGCTCTCATGGAACACTAGATTCTTACCTAAATGCAATGCACTTTGGCTATCCGAATACACCACAACCTGCTCCTCTGGTAGCTTCAACTCTTCCAGCAACCCTTTGCACCACATAGCCTCCTTGATGGCTTCCGTAGCCGTAATGTACTCATCCTCGGTTGTTGAGAGTGCTCCCACCGGCTGCAACTAAGCCTTCCAACTTACCCAACATTCATTTAAGTTGAACAAGTAGGAAGTAATAGATCTCCTTTTATCCTGGTCTGCTCCATAGTCCAAATCAGCATAATCTTCAAGGCAGATGGACTTACCCCTCTTCTTATAAACCAGCCTCACATCTAAGCTTCCCTTCAAGTACCTCAGCAGCCATTTCATCCCGAGCCAGTGTTCCATTCTAGGATTACTCATAAACCTAATGAGGACACTTATTGCATGAGCAATATCAAGTCTAGTGCTTACCATGGTGAACATCACATAACCAACTACACTAGAGTTGGGGACCTTTTCCATTTCCTTCTTCTCCTCATTCGATCTTGGACATTGATCACTAGAGAACTTGAAATGACCAGCAAGAGGAACCTTCACTGGTTTGCTATCTTCCATAGAGAACTTAGATATCATCTTCTCTATGTAGGAAGTTTGAGAGATCTTCAATCTGTTTCTCTCCTTTTACCGGATGATACACATCCCAAGGATCTTCTGTGCATGGCCAAGATCCTTCATCTCAAACTCCCCACTGAGTTGAGCCTTCAATTTTCTTATCCTCTCCATGCTGCTCCCAACTAGTAACATATCATCACCATAGATCAGGATGATCACCACTTCTTCCACCTTGTGCCACTTGTAATACAAGCACGAATCATAGTAGCTCCTCATGAAACCCATGCTAGTTACAAAGGAATCAAACCTCTTATTCCATTGCTGAGGTGATTGCTTTAGGCCTTATAGAGCTTTTTTCAGTTAACACACCAAATCTCCCTGCCTTTCTTCCTCATAGCCTTCAGATTACCTCATGTAAAGGGTCTCATCAAGCTCTCCATGTAAGAATGGTGTCTTCACATCCATTTGCTCGATTTCCCAATTGAATTGGACCACCAATGCTAACACTATCCTAATCATCTTGTATTTCACAACTGGTGAGAATATTTCGGTGAAGTCTATGCCTTCTCTTTGTGTGAACCCCTTCGCCACCAGCCTAGCTTTATACTAGACTTCATCCCCTGGAGTGTTCCCTTCTTTGATCTTGTAGATTCATCTACAATACCAAACTCTCTATTTTTCTGGTTTGGGCACCAATGCCCAAGAGTTGTTCTTCCTCAAAGAATCCATTTCTTCCTCCATAGCTAGCTGCCACATTGACGAATACTTACACTCCATGGCATCCATGTAAGTTTCTGGTTCAACCATCCTTTCTTCTGTCTAAGGAGCTGTTACATTAGCATCCACAAAACCATATCTCAAAGGTGGTCTAACCACCCTCCTTTCCCGATCCCTTGTGAGCTGGTAGTCATTCTGACTTGCTGCATCATCCCCTTCCAGTTCAGCCTTCTCTTGGGTGTCATGAGTTAGGCCTTCATCAATGGGCTCTACCTGATCCGAACCTTCTTGCCTTCCTTGCTCTACCTGAACTGAATTCTCCTTGATGCTATGCTTCACAAATTCCGAACAGGTTTGCTCACTATCCCCTGCAGCGTTCGTTTTCTCCAAGTAGGGAAATAACAATTAATTAAAAATAACATCCCTACTTATTATAAGTTTTATTCCTTTTGGTTCTAAGGACCACAACCTATACCCCTTAACTCCATCACCATACCCTAGAAACACTCATTTTCTAGACCTTGGGATAAGTTTATTATCTTTTTGATGTGCATCTGCAGCACATCCAAAAGTCCTAAGGTTGTTCAACTCAGGGGGTTTTCCACTCCACATCTCCATGGGAGTCTTAAGGTCTAAAGCCGTAGAGGGTGATCTATTAACCAAGTATGCAACTGTAGACACAGCTTCTCCCCAAAAATATTTTGGTAAACCGGACCCAATTAACATGCACCTAACCTTTCCATCAGGGTTCTATTCATCGCCTCAATAACTCCATTTTGCTTAGGGGTTTTCACAACCGTTCTATGTCTTAGAATGCCATTTAATTCACAAAATTTATCAAAATCCTTATTAAAAAATTCTAAGCCATTATCGGTGCTTAACACCTTAACTACCTTGCCCATTTGAGTCTCCAGCAACTTTTTCCACACCACAAATTTATTCAAAGCATCCGATTTATTATTAAGAAAATAAACCCAAACCACTCTTGAATAATCATCAATTAAAGACAGAAAATAATGATTACCTCCCTGTGTTGGTGTCCTTGCTGGTCCCCAAAGATTCGCATGGATATAGTCAAGAATCCCTTCAGACTTGTGCACTCCGATGTTGAAGCTGACCCGATGTTACTTCCCAAGACTATAACTCTCACAGAAATCCAGTTTCTCTACTTTGTCACCACCAAGTAGGCCATCCTTGCTGAGAACTTGCAGCCCCTTTTCGCTCATATGTCCCAAGCAATTGCGCTAAAGTGCTGCCTTATCCATCTCAGCCATCAAGCTTACTGCTTGATCCTTGATTTATGTCTCATCGATCATCTCATAAAGTCCATCTTTGATTGCTGCTTTGATCACTATCAAAGAACCCTTGGTTACCTTGATATTTCCTCCCTTAGCTTTGTATGTATACCCCATGGAATCCAACTGCCCCAATGAGATCAAATTCCTCATTAAATCCAGGAGATACCTTACATTTCGCAGCAGCCTTGTGACTCTATCAAACATCCTTAACTAGATCTCTCATATCCCCCTCACTTGGCAAGAATAGTCATTCCCTAAGAAAACCCTTCCATCATTGATCTCTTTGAAATTCTTGAACCATTCCATGTGAGGGCGCATGTGATAAGTGCACCCAGAATCCAGAATCCATTTCTCACTGCCTTGCCTCCTGCTCACATTTGAGCACACAACAAGAACATCATCTTGCTATTCTCCTTTGCCAACCGAAGCCTCTCTATTGTTGGTATGGCTTCTCCCTCTCTCATCCCATAACCTCTTCTTACAATATTTCTTTAAGTGACCCTCCTTGTTGCAGTAGAAGCATCATCTTCCTCCAAACTTCAGTTTAGAATGCGATTTCCCGTGGCTCTGCCCTCTACCTCTTGATTTCTCCCAGTAGTTGCCATGAATGCTACTGCCATTCCAAGTGGCTGGCCTTCCTCTTACGAACAGCCCTTCCCCACTTGATGCTTCCCTACTCTTGGCTTTGAAATCATGAGCCCTTATAGCATTGACCACAATTTCTTTGGTTAGTGTATCTCTTCGATATTCAATTGCATTAATTAAACTATCAAAACAATCAGGAAGAGAATTTAATAACATAATAGCCAATTGTTCATCTGGGAATTTAATACTGCAACTATCCAAATCTTGAACTATTTTATTAAAGACATCAAGATTATCTTACAACTCTTTATTAGGATCCATTTTAAAAGCAAAGATTCTTTTAAAAAGATAAATCTTGTAAGGGAGAGTTTTGGTAAGAAACAACTTATCTAGTTTCTTCCATATGACAGCAGGATCTTCCGAGTCTTCGCACTCCCTTGTGACACTATCCGACATGTGCAAGAAAATGGTGTTGTATTCCATCTTCTTCATCTCAATCCGCTGGTCCTCCATGATACTTGCTGTAAAAGCATCATCTTCTCCAATAGCCAAATTCACCTTCTGTTTCATAAGAACAGCCTTGATCTTTCGCTTCCACAGGGAAAAATCTCCCTTTCCATCAAACTTCTCAAAAATTAAATTTGAACCCATTTTGCTGAGATGATCCCAGATTTGTGCAGCACCCATAAATACTTTCTAACTTTTTCTAAACCTCAAGAACATGATCGAAGATTGATCGTAATACCGTTCTTGAATCAATCTTAAGAACACGATCTAATCTTGATCTTTACTCCGTTCTTGAATCACCCAAGAAGTTTGTTCTTTGATTCTTGGAGTCTTGCTCCGATACCTTCTGTTCTTGCTCCGATACCCAACTGTGCAAGCTCTGATAACACTATTAGGAAACCACCTTGGATGATGCCCAGGAGGTGATCTTCCAAACACCCAAGTCTAGAGTGACTTGTATAAGAAAAGAAACAGCAGCCAATCCAAGCAAGAAAGAAAAGAACACCAAAAATTTGTTGACGAGGTTCGACAATATACCTACGTCCCCGTGAGCTCCTCTAAGCTCTCTGCACTATCTTATCAATGGAGTTCTTTACAATCAGTAACACCCTTCTAAGAACTCATAGGTTCTTGAAGAACAAAAGAAGAAGAAGAAGAAGAAGAAAGTGATAAGAACTACTTGGAATTTTCCCAAGAAAATTCCCCTTACAAGCCCTTGAATCCCTTTCTATTCTGCTCACTCTTTCTAAACAACCAGCCTCTCTACAGAATCTCTCTTGAGTTTAGTGTCTTTGCACTCTCACAATTGATCTCATTTTCAATCACAAGTTATTCACAAGTTATGTTTTAGATTAAAGCTAGGTGACCCTTTATATGGTGCACCAACTTCTTGACCAATCTTGAGGGTCATTATCCACCCTTAGATCTTGATGACTAATTAACCATGGCCCTCCATCAATCCTAAGTAAAGATGTGCATTTTGTACATGCCCCATGCACTTTTCAAAAGGCTGAACAAAATGGCATTAGTGTTCCTTTAGGCCGCGGCCTAGAACAGGGCATGCCGCAGCATGAAGTGTGCTGAAACTCTCCACAAGTGCAACCATTCTGGGCGCTGCGGCTTGGGGGAGGCTGAGCCACGGCTCACACCTCCTCCAGCACTTCTCCTTGCTGGGCACCGTACCCTAGAATGAGCTGGACTGAGCCACGGCTCACACCTCCTCCAGCACTGGTATGCATTGATGCTGATTTTTTTCTCCTTCTTTGCAACCGTTTAATGCTAAGACAAATACCATCACCATGTTACCTGAATGTAAGGCATTGAGCAACGAGTTACAAGGGTGCAGCATGGGATAGCTAACAATAATTGAGTTGTGTAAGAAGAGTTGGATGGCTTGATGGCAAAAATCACTCTTTTGAACACCAACTTCACGTTGTTGATCAAGGATCATTGAAAAAGGCTAGTGGCAAGCTCAAGGGAAGACTCTGGAATAGGGATGACTTCCAATAAGAAGTTCTAGAAGTTAAGTCTTTTGGCGATGCCAGGAACGCAAAGGACTTATATCTTTTTCTATAGGATATAGGAACAAATTTTGAAGGCTGTTCGTATCCACAAGGCAAAAAAAGTAAATTGTGGGTTAGGGGGGAACCTGCAATAGGGAGTTAACAGATCAATTCCTTCCTTGCAACATTATTAGGTGGCTGGGGAGTCGCTCTAATAATGGAAATGCATAGGCTTGGTGTTTATGTGGAAGACAAGTTAAATAATTTCTTGTCAGGCTTACAACCGTGGAAGCAGATAGAACTGAGAAGGTAAAGTGTGTGAGACTTGCCTTCTGCAGTTGCGGCGGCTGAGGGATTGGTGGATCTTCAAAATTCTGCATCAACTAATTCTGAAAAGAAAGGGAGATTCTTGGAAAGGGATAGCCAATCATTTTCATGATGAAAAGTAGTCCAAGAATCATAACCATGGGGTGGAGTCTCATGGCCCTTTCAGATTATAACCATGGGGTGGAGTCTCATGGCATAATAATAACTATGGGGTGGTGTCTCATGGTGATTTTGAGGGCATTGAGCAACAACAATGGCAAAAGGGAAAGTTTGCTAGTTGCTCTTTTTTGTGATGACCCTTATAGGAAAGACTAAATGCACTGGTGAAAGGGAGTTCTAATAGTGATGGTAGATGATCCTTATCGGGCATCACAGTGTCCAAAAGAGGAAAGGCTAAATGTACTGGTGGAAGGGAGTTGGATCCTAATAAAAGGTTGCAAGATAATTTTGATGTGTTTAATAAACTAGTTCAAGATTTGGCTAGTTGTAATATAACATTCCCGGATGAACAATTGGCTGTTATGTTATTAAATTCTCTTCCTGATTATTTTGAAAGTTTGATTAATGCAATTGACTATAGAAAAAATATACGAACCAAGAAAATTGTGATCAATGCTATAAGGGCTCATGATTTCAAAGTCAAGATAAGAGAAGCATCAAGTGGAGAAGAGTTGTTCGTTAGAGGAAGGCCAGCAACTCGGAGTGGCAGTTGCATCCATGGCAACTACCAGGAGAAATCAAAGGGTAGAGGGCAGAGCCATGGGAGATCGCATTCCAAACCAAGATTTGGAGGAAAGAGATGCTTCTACTGCAAAAAGGAGGGTTATTTCAAAAAAATTGCAAGAAGAAGTTGTGGGATGAGAGAGGAAGTCATACCAAGAATGGAGACGCTTCAGTTGCCAAGGGAGAACAGTAAGATGATGTTTTTTTTTGTGTGCTCAAATGTGAGCAGGAGGCAAGGCAGCGAGAAATGGATCCTGGATTCCGGGTGCACTTATCACATGTGCCCTCACAAGGATTGGTTCAAGAATTTTAAGGAAATCAATGATGGAAGGGTTTTCTTGGGAAATGATACTTCTTGCCAAGTGAGGGGGATAGGAGACATCCAATTGAGGATGTTTGATGAAGTCACAAGGCTGCTGTGGAATGTGAGATATCTTATGGATTTGAGAAGAAACTTGATCTCATTGGGGCAGCTGGATTCCATGGGGTACACATACAAAGCAGAGAGAGGAAAGATCAAGGTAACCAAGGGATCTTTGATAGTGATCAATGCAGCAATTAAGGATAGTCTCTATGAGATGATTGGAGAGACATAAATCAAGGATCAAGCAGCAAGCTTGATGACTGAGATGGATAAGGCAGCCCTTTGGCACACTCACTTGGGACATATGAGCAAAAAGGGCCTGCAAGTTCTCAGCAATGATGGTCTACTTGGTGGTGACAAGGTAGAGAAAATTGATTTATGCGAATGTTGTGTTCTTGGGAAGCAACATCGGGTCAGCTTCAACACTGGAGTGCACAAGTCTAAGGGGATTCTTGACTACATCCATGCGGATCTTTGGGGACCAACAAGAACACCAACACAGAGAGGTAATCGTTACTTTCTGTCTTTAATTGATGATTATTCAAGAAATGTTTGGGTTTATTTGCTTAAAAATAAATCAGATGCTTTGAATAAATTTGTGGTGTGAAAAAAGTTGTTGGAGACTCAAACGAGCAGGGTAGTTAAGGTGTTGAGAACTGATAATGGCTTAGAATTTTTTAATAAGGATTTTGATCAATTCTGTTAATTAAATGGGATTCTAAAACATAGAACGGATGTGAAAACCACTCAGCAAAATGAAGTTGCTGAGAGGATGAATAGGAGGACCCTTATGGAAAAGGTTGGGTGCATGTTAATTGGGTTCGGTTTACCAAAATGTTTTTGGGGGGAAGCTATGGTAACTGCTGCATATTTGGTTAATAGATCACCCTCTAGAGCTTTAGAGCTCAAGACTCCCGAGGAGATGTGGAGTGGGAAACCCCCTGAGTTAAACAACCTTAAAAATTTTGGATGTGCTACGTTTGCACATCAAAAGGATGATAAATTTAGCCCAAGGTCTAGAAAATGTGTGTTTCTAGGGTACGGTGATGGGGTTAAGGGGTATAAGTTGTGGTCCTTAGAGCAAAAAGGAATGAAACTCATAATAAGTAGGGATGTCATTTTTAATATTGTTATTTCCCTATTTGGAGAAAACTAACCCTACAGAGGATAGTGAGCAAACCAGTCCGAAATTTGTGAAGCATAGCATCAAGGAAAATTCAATTCAGGTAGAGCAAGGAAGGCAAGAAGGTTCGAACCAGGTAGAGCCCATTGATGAAGGCCAAACTCATGACACTCGAGAGGAGGCTGAACTGGAAGGGGATGATGCAGCAAGTCAGAATGATTATCAACTCACAAGGGACCGGGAAAGGAGGGTGGTCATACCACCTTTAAGATATGGTTTTGTTGATGCTAATGTAGCAGCTTCTTATTCAGAAGGAAGAGTTGAACCAGAAACTTACATGAATGCTATGAAATGTAAGGATTCGTCAAAGAGGCAGCTAGCTATGTAGGAAGAAATGGATTCTTTGAGGAATAACAACTTTTGGGAATTGGTGCCCAAACCAAAAAACTAGAGAGTTGTGGATTATAAATAGATTTACAAGATCAAAGAAGGGAACACTCCAGGGGATGAAGTTCGGTATAAGGCTATGCTGGTGGCAAAGGGGTTCACACAAAGAGAAGACATAGATTTCACCGAAATATTCTCACCGGTTGTGAAATATAAGACAATAAGGATAGTGTTAGCAATGGTGGTCCAATTTTATTGGGAAATCAAGCAAATGGATGTGAAGACAGTGTTCTTACATGGAGAGCTTGATGAGACCATCTACATGAGGCAACCCGAAGGCTATGGAAAGGAAGGTAGGGAGATTTGGTGTGCCAATTGAAGAAATCTCTCTATGGCCTGAAGCAATCACCTCGGCAATGGAATAAGAGGTTCGATTCTGTTGGAAATCACCTTGACTAGATGCCCAGGTGGTGATCTTCTAAGCACCCAAGTCTAGAATGACTTATAGAAAGAAATATAGCAATCGAAAGCAAGAAAGAAAAGAAGACAAGTGATTTGTTATCGAGGTTTGGCAATAGCCTACGTCCCCGTGAGTTCCTCTGAACTCTCTGCACTAAATCAATGGTTCTTTACAATTACAGCAACCCTCTTCAAGAAGATCAAGTTCTTGAAGAAACCAAGAAGAAAAGAAAGAAGATGATAAGAACTATTACAATGCTTTCTATCTATATTACTCTCTCTTCTTTACAACCAGCCTCTCTACAATGAGTCCCTCTTGTGTTTTGTGTCTTTGCACTCTCACACAATTCTCTCTTGTATTGTGTCTTGTCACTCTTTACAATTGATCTCAAAGTATGTCACAAACTTGGGTTGATAATGAAGCTAGGTGACCCTTTATATAGTGCACCAACTTCTTGTCCAATCTTGAGAGTCAATCTCCACCCTTAGATCTTGATGACCACTTAACCATGGCCCTCCATCAATCCTAAGTGGTGTTGTGCATTTTAACCTTGCATCCACGCATCTAAGAGGAGTTTTAAACAAGCTGTCCATGTGTGCATCAGTGTGCCTAGCGCCTAGGCGCTGAACAGGGGGCGGTGAGGCGCTAGGTAAAGCCTCTTTGCACCACATTCCGGGCGATGCGGTGCTGGTGGAGGGGCGGTGCGGTGCTGCCCTTCTTCAAACTGCATCCTTGCTGGGTTGTGAGGTGCTGGTGAAGGGGCAGTGAAGCGCACACTGATGTTGCCCTTCACACAGTAGTGCGCACTACTTTGCTTTGTTGATTAGGGTTGTGCAGACACACCCAAATGGATGCACACACATGTGTGCACTCCTTTAACATGTTGCATTTTAATCTTTCAACCTTGGTTTAGACTTTAACCATCTTTGAACCATGTTTAGAGATGTTTAAACCTTAGACAAATACCAACAATCTCTACCTTTGTCTAAGTGTTTAAACCCGAACCATTGTGCAGAGAGCTTCAGGATCCAAACTCATCTTGAGTCATCAATTAACCAACTCCAATCCTCAGTAGTCCAAGGCAATGATTGAACTTACTTAGAGGTAGGACTTTAGTACCTAAATCAACAGGATTTTCTTCAGTGGCTACCTTGTCCACATGGATACATCCTTTTGTAACATTTTCCCGAATGAAATGATACCGAACGTCCATGTGCTTTGTCCTCTTATGGAACACCAGATTCTTATACAAGTGCAATGCACTTTGACTATCCGAAAACACCACAACCTACTCTAACAGTACCTTCAACTCTTCCAGCGACCCTTTGCACCATATAGCCTCCTTAATGGCCTCCGTAGCCGCTCTGTACTCAGACTCGGTTGTTGAGAGTGCTACCACTGGCTGCAACTAAGCCTTCCAACTTACACAACATCCGTTTAAGTTGAAGAAGTAGGAGGTAATCGATCTCTTTTTATCCCGGTCTGCTCCATAGTCGGAATCCGCAAAACTTTTAAGGCAGATGGACTTACCCCTCTTCTCATAAACCAGCCCTACTTCTGGGCTTCCCTTCAAGTACTTCAGCAACCACTTCATCCCAAGCTAATGCTCTTTTCTGGGATTACTCATAAACCTGCTGAGAACACTCATTGCATGAGCAATGTCAGGTCTAGTGCTTACCATGGTGAACATAACAGAACCAACAGCACTAGAATAAAGGACTTTTTCCATTTTCTTCTTCTCCGCTTCCGATCTCGGACATTAATCGTCAGAGAACTTGAAATGACCAGCAAAGGGAACCTTCACTGGTTTGCTATCTTCCATAGAGAACTTAAATATCATCTTCTCTATGTAGGAAGTTTAAGAGATCTTCAATCTGTTTCTCTCCCTTTCCCGGATGATACACATCCCAAGGATCTTTTGTGCATGGCCAAGATCCTTCATCTCAAGCACCTCACTGAGTTGAGCCTTCAATTTCCTTATCCTCTCCATGCTGCTCCCAACCAACAATATGTCATCAACATAGATGAGGATGATCACCACTTCTTCAACCTACTACCTCTTATAATACAAGCACGAATCATAGTAGCTCCTCATGAAACCCAAGCTAATTACAAATGAATCAAACCTCTTATTCCATTGCCGAGGTAATTGCTTCAGGCCATAGAGAGATTTCTTCAATTTGCACACCAACTCTCCCTGCCTTCCTTCCTCATAGCCTTCGGGTTGCCTCATGAAAATGGTCTCATCGAGCTCTCCATGTAAGAACGATGTCTTCACATCCATTTGCTCGATTTCCCAATCAAATTGGACCACCAATGCTAACACTATCTGTATCATCTTGTACTTCACAACCGGTGAGAAGATTTCGGTGAAATCTATTCCTTCTTTTTGTGTGAACCCCTTCGCCACCAGCCTAGCTTTATACCGGACTTCATCCCCTGGAGTATTCCCTTCTTTGATCTTGTAGATCCATCTACAATCCACAACTCTCTGTTTTTTAGGTTTGGGCACCAACTCCCAAGAGTTATTCTTCATCAAAGAGTCCATTTCTTCCTTCATAGCCAGCTGCCACTTTGACGAATCCTTACACTCCATGGCATCCGTGCAAGTTTCTGGTTCAACCTCTCCTTCTGTCCAAGGAGCTGCTACATTAGCATCCACAAACCCATATCTCAAAAGTGGTCTAACCACCCTCCTTTCTCGGTCTCTTGTGAGCTGGAAGTCATTATGACTTGTTGCATCAATCTCTTCTTATTCAGCCTCTTCTTGAGTTTCTTGAGCATGGCCTTCATTCAAAGGCTCTACCTGGTCCGAATCCACTTGCTTTCCTTTCTCTACTTGAACCGAACTCTTCTTGATGCGATGCTCCACAACTTCCAGACTGGTTTGCTCACTAGCCCCTGCCAGGTTAGTTTTCTCCAAGTAGAGAAATAACAATTCATTAAAAATAACATCCCTACTTATAATGAGTTTCATGCCTTTTTTTTCTAAGGACCACAACGTATATCCCTTAACCCCATCACTATATCCTAGAAATACACATTTATAAGATCTTGGGCTAAGTTTATCCTCCTTTTGATGTTCATATGCAGCACACACAAAAGTTCTAAAGTTGCTTAATTTAAGGGGTTTCCCACTCCACATCTTCATGGGAGTCTTGAGCTCTAAAGCTCTAGAGGGTGATCTATTTATCACGTATGCAGTTGTAGCCACAGCTTCTCCCCAAAAATATTTTGGTTAACCGAATCCTATTAACATGCACCTAACCTTTTCCATAAGGGTTCTATTCATCCTCTCAGCAACTCTATTTTGCTGAGGTGTTTTTACAACTGTTCTATGTCTTAGAATGCCATCTAATTCACAGAATTTAGCAAAATCATTTTTGCAAAATTCTAAGCCATTATCGGTTCGTAAAGCCTTAACTACCCTACCCGTTTGAGTTTCCAACAACTTCTTCCACACAACAAATTTATCCAAGGCATCTAATTTATTTCTAAGTAAATAAACTCACACTCTTCTTGAATAATCATCAATTAAAGACAAAAAGTAAAAGTTACCTCCCTGTGTTGGTGTTCTTACTGGTCCCCAAAGGTCCAAATGAATGTAGTCAAGAATCCTCTTAGACTTGTACACTCCGGTGTTGAAATTGACCTAGTGTTGCTTCCCAAGAATGCAACTCTCACAGAAATCTAGTTTCGCTACTTTGTCACCACCAAGTAGACCATCCTTGCTAAGAACTTACAAGCCCTTTTCGCTCATGTGTCCCAAGCGAGTGTGCCAAAGGGCTGCCCTATCCATCTCAGCCATCAAGGTTGCTGCTTGATCATTGATTTCTGTCTCCCCGATCATCTCATTGAGTCCATCGTTTCTTGCTGCCTTGATCACTACCAAAGATCCCTTGGCCACCTTGATCTTTCCTCCCTCTACTTTGCATGTATGCCCAATGAAATCTAGCTGTCCCAATGAAATCAAATTTCTCTTCAAATATGGAAGATACATCATATTTCGCAGCAGCCTTGTGACTCCATTAAACATCCTCAATTGGATGTCTCCAATCCCTCTCACTCGGTGAGAATTGTCATTCCCCAAGAAGACCCTTCCATCATTTATCTCCTTGAAAGTCTTGAACCATTCTTTGTGAGGGCACATGTGATAAGTGCAGTTGCCATGGTTGCTACTGCCATTCCGAGTTGCTAGCCTTTCTCTTACGAAAAGCCCATCTCCACTTGATGTTTCCTTTATCTTGGCTTTGAAGTCATGTGCCCTTATGGCATTGATCACAATCTCCTTGATTAAAGTATCCCTTCTATACTCAATAGCATTAATCAAATTATCAAAGTAATCAGGAAGATAATTTAACAAGATAACAGCCAATTGTTCATCCAGAAATATAATGCTACAGCTATTTAAATCTTGAACTAGCTTATTAAAGACATCAAGATTATCTTGCAGCTCTTTGCTAGGATCCATTTTAAAAGCAAAGATTCTTTTAAGAAGATAAATTTTGTTAGGGAGAGTTTTGGTAAGAAGCAACTCATCTAGTTTCTTCCATATGACAGTCGAATCTTCCGAGTCTCCACACTCCCTTGTGACACTATCTGACATGTGCAAGAAAATGGTGTTGTAAGCGGTCTTCTTCATCTCAACCCACTGGTCCTCCGTGACACTTGCTGGAAAAGCATCGTCTTCTCCAATAGCCAAGTCCACTTTCTGTTGCATTAGAACCGCTTTGATCTTCCGCTTCCACTGAGAAAAATCTCATTTTCCATCAAACTTCTCAACCATGAATTTGAAGCCATTTTTACGGACAAGATCCCAGATTTACGCAATACACACAAATGTTTTCTTCAACCTCAAGAACACGATCGAAGATGGATCTTAACACCGTTCTTGAATCACCCTCAAGAACATGATTTGATCTTGATCTTTACTCCGTTCTTGAATTACCCAAGAAGTTTATCTTTGATTCTTGGAGTCTTGGCTCCGTCACCTTCTTGTTCTTGCTTCGATACCCAACTGTGCTAGCTCTGATACCACTGTTGAAAATCACCTTGACTAGATGCCCAGGTGGTGATCTTCCAAACACCCAAGTCTAGAATGACTTGTAGAAAGAAATACAGCAATCGAATGCAAGAAAGAAAAGAAGACAAGTGATTTGTTATCAAGATTCAGCAATAGCCTACGTCCCCATGAGTTCCTCTGAACTCTCTGCACTAAATCAATGGTTCTTTACAATTACAGCAACCCTCTTCAAGAAGCTCAAGTTCTTGAAGAAACCAAGAAGAGAAGAAAGAAGATGATAAGAACTATTACAATGCTCTCTATCTATACTACTCTTTCTTCTTTACATCCAACCTCTCTACAATGAGTCCCTCTTGTGTTTTATGTCTTTGCACTCTCACACAATTCTCTCTTATATTGTGTCTTGTCACTCTTTACAATTGATCTCAAAGTATGTCACAAACTTGTGTTGATAATGAAGCTAGGTGACTCTTTATATAGTGCACCAACTTCTTGTCCAATCTTGAGAGTCAATCTCCACCCTTAGATCTTGATGACCACTTAACCATGGCCCTCCATCAATCCTAAGTAGTGTTGTGTGTTTTAACCTTGCATCCACGCACCTGAGAGGAGGTTTAAACAAGCTGTCCATGTGTGCATCAGTGTGCCTAGCGCCTAGGTGTTGAACAGGGGGCGGTGAGGCGTTAGGCAAAGCCCATTTGCACCTTGTTCTGGGTGGCACGGTGCTGGTGGAGGAGTGGTGCGGTGCTGCCCTTCTTCAAACTGCATCCTTACTGGGCGGTGAGGCACTGGTGAAGGGGCGGTGAGGCGCACACTGATGCTGCTCTTCACACAGCAGTGCGCACTGCTTTGCTTTGTTGATTAGGGTTGTGCACACACACCCAAATGGATGCACACACATGTGTGCACTCCTTTAACATGCTGTATTTTAATCTTCCAACTTAGTTTAGACTTTACCATCTTTGAACCATGTTTAGACAGGTTTAAACCTTAGACAAATACCAACAGATTCCTTTGTAACTAGCTTGGGTTTCATGAGGAGCTACTGTGATTCGTGCTTGTATTATAAGGGGCACAAGGTGGAAGAAATAATGATCATCCTCATCTATGTTGATGATATGTTACTGGTTGGGAGCAGCATGGAGAGGATAGGAAAATTAAAGGCTCAACTGAGTGAGGAGTTTGAGATGAAGGATCTTGGCCATGCACAGAAGATCTTTGGGATGTGTATAATGCGAGAAAGGGAGAGAAACAGATTAAAGATTTCTCAAACTTCATACATAGAAAATATGATATCTAAGTTTTCGATGGAAGATAGCAAACCAGTGAAGGTTCCCTTTGCTGGTCATTTCAAGTTCTCCAGCGATCAATGTCCGAGATCGGATGAGGAGAATAAGGAAATGGAAAAGGTCCCCTACTCTAGTGCGGTTGGATCAGTCATGTTCATGATGGTAAGCATTAGACCTGACATTGCTCATGCAATGAGTGTTCTCAGCAGGTTTATGAGTAATCTCGAAAATGAGCATTGGCTTGGGATGAAGTGGTTTCTGAGGTACTTGAAGGGAAGCCCAGATGTGGGGCTGGTTTATGAGAAAAGGGGTAAGTCCATCCGTCTTGAGGGTTATGGTGATTCGGACTATAGAGTAGACCGGGATAAAAGAAGATCGATTACCTCCTACTTCTTCAACTTAAACGGATGTTGTATGAGTTGGAAGGCTCAGTTGCAGCCGGTGGTAGCACTCTCAACAACCGAGGCTGAGTATATAGCGGTAACGGAAGCCATTAAGGAGGCTATGTGGTGCAAAAGGTTGTTGGAAGAGTTGAAGGTACTAAAAGAGCAGGTGGTGTTGTATTCGGATAGCCAAAGTGTGTTGCACTTGTGTAAGAATCAGGTGTTCCATGAGAGGACAAAGCATATGGATGTTCGGTACCATTTCATTCGGGAAAATGTTACGGAATGATGCATTCATGTGGAGAATGTGGCCACGGAAGAAAACCCTGCAGATTTAGGCACCAAAGTTCGACCTCTAAGTAAGTTCAATCATTGCCTTGGACTACTTAGGATTGGAGTCAGTTGATATGATTACTCAAGTTGAGTTTGGATACTAAGTTCTCTACACAATGGGTTCAGGTTTAATCGCTTAGACAAAGGTACAGATTGTTGGCTGGAACTCACCGAAAAATGGCGAATCAATCAAATCTCCTATCACATCTACTACTTGTTGGTTTTTTTTTTGTTTTTTTTATTTGGACTAAGGTATGTTTGGGTGGGTGTATAGTGATTTGGGTTTAGGCTTTGTGTAAGCTCTAATACCAAAATTGATGAACATGAAAATAGAGAAATAGAAACCAGACTACCCTAGGGATTGGGAAAGCAGCCAAGCTACCTTGGAGGTTAAGAAGAAATTGATACTCAATATCAATAATTTTTATGCATTCAAAGTTACCGAAAATAACATAGGGATCTCTTATATAAAGATCTTTAAGAATTCTAATTCTACTTCAACACTTCAAATAAAGAAATTCAATACTAATCTACTAATATATCATAATCCTATTCCAATAAATTAAATTCTAATCAAATACTAAGTCTTAAAATCCCTACTAAAATATAATTCTTTCATAATTACAAATTACAAATTTATCCTCATACCTTTCTATACACCCATATCCTTCTGTACCACATCAAAGAGCTTTAATTTTTCTTTTCAAGCTTTCATATAATAAGTGGAACGAACATGAATGAGCTTTAATCGAGTTTGTTCGCGAGTGTACTATTTCACTTACATCCCTTATGACCACTCAAGCTACCAGGGTAGAAGGCATACTAAATTTGTTTAGTAGAGTGAAATAATGAGATGAAAGAAAATGCTAATTAATAATAATTTATCATTATTACCCTTCATAATGTTAATATAGAGATGAAATGATGATAAATGGTAAAACGATAATTTCATCACTTCTCTTTTTTATTTTTCTTTCTCTAATTCATGTAAGGTAAGGATAGAGATTTATCATTTTAGAAAGAAAACCCCAATCGTCTTAATTTTCTCCATCCCATTTTTTTCTTACTAAACAACAAAAACCATTTTTCTTTTCAATTACATGTCTCTCTTACAAAAGTGAGAAAAGAAAAGAAAATGAAAAACATGTTTCTTCGAGAGAAAATTAAGAGGAAAAAATATTTAAAAATTTATGATTTTTTTTCTTTCATATACAAATCACAATCCTCCAATCATCTTCCCAAACTGTGTTAAATGAATAATGAAAAGTAAAATGTAATCATCTATACAAACACATTGTGGAGATATCAATCTTTTCTTTCCATCTCATTTTTACTTCATCTCTTTTCTTTTTCTTTTCTTTTCTTTTTCCTTTTAACATTTCTCTTCTCGATCACAATCTTAATGCTCTTGTATCAAGCAATAGCGCCATCCAATTCACTACAACATGTTTTTCACTCTACAGATAGAACCATCTGATGTGAGTAAAAATTTACTCTCTAATCACAAGATGACATATGGCACACTTATAAAAAAAATAGTCATTTTGCGGCCCAAAGTAAGATGGTAAAAATGGGCCTAAGGGCAAAAGGGAAAAACCTTACCAAACCTATAAAGTGATTTCAACTCTCCATCTAAACTCCAATCGATGATCACTCTCTCCACATCCTATAAATAAGAATTTGAATTATTATAATCAATTTCAAAAATCAATACCCTTAAACTCTCTTAAAACAGTCTAACATAAATGGGTAACCAACTTGAGTGTCAAGTGTTTATTTGGAGACCACTTCGGAACCTTCACTTAGTGTCTCGGACTTTCTTAACATGTAGCTTAATACTTAGCCTCCAAAGAGCAGAACGAGACTTTAACTTCTCACCTATTCCATTGTACTCCTCCTATGGCTTAGCACAGAAAACAATACAACCCTCTTGGGACCGTCAAATTTTGGGCATCATCACCATGTATTTTGGCTTTCAACAAGGAGAAAATATCTGAATCAAATCAATCTTGGGTTTAGTTTAATTTCTGTCCTTTACCCATACGTAAATTTCTGTCATTATTCCCTTATATATTTGAAGACTGTTTGTTTCCAAATTGTAAAATGCTTAAAACAGAAGAAACGTTTCTTTTGTTTCATATTCAGACCTGCCCTGCTTGGTCATAGGCTAACGCTACCAGGCTCAAATATTCAGTTCTCACTAAAACATTTGTGTTAGTCTTAAATTTTAGTGTAGAAAGAGGATTGGTGAACAAGTCACTCTCAAGTGTAATGATCATCGTTGTCTTTAACTTTGCTTACAAGAGAAAGGAGGAGCAGGGCAAAGAGAATAAACCAACAAGAGATTTACATGCTATTAGATGACGATGCAAGCGCAGCTACTTACAATCATACATGGTGGCATTATAACTTAATGCAGTAATTTCTCCATGTACTTGCTTCATTCTAAAGCAGCATATGCTGACATAATAACAAAACTCTACAAAAAAATTTAAGTAGCATGCACATATACTATGGGGCTAACAAGCTATATAGGTAACAAGATTATATCTCTTGAAATCCTAGCAGTCATAGGGGAAAGAACTAAATGGCCTAAGTATCTCTTATATTCTTACTACTTCAGACTTTTCTCTCTGGTTTTGCCATCAAATTTATCTAAATAAGCCCCTTCAACCTCTGTTCTTTCTTTCACTCCATTGTTTGTAAAGCTTCAGGGCTACAGCTATGGCTAACTCATGTGGTCGTTGCATCTTGCTTAATACAGGAGAAAAAGAAGCTGAGAGAGCGCTTAGTGTAGTTACATATACAGTGGAGCAAGATAAGAAGAAAGAAATGGAAAAGGTTCAATGAAACGACATACAAATGAAATCATCTAACTGACATTTATCACAATGAAGTCTGTAAGTTCTCCAGCAAAAAAAATGAACCAAAATATATTCACATTAACATTGCAATTAAAACTGGGAAAGAAGAAACTATCAAATATATAAAACATAACTGCAAAATTAAACGAAGTGTGACAATGGAAGCCAACCTACTAAAAAGGGAGAATTCATCCTACTGTGTTTTCAGTTACTTGATTTGGTTTTTTCTCCCAGAAGTCGATTACTGGCAGAAACCCACACACAGCAGCAACAACATATGCCAGCTGGATCAATTATCAACTAAATTTACCAAGTTCCATCTTCTTCTTAATTGCCCTTTGGCCATGGTATATAAAAGAATCTAGTATTCCAGAAACAGTGAAAACACCTGGCAATAGTGACACATTATTTACATTTCCAATGAAGAAATTATTAATAAACTGATATAGATTATTTTCCAAAAAGAGGAAAGAAAGAAAAAGCGAAAAAAAAAATAGTATAAGAGAATTCATGGACTCTGACTTCCAGATAAGTTTCCATACCCACCCACACACAAAACATGTGTCACATACAAACAAATTTTAACATAGTAATGAAAAGTAAGTATATAAGTAAACAGTAAAAAAAAAAATCTTCAGTAAGATAAAGATGAAGGGAAAACTACATAAACACCCCAATAGTTAGGTGCAAATTACAATTGCACCATTCTATAATTAAAAGTATATGATAGTCCAAATCGGTCAAAAAGGTCTCATAACGATCACTTATCAAGAATTGAATATTAACAAACTAAAACACACTCCCTTCACGTGACCTTTACTTGACCTTTTGACCAATCAGAACTAACAATGGTTGGGATTTAGGGGTGCATTAGTATACATCTAAATAGGATGGTGTAATTATAGTTAATCTTCCCTAAAATGAATTAGTCACAAAGAAATCACTTGACCGAAAAACGTAAAGGAAACAATAAATAAAAAGGATACCACTTCACTAAATTATTCATGATTAACATGACAAGGAAAAGGATTTTCTTAAAATCCGTTTTTTCTTTCTTTCCATCTTTTATTCTTTATTATTGGCTTGCAAGGAGAAGAAAGATTTAGAGATTACCTCCAACTATAGCACAAACATTTGTTAGGAAGTGTAAGAACGACACATGCTCCTCTGTAAATGTCACCTGCAACATTCCAATAAAATATAAGCCAAAAAACCCCAAAAAGAAAATGTAAAAGAAAAGAAGAACCAAAATCAAGCAGGGAATTTTAAATCATCCAGCACCAGCAACACATAGAACTTGTATAAGATATACTGAAATTACTGTCTTATCCAAAAAGTTATATCCAAATTCCAAATTGATAATGCCAAGGAATAAGAAAAAGCCACCTTGATTGGAGAAAGATCATAAAAGAAGAAAACTCCTGGGAGAGACTGAAGGCGACCTACTTCCGCACTCCTAAAATGTTCAGTTACAGAGAACTGCCAAGAATAATATAGCTTCTATGTAAGATTACATAATAAAATAAAAGACAAAATTAGAAAATAGAAACTGAGCTTCTGTGAGTTTAACTCACTTGATTCGACTGAATAGCATGCCCACTCACATCTGTGTACACAGTAGGTACTACCTGCAAAATATAGGAAAATAATCTTGTATAAGCCCTCATGAACTGAAAGTTGTCTGTAAGTTTACCACATGCATGTGCCATTCCTGTTTCCAGGTAAAGAGTTGAGAGAAGTCATAAGTCGGCATCTTTCTCCAGGAAAAGCTACAATAAACCTAATATCTAACACACTGCTTGAAATTGTTCAAGGTCATTTCTACAACATAACTTTCATAAAAGCAGAAACCCGAAATCCATGGAAAACAAGAGGCCGCGATCATTTCAGATCAAAAGTTCAATGGATGTGGAGGTACAAAAAGTTCACCAAAAGACTTATCTCTTATAAACCCACTTTCAAGCACACAACCATTGAAGCAATAAATTACAAAACCAACTCAAAAAAAGGGGTATCATCAAGAACTTTCTTAAGAATGGAAACGGGATGTTGTGTGCTTACAAGAGACCAAATTGATAGAAGTTGAGGATAGGTTAATAGGAAGTCTTTCGAGATTGAGGATCTTGTGGGTCAAAAGCTCTACCATCTTTGGGAGCATCAGGGGGTATTCTAGTTATTTGGAATAAGACCATAATTGATGTGGTAGATTTCAGGTTGCAATGGACTGATGTCTTTCGTTCCTAGTCCGACTGACAGTAGTCGGGACTGATGTCATGGGAATGACATTTTACAAGGACATATGCGCTAAGCGACAAACGGAGTAGAGAAGTGTTGTGGGGTGAGTTAGCTACAACAAGGAGGAGGTGGAACTTTCCTTGGGTACAAGGTGGGGATTCAACATGGTCCTTTATCCACGAGAGATCCAGTGCTACATTGGAATGTGCTAGCATGAGAAATTTTGTCTTTCATTAAGACTAATGGGCTTGTTAACCTTTACCTTACCAGTGGTTCCTTGGACAAATTTTAGGGAGTCCCTCATTTTCTCATGTTGATTGCTTCTTGGTCTCCAGTATTAGGAAGAGCATTTCCCTAGTGTAGTCCAAAAGCTCAAACCTAGACCAAGATCGCCATCCTATTCTCCTTTAAGTTGGGGCCATCCTTATGGGTCCTACCCCATTTCGCTTTGAAAACATGTGGCTTAAGGTTGGGGGCTTCAAGGACTGAATTAAATAATGGTGGGATGTCTCTAGTGTTAATGGTCATGCTAACTTTATGGGGGCAAAGACTATGAATGCTCTTAAAGCATGAGTTGAAAAGATGGAGCAAGGAGAGTCTTGGGAATGTACGAGTTAAAAAAGTGGAGTTGTTGGGAGAAAAAAGTTTTTCAAATGAAAAAGAAGTGAGAGGAGGACTTGTATATGAAGAGAGAGAAACCAAAGTCTTGTTGAAAAGATATCTTGCTAAGGTGATTACTATGGAGGAGATTTCATGGAGGCAAAAGTCTAGAGCTTTATGACTTAAGGAGAGGATAGAAATACAAAGTTCTTCCTTAGGTTGGCTAATGCTCATAGAAGGTTTAATCTTATTAGCAAGATAGTAGTGGGAGAGGGTGAATGAAAATGAAAGTGAGATGAAAGAAGCCATTTCTTACTTTTACGAGAATATCGATAGTGAGACTTGTGAAAATGGCCCTTCACTTGATGGGATGTTTTTTTGTTGAAATTAAGAATTGAAAAAAAATTTGTATTATTAATTGATTTTCTGAATACAATTCAAAAGTCCTATGTATAGACTTATGAATATCAAATCTAATAGGACTAGAAGACATCAACTAGATAAGACATAAATAATATAAGTAAAACTAAGAAACTTACTAGGACACATAATAGGAAACCTAATTAGGACTCTGAACTTAAACATAATTAGGACTCTCAACACTCCCTCTCAAGTTGGAGCATCCACGTGCACCAATTTGTTACAAAGAAACCCATACCAACAACAAACCTCATCCAATCTGAAACAAATAAACTCAAACCCATAAATTACAATAATCCATGACAACACGTCAAGACTCACACCCACGACAAATAGTTAGGTCACCATGTCGATACCACCTAATGAGACAAGATTCGAGAACACCGGATCAACAAGACTTTCATTTTTCTTTTTTCTTTTTTTTGTTACTAACTTTAACTTGAATGGCCTGCAATCATTGAGTCGAGAGGCAAAAAAGTCAACACAAGTTGGATCGGGTTAACAACGTCAACATGTATGGGTCAACAACATTAACATTGGGGTGAGGAACTCTTCTTCTTCTACTTGAACTCTTCTTTTTTTTCTTTTTTAACTTATGTTTTTTTTAATACTGACGCTTTTTTTACTACCTTTTTTGTCTATTTTTTTACAGTCTTCTTATTTTACTGCCCTTTTTCACTCTTTTTTTTCTTTATACAAATCTATTTATCAAACTTTCTCAGCTACCTGTGAACCTTACTAAAAAATAGCGTCGTAAACAGTGCCCGAGAACAATGTCGTGAACAGTACCATAGTTTTTTTTTTTTTTGACGTACAGCAACAGGGTCGCGCCGGAAAAATTGCCCCAAAAAAAACTAAAAACTAAAAAGATTCTAAACTATATATATATATATGGTGTTTATTTCATATCACCTCTTTGATCCCAAACCTTAAGATCTTATGCAATGTTGAAATTAAGAATTGAAAAGAAATTTGTATTATTAATTGATGATTTGAATACAATTCAACAGTCGTATATATAGACTTATGAATATCAAACCTAATAGAACTAGGAGATATCAACTAGATAAGACAGACATAAACTAAGACTAAGAAACCTACTAAGACACATAATAGGAAACCTAATTAGGACTCTCAACTAAAACCTAATTACGACTCTCAACATTTTCCAATAGTAGTACTGAAAGAGAATAAGTGAGATAAATTGAACAACCTTTGCAGAGGAAGAAATTTTTGAAGCTCTCAATGACGGGATAAAGCCCCAGGACCCGATGGTTTCAATATGGCCTTTCATCAATCAAATTGACAAGTTGTCAAGGGTGATATCGTCAAGCTTTTTGAGGAGATCCATTATAAGGAAACTTTGTGAGAGCTTGACATCTACTTTTTTTGTGCTTATCTGGAGGAATAGTGAAGCTACTAATCTTAGGAAGTTTCCCCCTACTAGTCTTATGGGTGTATTTATAATGTCACCTCCAAAGCTTTGGCGACAAATTTAAAAAAGTGTCTGAAACGACTTTGTTAAAAAAGGTAAAATCTTAGATAAGGTCTTAATAGTCGATGAAGTAGTCGATGCCCGTTTAAAGGAGGAAGGGGTTAATTGCCAAACTTAATATGAAAAAAATCCTATGACCATGTGTGGAATTTTAGTATCTAGATCTTGAAAAGAATGGGATTCAAGGATAGGTGGTTTAGATGGATTCCTAGGTGTATGTCGAATGTGTCTTTCTACATCTTAGTCAATGGTGCCCCTCCAGGTATTTTCACGGTTCTAGAGATCTTCGTCAAAGAGACCCACTTTCCCGCTATTGTTCATCTTAGTGATGGAAATGATTACAAAGTCGATGGAGAGTCTTTTGAGTTGTTTCGAGATTAGGAGAAATGAAGATGAGATAGTGTTATCACATCTTTTCTTTACCAATGAAACTGTTTTCCTTAGCGTAACAGAGGTGAGTCTTACGTGAATTGCTTTGTTTTGAAGTGGTTTTCGGGCTTACAGTTAATTTTGGCAAAAGGGAGTTAATTTCGTTGGGAGAAGAGATGGATGGGGACTTATTGGCTCCCATTTGGGTTGTGAAACGGAATCTCTTCCCTTGACCTATCTTGGGCTCCCGTTGGGGGCCAAGTTTAAAGAGAAGAGTGTGTAAGATCTTTCTTTTTTTATAAGTAAATGAAATATATTAAGGAAAGAGCACCAATAGGGTACACAAGCAAAGCCAAAGGCTAATTACAAGAAAGGAGTTCTACACCAAGAAGAGTGTGTAGGATCTTATTGTCGAGAGATTTGGGAAGAAATTGGCGGAGGAAAGAATGATTATCTTTCAAAAGGGATACACCTAACACTCATTAGAAGCACTTTCTAATTTGTGTCTCTCTTCCGCATCGGTAGGGACATCGCAACAAGATTGGAAGGCATTCAAACGAGATTTAATTTCGGGAAATACCTAAGGGAGAGAGAATAAGTGCCACTTAGTTAAATTGAATGTTGTCAAACAACCAATTGGAAGAGGAGGGTTAGGGTCGAAATCTTTCTCCCTTTTCAATGAAGCATTACTTGGGATATGGTTGTGGAGGTTTCTGGTAGAGAGAGGTAAAAGCATTGCAGCTAAATATGGCTTGGAACAAAATGGGGTGGGTCTCAACGTTGGTAAAAGCCCAAATGGTAATGAGTGTGTGGAGAAGGAAAAGAAAATAGTGAGAAGCTTTTTCTCCCTTTATTTGCTTTAAAGCGGATAATGGGGCTACCATTCAGTTTTGGTAAGATATTTGATATGATGATGCCCATTTGAAGGTTCAATTCCCCAATATTTTTGATATTGTCGGAGTAGAGATTGTTTGGAACTTAACGGGAATTTACACAATTGGGAGCTTCAAAGTATGAGTGTGCTACTATGGAAGGGAATTTTAACTCCCTTGGAAGACTTGTGCTCCCACAAAGGTAGCATATTTTTCAAGGGTGGTAACATAGGGTAGAATTCTTACCATCTAAAATCGACAATATTAAAAATATAGGTTAGATCTTAGCTAACAGGTGTTACCTTTCCAAAGAAGAGGTCGAGCATGTTCATCATCTTTTGTTAGGAAAATTACGAATTGACTTTCTTGGTTATTGGCCTTTCTTTGGGAGTGGGTCGGGTCCATTGAAGAGAAAATTTGGGTATGGAGGGGACTGCATGCATCCAAAGAAAGGACAGAGATTTACCCTAAAGTGCCTCTCCATTTTTAAGATTGTTTGAAATGAAAAATAAATAAATAAAAGTGTGTTTGATGGAGAGGAGAAGCAAATGGTGGTTATTAAGGATAGATCGCTTCATACTGTTAATTTTTTGTTCACATATGTTCTTTTGTATACGAAGAACATTTAATTGAATTCATTGACTTTTTATCATGTAGAAATTTGCTTTGCATATGGGTAGCACCCCTTTGATGCTTATTTTTTGACAAGTCCTCTTGGTGCTTTTCTTAAGGAATTCTCCTTGGTGCATTCTATAAAATATACTTTTGCGTATCAAAAAAGAAAAATTGTCTCTAGTTCTTTATATCAAATTCAAATTAGGCAAGCATGTGTATTAGGGTGCGACTTTGATACAAGTTGATCATAGACATCAGATATAATTTATAGAAGCCATCAAGAAAAAGAACTAGCAGTGAAATACAGAAGTTGAAACTGGCAGCATTTGAAGAAATGTAGAATTAGTTTTTTTATTAGTAAAACACTCACCTATCACTCGAACCTGAGACCTTTAGGATCCCCGCCTCAGCATTAACCATTGAGCCAAGGCCTTCTCAACCAAGAAATGTAGAAATAAGTACCGCACATATAATATAAATGTGTATATAACTCCAAACTACAATAAACTTATTTGTTACTCTCCCCCCTTGGTATTTATACTGTATTATCTTACAATAAAGGAAGCCACGAAATTACAAAATAGGAAACACAGTTATAAAGAAAGTGAATTGTTAACACTCCACCTCAAGTTGGTGCATAGATATCACATATGCCCAACTTGCCTAAGACACTATGAAACATTTTGCTTGCTACTCTTTTAGTTAAAACATCTGCCAACTGCTTTGTTGTCTTTACAAAGGGACTTCAAATCATGCCGAAATCAATCTTCTCCTTGAAAAAATGTCCATCCACCTCAATATGCTTGGTTCGGTCATGCTGAACCGGATTATGGGCAATGTTAATTGTCACCTTATTATCACAATGCAACCTCATAGGACCATCAGATTGAATCTTAAGTTCCTGCAGCATCATACGAATCCAAATTAACTCACAAATACCATGGGTCATAGCTTGAAATTCAGCCTCTGCACTAGATCGAGCCACAACCGTTTTTTACTCCTCCACGTCACCATATTACCACCCACAAAAGTAAGATACCCGAAGGTTGATTTTTGTCAGTCACTAATCCAGCCCAATCTGCATCTATATAACATTCCACCCGCAAGTGATCATGTCTAGAGAACAGAATACCCTTCCCAAGAGCACTCTTTAAGTATCGAAGAATGCGATAAACAGCTTCTATGTGGGATTCCCTTGGAGCATGCATAAACCGATTGACTACTCCAACTGCATAAGAAATATCTAGAAGTGTCAAGATTAGGATCAAAATCAAGTACTTTAAAGGACTCACCTAGTTCCAAGGATTCTAATTGAGTCTGAGGAATGATCTTATCCTCCTTTCTCCTTTAATATACCTTAGCTCCACATTGATTGGCTCACTCTCACTATTAATTTCTTTAGTAGTGGTAAGTAATTCTGGTTTTACATTGCTTACCTCTTCAACCACTAAAAGGGACTTAGACATCATTGTATGAAGAACATGAAACAAAGATTGCTCTTCACCTAGATGCTCCCCATAAGAGGAGTCTCATATGGCAAAAAGTATGGACGAGATTCAAAGAATGTCCTCCATAGAAACAAATCGTTGACCAAAAGAAGGATGAAAACATTTATAGCCTCTTTCTGAGTAAATGAATAATCAAGAAAAACACATTTGAGAGAACGAGGATCTAATTTATCACAAGATTGATTGTGAACATGAACAAAACAAGTACAACCGAAAACTCATGGAGGGGCAATAAAAGGAGCAAACATACATGGTGGGGGCAATGTCTCAAGTGGTGTTTTGAAATTAAGTACCCTAGAAGGGAAACAATTAATGAGATATGTAGTTGTTAACACAGCATCACCCCAATAAGGTTTGGGAACAAGCATTTGAAACATGAGATTTTGCAATCTCCAGAAGATGACGAATTTTACGATCAGCAACACCATTTTGTTGAAGAGTTTTTACACAAGTGGATAAATTAACTATGTCATGTTCCTCAAGTACGAAGAAAGACCACTGTTAAAATACTCTTTTCCATTGTCAAAACGAACAATTTTAATGGAGGTATTAAAAGGATTTGATACTAGAACTACTTACAATAACACTTTTCTCCGATGTGAGATTTGAGAAGCATCTCAACAAATTTCTCTCTCGACTCAAATCCCCTAACACTTCAATCCCTGGTCGGGATTTGCCTCCACCCGATCAAAACCTCCCTGTTTTAATCGAGCCTTCAATACTGCTTAATCAGATTTTGGGCCTAATCCCAATAATACTTTTTGAGAATTCTGACATCCCAAAACAACTACGCAATCATAATAGCAAAAATAAAGAGAAAATAAACACAATAATTTTTAACGTGGTTCGGCACCTTTTGCCTACGTCCACGAGCCAATCGTTATTTCACTACTTTTGCAACTTTTGGATGGAGGAAAGCTGCTAAAACTCACTACACCACAATACACAATTTTTTCAGACAAAACTGTATGAAAGCTCTCACCAATCTCACAACCCAAAACCCTAATACACCCAATGTTCACTCAACCCTTGGATCCCTATATTGGTGTTTGGTTCCTACACTCCCATTAGTGGGATTTTACCTCTAAAATCTACGTACTTAAATTTTAGGCAAAAACACAACCACTACAATTAAAAAGGCAAATAAAATAAAGAGCAAGAACACCAAGAATTAATGTGATTGGACAACATCTTTGCCTACATCCACCAACAAACCAACTGATTTATTAATTTTCAATTACAACTTTAGAAAGAGCAAAGTTGTCAAACTCTCACCCCAAAATCCCAATACAACAAAAGCTCTTAACCTAGCTCTAATTGTAAGTGCTCTCTCTACTTGACAATTCAAAACCCCAATACACCCAAAGCTGTCATCCTAGCTCTTGTAATAAACCCTTCTAGTTTACAATGTATATGGGAATTATGAGTGTATCTCAAATCTTCTCTAGGACCCCTTTTATATAAAGGATATTTTCCTAATACTAATAGGAAAAGAATAACAAAATAAAAGACTGCTACACTATTCCTATTAGAATAAGCAACCATCTAATAGAAAACTACTACTATACTTCTACTAGAATAAGTAACTATAAAATAAGAAACCGTTTTTTCCAAACCAATTAGAAGTATTTCTTACGAGGATTTGAGCCAAAATCACAAGTAGTAACCATCCGACAAAAGATTTTAAAGATAGAAAACATCTCACTTTTTGCTTTCATAATATAAACCCATAATGTACGAGAACAATCATCAATGTCAGGATTGAGCGCCAATCACTACACCAAAAGCTATAGCTGATAGCCAAAGTGCAACTCAATCACTTAAACTGCATAGCAGCACAAGCGTCACGTTTCGACTATGACCCAACCTGGGCCTCCACCACGGGGCAATTGCTACCAACACCTGGCCCAACAATCTCCCCCTAGCAATTACACCGCTAGATATCAAACCTGTGACCGTGGCTCTGATACCAATTGTCAGGATCAAACACCAAAAACTATAGCTTATAGCCAAAGTGCAACTCAAATCACTTAAGCCGCACAGTAGCACAAGTGTCACGTTTTAACGGTGACTTAGCTCCAACATGAGCCTCTGCCATGGGGCAATTGCCGCCAACACCTGGCCCAACAATCAGTAAATATCACAAACCATCGAAATCCAAAGATGGATATAGTACGAGAAGGACCCCAAACATCAGTATGAACAATAGTAAATGGCATACAACTTTTATTAAAACTTAATGGAAATGTAACACGATGATGTTTAGCAAACTCACAAGTATCATACTGAAATGAAGATACATCCAAATGAGAAAATAAGACAAATAAATGTTTCAACAAAGCAAATGGTGGATGTTCTAAGCGTCTATAACATAACCACAATACATCATAAGACTTCTCATGACTAGTAGAATGATGAGCTTGCATCGCCTAAGCCAACTCGAAGACAGCGGAATCCAGATAATAAAGATCACCCCTCTCTTTACCACTGCCAACTGTCCTCCCTGTTATCAAGTCATGAAAGATGCAATAGGAAGGGAAAAAGGTCACACTACAATTGAGAGATTGTGTAGTACTACTAACATATAAAAGATTAGTAGCGAGATTTGGAACATGTAAAACAGAAGATAACAACATCTCAGAATAATCAGAAATTGAGCCTTTGCCCGAAATGGAGGATAAAGAACCATCAACAAGTTTAACGTTATCTTTTACCCGAACAAGTGGTATAGGAAACAAATTCAGTAGACTCACCAATTATGATAAGTGGCCCTGAGTCAATGACCGAAGGATCAAAGGAATCATAGGATGCTTTGAGAGCCGCAGCTGAATTACTTGAATGAGCATAAGAGGAAGTGGCTACCGAAGACGTGTCTAGATTAGACATCAGACGCCTAATAGTGTGGCATGAGATATAGGAAGAGACACAGAAGGAAGCATCACACTGTCGACTCTCCTCATTCTGAACATAGGCAAAGACATTTTAAAGGGATGGCAAAAGACTTTTACCTAAACCCTAACCTCGACAAACTCAGGTCGTAACCCAACAAGAAATTCAAACACCCTCCCTTGATCTAACCATTTTGGGACCTTTTGCGCATCTGCAGTGCACACCATATGGAGATCCTCATAGAGATCCAATTAATGCCATAATTTATGAAGCTGGTTGAAATAAGTAGAGACTAATAATTCCTTTTGAGCCATGCCATGTATCTGCCGCTTTAACTCGAATATCTGGGTAGAGTTTTCAACCTTAGAATAAGTCTCAGAAATAGCATTCCAAATATCTTTAACAAATCTAAGAAAATGAGAATACTATGAATATCAGGTTTCACAGCATTCAACAACCAAGACAGATCATGGAATTTTCAGATTCCCATTTCCCATACAATAGATCATCCTCGACTGGTTCTTAATGCTACCAGTAAGATATCTCATTTTTCCTTTTCTTTTAAGGAAAAGAGTAATTGACCGTGACCCAATAACATATTTTTTTTTCATTAAGCTTGATTGAAGTAATCTGTAGAGTGTCATTGGGAATGACACTCAGGCCTAGACCCTATTACCCAAACTCTGTGAGACTGAATTATCCTCAGACATTGGGATTAGCCTCAAAAAAAACAAATTTCACAACCACCAATTAAAAACAATTATGTGATCCAGATCAGCCACAAAAATAAGGGAAATAAAACTCAAATAGAGATCATATTAACATCTGACGAAGTAATACATGTTGCTGAATTGTGAAAATACCTAACAAAGATCCAATGAACCACTCCAAAACCACAAGAACGGGTAGAAACGGCAAAACAGACTTGATTACAACTTCACCGATCAGAAAAATAGCCAAATAGCCCAAACGGTAGCACCACCGATTACATAAAATAGCCAAACAACCACTAAAGCGCTTCCAAATCACAATCAAATGTCAAAAAAAATTGTGGAAACATACCCATGCCCTAGGCACACCCTTCTGTGGTGCCTGAACCATGATCCAAGCCTCTAATTTAACAAATCAAGCAGAATTCCAGAGAAAAGTGAAGGAAAATTTTGAGAGGAAAAACTCAAATCGATAGATCTAGAGTAATCGGATCATAAAATTGATTAATGGGATTTTGTTCCTCTCAAAGAGTCGCTCCTACTGATAGAATCTCAACCCCATTCGATGAAGCTTACATCATGATGACGTTAGAAAAAGAACTTGCTCTAATATCAAGTTGAAAATAAAGGAGGAAGAGGAGAGAAGTTTTAGGAGAATGGGTGGGGTGATGAGAGAAAAAAAACTTATTTGTTACTCTCCGCCCTTGGTATTTATATTGTATTCTCTTACAATAAAAGAAACCAAGAAACTACAAAATAGGAAACACAATTATAAGGAAATTGAATCGTTAAAATAAATATGTATATAACTCCCAAAAAAATGTTATTAAGTTCAAAAATAAATTCAAAATCTAGAAACATAGAAATTAGTGGCATCTAGTACATATTTAAAAAGAAGAAATGGTCACAAGCACCACAGTTAGGAAACAAAAATCTTCTCCATAATTGGTACTTGGTATGTTTGTAATTTTCTACTTTCACACTCCTAAAAGCCTTACACACACGTTTCAGTAGATGTTTTACTTTTCGTAGTCATATTTTTCATTGTTTGATATGCAAACAATCAATCATTTGATTCATTTTTTAAGACAGGTTTATGCTAAGACCACCTGAGGATTCACAATTAAGACAGGTAAACAAAAATAACTTGCCTTAAGGGTGGTTTTGTTTTAAATGAGTTGCCTTATCCCTTTTTGTTTTAAAACGACGGATTCGAGATTAAGAAAGAAAAAAAAACGTTGGAAGAATATGCAAGGGAAATAGGGAATAGTCCAGAGTGGAGATATTATCATGGCTTTGGCAACCTTTTTTTTGATAAATATCATGGCTTTGGCAACCTTTACTAAATGATATACAAGAAAAATAAAAAGGAAATTCATCCAGATACTAACCTTGATAAAATATTGATACATCCCACTTGGTGTTTCTTGTGTCCATTGCACACTGACAAGTAAAGAAGAAAAAAAAAATAAGAAACATATGCCAATATATAAATTGTCATATAAAACCAAGAATGGAGGATTTAAGCTCCAGTCTACTGCATGGCTAAATCGAAGAGACTGCGATAGGAAGAAAAACTTACTTGTCAAGAGGGTTCACAAAACCAGGGAAATAATCTCCGAAAGCTATTCTATTGATCGTGTGACTTATCTATATGAGACATATACATTAACCAGATGGCTCATGTAACAAAGCATGACGAGTAGATAACATGTTTATATTTACAACAAGACCAAAAGTAGAAGGATCTTGTCTTACATTAAAACTGTCCTTTTGAAATGCCAGAAGATCATGTACATGAACACCTGATTGCTGAAAGCTTTTCCCAGGAGCAAAATGAAAATTCCCAGCAACCTTATTAACTTCCAAGAACCCATATATATTGCATCCTTCTCCTTCTTCATCCTTAATCTTTTGTAGAAAACCTTCTCTTTTGCACTAAGTGAAGAAACAGCAGAAGCATTACATGACTAAATTTATAACTAAATGTTTCAACTAGAACATTCAACAAGACTGAGATAAAGCCAGATCAGCTTATTGTTACACAAGCAAAGGGGGAAATGAAACTATCATTATACAGCAACCACAGCGAAAATTTTAAGAGCCAAATACAAAGGCCACCAAACTTATTAAAACACCTGGATATGGAGTAAAAATAGCCCATTGGGTTGGCACCCCCTTCATTCCGTTATAGTGAATATTTACTTATAAAAGTAAAAATAGCCTGTTGACAGTGATAAAAACCGCCAAGCCAATTACCATGTACAAATCACGAATCAGAGACGATCATGTGTTATTAAAAGTTATGATTAATATACAACTTAAGATTCTTCGTCCATGTTAATATTTGTTGTACTTGTCCCTATTGTAAGACAGAACTCAAAAACAGGACAAAAATGAATTAAGAAAGCCAGGAAAAACTCAAGCATTAAGCAATAAAGATTGAAACAACCGAGACATTTTTATATTCATTTTAAAAGGTCAAAGAATAATAATACCAGAAAAAGAAAAAATATCAGTTACCATTCCTTGTTGCCTTGATGGTTAAATACTTATATCTTTAACCTCAAGGTCAAGGGCTCAAAGCTGTTGAAAAGAAAATAAGTGAAACAAAAGAGATATTATCAGAGTTTATACAAACTATTAGAAAAGAAAACTTTACACGAAAAAAGTACTGTTCTCACTGAGCTGAAAAAAAAACAATATTATTCTTCAAATTCTGATACTGGTCACAAATGACCACTTATCGAACTATATCCCTCATCACATGATTGGAACCCTGTTTTTAGAAAAACTGTCTTGTTTCCTCCGAATTCATTAATGGAAAAAGTTTGAAACAATTAGAAGCAACTAGGAATCATCCAATTAATTTAAAATTGGGAAAAAAGCCGCTATATAGTACTTATCCTAACTTGTATTACTAGAATACAGCACAAAGCCACATAAATTGGAATAGAAAATCAGGTTGGAGACTCAGAGCAAGAGCATACACATGAGAATTAGAAGGATCACAAAGATTTCTAATGGGGAACACGAGGAAGATTAAAATTAGGGACTTTATTCTAAGAATTGGGGATATGGGAATAACTAAATAATTGAAAATATTAAGAATTATTATCTTAGTTAGCTTCCTTAATTAGGATTAGGCTTATTTCTCATGGTTATTTGATTTGTTGGATTAGGATTAGGCTTATCTCTCATGATTATCTGATTTGTTATTCTTATCTTCTCAGGATTCAGTCTTTATCTTTAGGATAGGATTTTTCCTATATATATGGGATTCTCATTTGTTATTCGAGAGCTTATCAATGAATTCAGATTACATTATTAATTTTCATACGCGGTGATTGAGTGCTGAATCGTCCATGTAATTTGGACTACTGTTCCATATGACTTGGTTCAATGTTCCCATTTAATTTGGAAAGATCCATGTGATTTGGATCGTATCTATCTTTAATGGGGAACACAAGGAAGATTAGAATTAGGAATTTTATTCTAAAAATTGGGGCATATGGGAATAACTACGTAATTGAAAATATTAAGAATTATTATTTTAGTTAGCTTCTTTGATTAAGATTAGGCATATCTCTCATAGTTATCTGATTTGTTGGATTAAGATTAAGCTTATCTCTCATGATTATCTGATTTGTTGTTCTTATCTTCTTAAGATTGTCTTTATCTTTAAGATAGGATTTTCCCTCTATATATATATATATATATATATATATATATATATATATATATATATATATATGGGATTCTCATTTGTTATTCGAGAGCTTATGAATGAATTCAGATTACATGATCAATTTTCATACTTTGTGATTGAGTGTTGAATCGTCCATATGATTTGAACTACTATTCCATATGATTTGGTTCAGTGTTCCCATGTGATTTGGAAATATCTATGTGATTTGGATCGCATCTATCTTCAATTTCCTAATTTCTTTTCAATTCTTCCCTATTGTACAGCATCAAATGGTATCAAAATCATAATTTCATTCCCCTGTCAAAAAAACACCATCAGAAAAATCCTGCATACAGTAGCCAAACACATCTTCTTTTGCTGTCCGCCGTCAACCTCGTCATCGCGCGCCGATGTTGGCGCCGCCACCGGCCGTGAACAAAGAGTTAAGCCAAGCCGAGCCAGTTCAAAAAAAAAATTCAGGTTTTTTTTACTGTAATTTTTTTTGTACAAAAAAAAAAAGAAAGAGTAGAAAAGAATGGAAAAAAATGGAAAAAAAACAAAAAAAAATTAATTATGTTTGAGGTATTTTAGTTTGATACATGTCTTACCATACTCGGATTCTTATTCGAAATCTACAAGCTCAGCTATCAAGCGCTTATTCTCGCTTTGATGCGTTGAAATCCAAAACGATCAAGTATAGTTGGTGCTATCTTCCCCGACGTATGTATGAAGAATATAGAAAACTTCAATATTGGGTTTATCGTGACGAGAGACGACTTAAAGAATTGCAGCACCAATATGAGTATGAGTGCGAGCAGAGTTCTCAAGATGTCCATGCTTTGAATGGCAATGGCGACTATATTTATGATGATGAAGGACTAACTTATAATAATTATTATTCTCCTAAAGCTGCTTACCATGGTTGTGTTGGGTATGATCGTGCTTCCGAAAGTTATAATGGGTATGATGTCTACGACGAGCTTGTGATAGAACAGAAGTCCAACCCATTAGCTTCCTCCCAAGTTCGAGAGAAGCTAATCCACCTACTGAAAGAATGAAAATAAATAGTGAATGACAGAATGTAAAGAATTGGATATTGTGACACTGAAAGATAATCCCGAACTTGATAACTCAAAGCTCACTGATAGGGGAGACTCCGTAGAGCAACAAGAGAATATTGTGGAATATAAACCGATTTCAACCCAAGATGAAGTCGACGAGACTAAAGATATTCCAGTGGAGATTGCATCGATTGAGCCAGTTTTTTGTGCAATTGACATTGCTGAGTACATTGAGGTGGTTGAAACGGTTCGAGAGGATGATAAAGTTGCTTGTAGAAGTGAGGCTCTTGTGGATCCACTTGCCCTTGCTATTGAGTTTATCCTCCCTACCTGGTTTCAAGTACCTCGCAACAAATGTTTCTAACAAAAAAAAAATCACCTTCTAGTGCTTTCGCTTTTACAAACTTTCATGACCATGCTTTGTTTCTCTACGCCTCAAAGCTCTTGCTACTAGCACATTTTTCAACTCGAGGCCAAGTTCTTTCTAAGTGGTAGATAATGATGGGGAACACGAGAAAGATTAGAATTGGGGAATATGGGAATAACTATGTAATTGAAAATATTATAATTATTATATTAGTTAGCTTCCTTGATTAGGATTAGGCTTATCTCTCATGATTATCTTATTTGTTGGATTAGGATTAGGGTTATTCCTTGATTAGGATTAGCACTGCATCAATTTCATTTCAAAACACTAGAATAAAAAAAAATTCATTTCATTCATCTATGTCCACTACTCCAATGCTTTTCCATCCACAGAAAATCAACATAGGAAATGAGTTTTGAAGAAAAACAATGATTCTTTTTGCCTTCTAGTGACAAATTCAACAACAATTTACTTCTAAAAAGCGAACGGACACAAACTTCCATGCTGACAGACCTGGTCAATCAAATCTGGATTTGAGACTGCCCAACCTTTATTTCGATATGCTTCACGAACTTCCTCACATGTGTTGCAACAATCATCATCTGACTGCAAAACAAAAAGAGGAAATGGTTTAGGAAAAAGTAGAATTCATCATAGGGAGCAAAAAACACTCAACACCTTTGAAACATTAACGGTAAGGCATGATGGAACAAATTCAAAATAAATTCACTATGGCCTCTTGAGCACACTTACAAAACAGATTCATTGGCACATCCAGTTCATTAATCCATATGCCGTCAAAGCGCATACTATATTTACAAGAGTTCCAACACTAAATTCAAAGTATGCATTAGCAAAAGGGAGAGAGAGACAAAACTCACCCCTTCTGCGCCATAACATGAACCACAGTATGTTTCATTATGCTCAAGCCTGCCACCATGTCTTTGTAAAGGCTTTTCAATCTGTGCCAAGGAGCAGTGAGATTAATGAGAGAGTAAAAAAGAAAACATAAGTTGAAAAATTGCAGTTCCTTAGATCCATTTGTCAACAAAATATCTTCTGCAACTAATCAAATTGAAAGCTTTCTTGAATTGACATTGATAAGATGCAAGAGAAAATCTTATCTCGATGTGTGTTCAGCTCTCTCATGTACATTTTTCAGTTTGATTTTCTATCTAGGAGGTAGGTTCGCTCTCTGGCTTTCTCAAATATTCCTTCTCTAGAGCAGTGATAACCTCACTCCATTGATTCAAGCCAGACTTCAACAATCAGACATATTCTATACAAAAATTCTATGCTTTTTACCATGTTTAACAACTCAATAACCTTATTATGTAAGATGTGCCTAATCTAATGCATGACTAGAAAAATATTCAGAGAGGGATAAAAATATGTTGGACCTCAAACCTGAGCTTCAAGCAATATCATATTACTAACCTTGGGAGCACCAATCCCATCTTGCCTTGCTTCTATAGCATTTCCATGAGCGCCTAATCTTTTCTTGATTATATCGTGTTTCTGCAAGTTACAATGGATATCAAAAGTAAATATCACGCAAGTTTTACAAGCTGTATCAAGCACGTACGTGCATAAGTCTATATGTGCGCAAGAGAGAGAGAGAAAAGCCTACTGCTAAACAAACATCATCAACAAAATGGTATAAAAAAGTGACTCCTAGCAATACATACCACATCAAGGTGTTGCTCTCCGCTGATGTCCATGGCATCAAGACTGAGGATTGAACATGGCAGGGCAGGAAATGTAACGTCAAACTGCACTTCCAATAACCAAGGGGACATGTTCTAAATTTTTTAGGTAACATGGTGAATAGAGAACAAAAGTACCACTAATGCAATGGGGGAGAAAGACTACAGCCAGGATATGGCATTTTCTAGTCACATAAATATCAATATTCTGGATCTTTGACAATTTAAAACTAATTGATATAGAGAAAAAGGTGCTCTCGATAAATACATAATTTTTTTATCTTATTTGAAATGGTTCTAGTAGAAACTTGATAAAAATATACTCCATAATCTGTCCAAAAAGACATTGAGAAACTTGTATTCGGAATAGCGAATAACATTACATTGATACGTAGTGTTTCTCCTCTTGAAGTGTCTACAACGAGCTTTGTTTCTGTCACAGCATGGAGATATAATCCTGAAATCAATTAAGAAATGTAAGTTCGATCAATGGGAAAACAAACTATGATTCAACAAAGAGAGAAAGCAAGTGCTTCAGTTATTCAAGAGGAAAGAAAAGTTGAAATGAACAGAAAGTCAGAAACATTGCACTATTAAGAGGTAACAACATTGAAAACACATGCTGGCAAAGCTCTGGGAGAAACTGCAAAAACAATAGGTTTGATCTGAAAGTAACAATTTCCCATGAAAAAGAAAAAAAGTCTAAAAGTAACAAAGCTATAGTTATTCGTACAGGTCTACCATCCAATAAGGGCAAACAGTACATATTTAGATTAATATTTATGGAATAAGCTTTGTTTTCGATTGTTTGTAGCAGCATTAATTTCTCAGCACTCATCATGTACAAATACTTAATTCTTAATCAGACACATACTCATGAGCTCAAAATGGTTTCTATCATTCAACTTGCTACCATGGAAACAGCATACACTCAGCAGCAGATACAGCTCCAAAAAGATGAAACTAAAACAAGAAACTACTGGGACTGATACGATCTTAAAACACATAACGATGCCTATAAACCTATCACATGTATATTTTTCTATGGAACTGATTATCAATCCACAAACATCTACCTATATTTTAACTAAAATGTAACACCTAGAACCTGTCCCCACCAAACCACAACTGCATTTCCACAATAATGCTTGTAAGAATTTCGTTTCACTAATCAATAGCAAATAACCAAAATAAACTCTTAAATTTCAGGGAAACTAATCAAATAGCCAAACAATAAATCAAACGCCAACACACATAACGTCTTATTAATTCCAGATCCAAATGATAGCAAAAAAGAAATGATGTAATAAACAAAATTATAAAACATCTAAACCCTAAACATTTACAAATATATTCATCTGTATTTATTTGTATATAGAGAGAAATATGCTTACGGAGCTCAGAGAAGAAGAGCAGGAACATGACGATGGAGGAGGCGAGAGTGATAACGCCGCCGGAGAGTGTACGGCTGTAAAAATCCTCGTTGATTTTAGGGTACGCATCCAAATTCCTTAGCTTGTTCATTATACCGTCCATTCCCAATTCCCAGCTGGATTTAGATATTTTGATTGATCAATCGATCAACTGACGCTACCTCTTAATCTAATCTAGTCAATCAATAAGTATAAATAAGAAAGAAAAGAAAAATCAAGTTGTTAATAATAATATACAAACACCCCCTTGAAATAGACAAATTTTGATATGGTGTTTTAACCAGGCGCCTAAGATTTTGAGAGACCTACGCTATTGGCATGGTCCTTGTCTCCCGCTTTCGCTTTGTTTTCTTTTCTTTTCGTTTCTTTGCTTCGAAATGAGATGGAGAAAAGACCCTGTATGTATTGCCTGAACGTGGAGCACCGCCTCTCTCCCACGGTATTTACGGTCTACTATTGTCTGTATGCTTCGGCGGAAAAAAAAAAAAAAAAAAAAAAAGCTATTTGCCTTGCTTAAAACACGTGCTTTTGATGACATATATATATATATATATATATATATATATATGAATGAGAGCAAAGAATAAGTATATATTTTTAATGGTAAAGTAAAAACATAGATCATAAAAAATATATTTTACCACTTAAGCATATATTTTACCATAAAATATATAAATAGGAGAAATTTTTTTTTCTTTTATCAAAGTACCCTAGCAATTAAAGGATTCGTAATTCCCTGTTTTTCTTAATGTATTTACAGTTTAAGGGCATGTTTAGGTAACAATCTTTTATTTTCGATTTTTGAAAATGAAAATTAAAAACAGTTTTCTTGTGTTTTCAGAAGAAAACATGTTTGGATAACTGTAACTCGAAAACTGCTTTTAAAACAGAAAACAGTGAAATGTTGTTTGGATGATCTTATTTTGAAAACTGTTTTGATACACTTTGTAATTATTTTTAGTTTTGAGTTTAAATCTAAAATCTATATTAATTTTATTTCTCATATTTACTAAATACTTAAAAATAATTAATATTATTTTATTTTCAAAATTTTAATATTTTTTATATACCATGGAAGAAGAATGAAACAGAAAAGCGAACACTGGGGTTTTTAGAAAACAATTTTTGAAAACTAGTTTTTTAAAACTATTTTAGAAAATTACTTTTGAAAACTGTTTGCCAAAGATGGAAATGAGTTTTTGAAAACTGATTTTAGTTTTTGAAAATTGAAAACAGTTTTCAAAAACACTTCCAAATATGCCCTAAAGGTTTTGACGTATAGTCTTTCAGTTTTACTATACTTTTAAGCAAAAATACATTTACCTCTGCGAGATTGGGACTAACACATGATGTCTTCCTTCTATTTTCACAAATAGCACTTACTTCATTTATGTTATTCATAGTTTGTATTAACAGGACACTTACCTCATTTTATTAGTAACACCGTTAGTCAACTGTTGACAAGCTGTGACAACTCATATTTATAATGAAAAATCCCTAAAATACCCTCAGAATGATTGTGTGTGATTTTGGCTTTTTTGGTGTGTTATGTTGGCCCTTGTTTATTTTGGATTTTGTAGTACATGTTTGAGTTGCATATGAATGGCTAGTATTTTACTACTTTGTAAAGGGTACCATTAATTTGTATAATTGCTTTGTTAAGATTGAAAATAGAATGGAATATTTAGATTTATTTAATCTGAAAATGTTTAACATATGTCATTATTTAAATTTGTTGGTGTGCACATATAGACCAATTGAGATATAAATAAAAATGCAGAACATTTTCATTAAGTTGCCAAGTACGGGTTGAAGAACCAACAAAAACATACCCAAAATTTTGATCCCATGGAACCGGTTTCGTGGGAGTTACCATGGAATCGGGATATTTTACTGGTAATCACTGCGAACTGTAGTAGTAACTGAATAAAAAATAAAATATTTAAATTTTCGATTACGACTGTAGTTCTCGTGATTACCAGTAAAGTTCTCTGGTTCCGTGGTAACTCTCACGGAACCGGGTTCATGGGAACAAGACTCAACATACCCAGATTCTAATTTATGTCACTTGTTCAACAACTGACTTATCACTAACAGAAAAAAGAAGATGTTTGCAAACAATACTTGTCACCAACAATATTTTTATTAATTGGTTCAACTTCCATCTTTTATCGACGCAATCCCAACCATTTATGTATATATGGATCCCACATTTATATTCTATATATCTATCTATATACAAATATAAAAAATTGTCCCATAAACACAAAATTGAATGATGTAGCAAGTTGTGGCGAATTTTTATATCTATAACGATGTTGTGTGTTTTAGGCTTAAAATTACACCCTTTGGTCTTTGCTTCCCAACATGTCTTTGGTAAAAGCCCTCTCTTTTGTTTATCATGCTTTTCCAATTTCCTTCTAATATCTATACACAAACTCTTTGGTTCCCTCTTTTCTCGTTGTTTTTCCTCAATAATAAATCATATAACAGATAAGATTACAAAAGAGAAAAAAAGGAAAAGAAAAAAACCTTCCTTATTCCTTAAAAATTCCATTTTAGTTCTCTTTGTTAGGATTTTGGCTCAAATCCCCACAAGGAGGACTTCTAATTAATTTAGGAAAATGATGTCTTCCCTAACTCAGTAAGGATTGACTTGATTCGAGACAATCCTAAACTTCAAGAAAGTTACAAGAAGTAACTAGAGAAAAAGAAGGGAAAATTCTGAGTATTTTGATTGATTGCCTCATTACATGAGTTACAATAATATTTATACTAGTTTAAGATTACTTAGTAAGATCAGATCTGGTAGTTAAAAGTTAGTTACAATTTTGTTTATCCTTAATAGGATTTGATTTATGTGTAACTAACTAACTAATCTCGTTTACTTCACGAACCTTACTCTTGTGCTATCCAGATGATCTTGGCTTCTTTCCTTGGAGTCTTAAAGATATTCTAAGCTCTTGGATAACTACTGCCTCCTCTTTCTTATTTCTCCTTTCTAACTTACTATTGTCTTCCTTTTTCCCTTAAGCCTTATAGTTGTTGATTATTTGCATTTTCAATAGTTATTTTAGCAGTTGTATCAATACTTCCCCCATTGAGAAACACGTTGTCTTCAAGGTAGAATTATGGAAAATCGTTTTGGAAGTGTGAGGCAGTTTTCCATGTGGCTTATTCTTTTGGTAACCCTTCTAATTGAATCAACCATTACAGAATTCCTTTATCTTTCTTCCAGACGTGTCTCTCTTCTATTATGGCTAATGATTTGTAAATTGGATGACCATCTTCGATAACATGAGGTAAATGATATGGAGATATGCCTTCGTCAAGGCCTTTGTACTGTTTTAGGAGGGAGACGACATGGAAAACAGGATGAATTCTAGCATCTTCTGGTTATTGAAACTTGTAAGCAACCTTTCCAATTTGCTTGATGATAGGAAATGGCCCAAAAAAATTTCTCCCTAACTTGTTCGATTGTCTCTAGGCTACTGTTGTTTGTCTATAAGATTGGACTTTGACTAGCACCAAATCACCAATCTAGAAGGAATGATCTTTTCTATGTTTTTCAGCTGCAACTTTCATATGTGCTTAAGCTTTCTAGAGGTGCAACTTAGCTTGATACAGGATTTCAGTTTTGTCTCCCAAGTCCCGATCTATGCTTCCTAGGTTACTTTCTTCTATGGAGTAAGCTACAATGTTAAGGTTTTTTTTTTATTTTTTACCAAAAACCACTTCAAATTGAGACATGCCAAGATAGGAATGTAGTGCAGTGTTGTTGTGGAATTCTACCTAGCATAAAAGCTTAGGTTTTTTTCTAAGACTATCACTTACAAAGCACCTCAAGTATTGCTCCAATAATCTGTTGACTACCTCAATTTGGCCATCAATTTAGAGATGATAAGCACTACTCATGTTAAGCTTAGTACCTTGTAAACAATTATGTCTAGAAAGAACTCATGAAGACTAAATCTTTGTCTGAAACAATTGTCTTAGGAAAGCCATAAAGTTTGCAGACCATGTTGACAATAAGGTTGGCCACCTTTGCAATTGTGTAGTGTTTTGGGAGACACCCAAAATAAGCAAATTTTGATAGTCTATCTACCATTACCAAAATTATTATGAATCATTGGGCATGAGGAAGATGTGTGATGAAATCCATTAAGATATCTTCCCATATTTGCTTAGGTATGGGCAATGGTTGTAAGAAGCCATAAGGTACATGATTCATAGGCTTATTTTGTTGGCAAACCAAGTATTATCGTACAAATTTGACCACTTCTTTCTTCATGTTTTTCCAGTAGAAGCTTGAAGTTAACTTGGCATGTGTTCTTTGGACACCAACATATCCTCTAGACACCAATATATCCTCCTATAGGAGAATAATGGAACTCCTGTATCAGCTTGTTTTTCAAGGCTGATTGAGGGCTGATATACAGTTTACCCTTCCAATAGATTAATCCATTTCTAGCTATCCATTCAGGATATTGAATTGGATTATTGGATATGGCAACCCTGAACTCTAGTAACTCTAGAAACTGAGAATTTTCTGACTTCGAAGTGTCCAAGAATTCAAAGGAAGGTAAGGATTGTGCAAAATAAGATACTTCTTCCTTGTTGTCTAGATACATCCTTGATAAGCCATCAACAACTACATTGTTTTTGCTAGGCTTGTATACTATTTAAAATTTAGCCTATGAGCTTCCTTAGGAATACTTGCTGCTCTAAGGTCTGAATTGTTTGATCTAATAGTGCCCTTAAACTTATTTGATCTGTGTGGATAAAACATTTAGATCCCAATAGATATTGTCCCCAATGCTGCACAGTTGAATGATTGCAAGCAGCTCCCTAATGTATACTAAGGCCAGTTGTAATGAAGGGCAAAGTTTTTTACTACAGAAGGCAATTGGATGTCCTTATTGCATAAGGATAACTCCTGTGCCACAACCAGAGGCATAAGTTTCAATCACAAATGGTTAAGTGAAATCAAGCAATACCAGTACTGCAGTTATTGTCATTATAGTATTCAATTTCTTAAATACCTCATATGTACCTTCATTCCACTGAAAATTTTCTTTCTTTAGAAGGTCAGTTAGTGGTATAGCAATTAAAGCATAACATTTAAAAAATTTCCTATAATAGCCAGTAAGGCCAAGGAAGCCTCTCAGCTGTTTCATAATAGTTGGTGTAGGCCACCCTAACATAGCTTTGATTTTTGGTGGATCAGGTGCCACTCTATGTACTAAGATTATGTGTCCCATGTAGTCAATTGAAGTCATGCCAAAACTAAACTTACAGAATGTAGTATACATGGATGCTTCTTGTAAATAAAGCATCACAATTTATAGATGATCCAGGTGTGCCTTCAAGGATTGGTTGTACACTAAGATGTCATCAAAGAAGACTATGAAAAAATTTCTTAGGTGTGCTTCAAAGAGTTGGTTCATTGCAGCTTGAAAGGCGGAAGGAGTATATGTTAAACCAAATGGAATAATCAGGAACTCATAGTGGCCATGATGAGTCCTGAATTATGTCTTCTCAATGTTCTCTGGATGCATCATGATTTGATGGTATCCAGCTCTCAAATCCCATTTTGAAAATACTTTAGCACCATGCAATTCATCAATTAGTTCATCCATAGTTGGAATAGGGAAGCTATCTTTGATAGTGACTACATTTAACCCCTTGTAATCCACACAAAACCTCCAAGTGCCATCTTTCTTTTTCACTAGGAATGTTGGAGAACTGTAGGGGCTTGTGTTGTGCTTAATGATTCCCATTTGTACCATGTCTTTTACCAACTTCTTAATTTATGTCTTTTGAAAATGTGGGTATTTATAAGGCTTAATGTTGATAAGGGAAGTCCCAGGTAACAACTGAATCTGGTGATCCACTTTTCTTATTGGAGGTAAGCCTTTAGGTTCATCAAAGACTACCTAGAAATATTGTAGTATGTTTTGAATTTGGGGGTCCATTGGATCTTTGACACTTATAGACCTTTGTTGTTGCTGTTTAGGGTCAGTAATGGACATTAACATGAAACAAGAAGATAATGACACAGTAAGTGTCATTTTTCTCAATTTTCTATACCCAGCTATATCATAGTCCAGTTTTTGTTTTCCTTGTAACACCACTGGTTTACCCTTCCACACAAATTCCATTGTTAAAGTCTTATAATCAGTAGCTATATGACCTAAATTTTGTAACAATTTTACTCCCAGTACAACACCAGTTCCTTAGACAAGTAGTATGAAGAAATCAATATTAAACTTATGGTCTTGTAACCAAATTTCTACAACATGACACATCCTAATGTAAGACAAGTATTCACCATTTCCTACTTGTACTTTGAAATGTTGTGAAGGTGTAATGGTCAATCCCAAGAAGTGTGTCACTCTTTCCTGCATGAAATTGTGTGTACTACCCCTATCTATTAGTACTTATAGTGTATGGCCCCCAATTTAGCCTTCTAATCTTAATTTTTGAGGTGATGCATACCCCACCAATGCATGAAAACTAATAACAGGATTGGTGTCAATACTTGGAAGCCAAGCTTCTATATTCTTGGACTCCTCTAGTGTGGTGTCCTCTTCTGGGTCCATTCCTTCAATGTAACATAATGTGCCTTATTTCTTGTACTTGTGTCCAAGGCTATACTTCTCATAACAGTTGAAGCATAGTCCTTTTTCCTTCTTCAATTGTTGTTCTTGTGGTGTAAGCCTTTTAACACTGGCTTTTGATCCTAGCAGTGGTGTTGTAGGCTGGAGAACAGGTTTAGGGCCAAGAAGAGAGAGAGTGGAGAATTGTCTAGGACCCTAACTTCTAATGGACATATATCTCTCAACCACCTTTGCCTCCACCATTCTTGCTATACTAATTGCTTTATGTAAACTAAGAGGTCTTTATAGCAAGACTTCTCTCTTTATTGAAGGTTTGAGTCCTGAAATGAAACAACTTTCCAAGAATTGCTTAGTAAGGCTAGGGACCTTACAAGATAGTGCTTCAAACTTATCTTGATAGTCTTGTATAGAAGTTTGTTACAAGAGTTTGGTGAGGTTGCCTTGAGGATCATCAAAAAGAAAGTCCAAACCTTTCTCGCAAAGCATGAACAAATTCTTTCCAATTCCTTAGTTGATTACTCTCGTACATCCATTGATACCAACTTGATGTTGGACCATCCAAGTAGAAATAGACCATAGTAAGTTTATGAAAATCTAGAATTTGATGATTCAAAAAATATTTTTCCACCATGAACAACCAATCTGAGGGGTCTCTAGAAGTGAATCTTGGAAAGTCCTGTTTGAGTTATTTGAATTGGGTGGAATTGTGGGGTGCACAATACTTTTCTTCTTGATTGTCTTGAGTTGATGTTACATAAAGCTCAGGTTTGTTGAAAATAGTCTTCAACTCTCCAATATCATATTGCATCTTAGAGAATTTTTGTTGGAATTGTTGATTGATAGAAGACAGTATGTCTTCCTTTAGTTGCTTGTGGGATTGAGCCATTATTTCCTATGAGAACTCATTATTCTTTGATCTTGTTCATTCAGCCATTGTGAGTATATGGGTAAATTTCTGGAATGCGATAAGTGTTTGGGTGAATTGTGAAGGTGAAGAAAATGATAAAGTTAATGAAAGCACTAATGATGCCTTCCCTAACCTAGTAAGGATTAACTTGATCCGAGACAAGCCTAAACTCCAAGAAAGTTACAAGAAGTAACTAGATAAAATAAAGGAAAATTCTAAGTATTTTGATTAATTACCTCATTACCTAAGTTATAACTCTATTTATACTAGTTTATGACTGTTTAGTAAGCTCAGATTTGGTAGTTATAAGTTAGTTACAATTATGTTTATCTTTAACAACCTTTGATTTATGTGTAACTAACTAACTAACTAATCTTGCTTGCTTCATGAGCCTTTCTCTTGTGCTATCCGGATGGTGTTGGTGATAAGTGCTTAAATATTCATATTTAAGCCCCTTAATTTACATTTGTTAAGTTCCTAGTTGTGTTATTTCATGCTATTTTATTTCTTTTCTGTGTTTTATGGGTTTTTATAGGTTTTTGAAGAAAAGGAAGCATTTTGGAATTGTCGGGCTTAAAGAGGAAAAGTTAGTGTCTGCCTAGTGCGATTGAGTGCAAGAAGACATGCGATCGAGCACAACAATGCTCAAGCGCCCATGCCAGGATCGAGCGCACACCTGCATCAGTGAATAATAAAATGAAATAACCTGTTTAGGAAACTAGGTTAGGGTTTTGTTTTACGAGTTTAGGGTTTCTAGATGTTTCTAAACCCTATAAATAGGCCTGTAAAACACAGAAAGAGGAGAAGAAAATTTCGAAGAGAGATTTTGGAGACGAATTGACGACTCTTCTCCATAGTATTTTCGGGTTTCTTCTTCCCTTTATTTTATTTTATGAAGATGTTTAGTATCAAAATCATGTGTAACTAATTTACTAGTAATGGCTTGATTGAAGCCCTAATTATGTTTACTCAATAATTTAGTATTGGCGCCTTTGCGATAGTTATATTATGATGTTTAACTTGATTAATACTTGTTTTCTTGAATTCCTCATACGTGTTTGCCTGATCAACATATACATGTGGTATGGACCAGTTAGTTAAATCAATTGATGACCGAGTCCTAGGTTTAATAATAGTAACAAAAGAAATCCACGTCGGGTTCTTAGGTTAATCAACATAGGAAACCGAGAGTATATACCATGCCCTAGGTCTCGTGTGTTTGTCGATTTCCACATGTCTTATGCTTTCTTAAGGAATAACTTAGTATACACCATGCTAAATCCTTTAAGAAAGAAAAAAGTTAGAGTATACATCATGACTAACTCGTTGCTTAGGGAAATCAATAGCTTAGGGAGTATGCACCATGCCCTTAGGTTGACAAACATTAGGTATTCATGATGTGATTAAAGAATTGACATATTGTTTTGTTGTGGTAGCATGATTAGTATTGAATATCAAGTCCCTACGCTTTTATCATTATCGATTCAAACTCAATATTTATTTTTCTCGTTATATATTGCGAATTTAATTCTAAATCAAAATTTATCAATCCCTGTGGAAATGATCTCACATTTGCACATTATATTACTATGTTGACCTTGTGCACTTGCAAATAAAACTGTTCAATTATTTGCTTATTAATTTAGGCAGATTTTTGCACAACAAGTTTTTGGCGCTGTTGCATGGGATTGCACTAAATTTCTATTTAGAATTATTTTTCATTTAGTTTTATCTTTCTGTTCTGTTTTATTCTGTTTCATCAAATATCTAATTTATTTCTTCCTTTTTGTTGTTTTCTGTTTTTCTGTTTTAGGTGTGCAGCAGAGTAATCTCTGGCACTACGATCGAGTGCAGTGCTTAGTGCAATTGAGCGCATTAGGTCCAGAAACTACCCGTGCAGCAGTACTGTAGCTGCTGCACTAAAGAGTTTCAGCTTATTCATGCAAGGGCTTCGATCCAGGAATCCAACCATTTTTCCACTCGATACAGAGATTGAGCGGACCATTCGACAAAGGCCTAGAGAAAACATTGAGGAGGAAGAAGAAGAATTCGAGGGAGAAGCACCAATGGCGGAACAGCTTGACAACCAACCACCACCAGAGTGAAGACCCATGAAACAATCCTTCATCCTACAGAACCTCAACCAGCCCTCATGCATTGCTTATCAACTTGAGGCAGAAGGCAATTATTACATATCTCCATAGATACTCAGTGCTTTGACTCATTTCAAGGGTACACCTACTGAGGATCCAATCTTGCATCTTTGGGAATTCTTTAATCTCTGCAAGTTCCAACTCATCCGGAGCCTAAATCAAGAGGGAATCAGGTTAATTCTTTTTCCTTTTTCATTAAAAGATAATGCTAAGTTGTGGTATAATTCATTGCCTATAATGTCTATCCATACTTGGGAAGAGTTGTCTAGTAAGTTCCTAAGGAAGTTTTTCCCAGCCCAAAAGACAAGACAAATGAGGAAGGAGATTCAATCTTTCCAACAGAGAGATGGATACCTTTTCTTTGAAGCATAGGGACATTTCAATGAGTTGCTTCTCAAGTGTCCACATCACAATCTACCTCAAGATGAGTTGGTACAAGCCTTTTATGAAGGTCTGAGTGACATGAATAAAGGTATTGTAGATTCAGGTTGTGGAGGTGTGCTGATGGAAAAGAGTAGTGAAGAAGCCATGGAGCTTTTTGAGACCTTAAGTGAGTGCACCCAGCAATTCTCATCCAGAGGTAGATAAGGAGTTAAAAGCAAGGGTATGTATGAGGTGACCTTAAATGGTGGATCTTCAAATCATAGCTGCTGTGGAAAGAAAGCTAGATATGCTTGTAAAAGCCATAACTGCTCAGAACATCCCACCCAGTCCACGAGCCACACAACTCCAAGTATGTGCTATATATTCTCGTTTTGATCACACTAATGAAACTTGCCCTTTGTGTTCATCTGCAGATCAAGATCAAGCAAACTATGTGGGACCAAACAACTATCCTCCCAAGAATGATCCATATGTCAATACCTATAATCCAGGATGGCGAAACCACGCCAACTTCTCATGGAATAATAATCAGAATGCCCTGAACCTTCAAGGGTAGCAAAGGAACTCTCATCAAGCAGCCAAATTAGTTCTGAAATCAAAGAATAGTGACTTAAAGAGTCTTGTAATGCAATTGGCAACTCAACAATAACAACTGATGACTTCACAAGATCAGTTTATGGTAGAAACAAAACAATTTTGGACTGAGCAAAGACAAACAAATGCAAAGTATCAGCAAGCTATTCAAAAACTTGAAGTCCAAGTGGGGCAATTGGCTGAGCAGCTGACTGGAAGAAAGCAGGGTGAATTTCTAGCCTAAACACTACTTAATCCAAGAGGACACCAGCAACTGAAGGCTGTTACAACTCTCAGAAGTGGTAAGATCATAGGAACCGATGAGCCTACATAAGCATCCCCAATTAAAATATCCACATCAAAGGTAAGTGAAATGGAGAAGGTGAATGTACCACCCTTCCCTCAAAGGTTAGTAAAGCCAAAGAAAGAAAGTAAATTGCTTGATATCTTTGAAACTTTGAGAAAAGTAGTAATTAATATTCCTTTATTAGATGCAATTCAACAAACTCCTGCATATGCTAAATTTTTGAAAGATTGTTGCACTAATAAATAAAAGTTTCAGGAGCATGAAACAGTGGGTTTAACTGAAGAGGTAACTGTGGTGTTATTAAGAAAACTACCACCAAAGCTAAAAGATCCAGGTAGTTTTACCATTCCTTGCAAGATAGGTGATCAGCTTTTTGAGTGGGCATTACTGGATCTAGGGGCAGGTGTCAATTTGCTACCATACACTGTATTCTAGACACTAGGTTTGGGGGAGCTTCAACCAACTTCTATCAGCTTGCAACTAGTAGACAAAAGCATCAAAAGACCAAGAGGTATTCTTGAGGATGTCTTGGTAAAGGTAGGTGAATTTATTTTACTTACTGATTTTATTGTATTAGATATAGAAGAATCTCCTATGCCATTGCCTTTGCCCATCATCTTAGGAAGACCCTTTATGAGAACTGCTGTTACAAAAATTTGTGTGAAAAAGGGTATTGTCAGTATGGAGGTAAATGGTGAGAAGATAGAATTCCAAATATTTGATGCATTAACCCCAAGATGATATGGAATGTTTTAATGTATATATGATGCAAGGTATTGTTGAGAAAGATTTTCAGGTCCATCACATTTATCCATTGGAGACCACCCTCAACCATAATTTCACAAGATAAGATATTGAGCCTAAATCTGAATATGTTACTGATGACATCATGAAAGCTATGCACCTCCTTGAGGCTTCTAATAAGTGCTTAAATATTCATATTAAAACCCCTTAATTTACAGTTGTTAAACTCTTTGTTTACGCATTTTAGTATACTCTACTTCATTTTTGTGTTTTCTGTGTTTTTCATAGGTTCTTGAAGAAAAGGTAGCATTTTGGAGCCCTAAGGAAGAAATATGAAGTCCTGCAAGTAACCAAGTGCGATATAGCGCAAGGTGTCTGTGATCGAGTGCACAAGCACTCGTGCGCACATATAGAAGGCTCGAGCGCAACCATGCACTCGAGCGTAAAAGCATGAGATCGAGCGCACAGACACAGTGAGGCGACAGAGCCAGTTTTGGAAAGATTTCTTCGGGTCTTATTTTGGAAATTATGGTTTCGAAGTGTCCTTAGAACCCTATATATGCTTGTAAAACACAAAAACTTCACTTTTGATTTTGTTTTGAGTCGTAAGCTTTGGAGAGGAATTGACGACTCTTCTCTATAGTATTTTTCGGGTTTATTCTTTTCTACTTAGTTTATATTATGATGATGTTTAACATAGTCAACATGTGTAACTAACTTCTTAATAGGGCTCAACTGAAGCCCTAATTATGCTTTTCTATATATGAGTATTATTGCCTTTGCAAATAGCCATGTTAGGATGCTTTAATTGATTAATGTCTATCTTATTGAAAATCCTCAAACATGTTTGTCTAATCAATGTATGCATGTGGTATGAATTAGTTAGTTAGATCAATTTGGATGACCGAGTCCTGGGTCTAGCAATAGTAATAAAAGAAATCCACGCCAGATCCTTGGGTTAATCAACATGGGAAATCGAGTGTATACAACATGCCCTAGGTCTCATGTGGTTGCCAATTTCCACAAACCTTATACTCTCTTAAAGAATAACTTAGTATACACCAAGCTGAATCCCTTAAGAGTATACACCATGCTTAACTCGTTGCTTAGGGAGATCAATAGCTTAAGGAGCAGACCAAGCCCTTAGGTTGACAACCATTAGGTATTCATAGTAGGGCTAGAGCATTGATACATTACTTATTGGGAAAGTATGATTAGTGGTGGATATCAAAGCCCTATGTTCTTACCATTATCAATCTAGACTCAATATTTATTTCTATCATTTTACATTGTGAAACTGATTCTAAAATGAAATTCACCAATCCCTGTGGAGATGATCTCGCATTTGCACACTATGCTACTATTGACCTTGTGCACTTGCAAGTAAAACAAGTTTGATTATTTAGTTATTAATTTAGGTGGATTTTTGCACAATAAGTTTTTGGTACCATTGTTAGGGATTGCGCTAAATTTATTTTTAGAATTATTTTTCGTTTAGTTTAGCCATATTTATTTTATTCTATTTTATTTCTATCAAAAATCTAAAAATTCTAAGTTTATGTTTTTTTGTTTTATTTTCATCAAAAACCTAATCTATTTTCTTTTCGTTTTCTGTTTCAGGCACTGCAGTAGAAGTACTCTGTGACACTGCGATCGAGCACACTGCCTTGTGCGATCAAGCACATTTGAGGCAGAGGCTACCCGGGTAGCAACACTGAAACTGCTGCACGAAAGCGGTTTTTCTGATTCATGCAAGGGCTTTGATCCAGGAATCCCACTTTCTTTCCCCTCGATACAGAGCTTGAGTAGACCATTAGACAAATGCTCAGAGACAGTGTTAAGGAGATAGAAAAAGAATTTACGGAAGAAGTGTCAATGGCGAAACAACTAGAAAATCAACAACCACTTGAGTGAAGACCTATGAAGCAATCCTTCATCCCATGGAACCTCGACCAGCCGTCATGCATTGCTTATCAACCGGAGGCGGAAGGAAATTATTACATATCTCCGCAGATACTAAGTGCATTAACTCGCTTTAGGGGTATATCTGCTGAAGATCCACACTTGCACCTTCGGGAATTCTTTGATCTCTGCAAGTTCTAGTATATCCGAGGCCTAGACCAAGAGGGAATCAGGTTAATTCTTTTCCTTTTTTCATTAAAATATAATGCTAAACTGTGGTACAATTCATTGCCTACAATTTCTATCCACACTTGGGAAGAGTTGGCCAGCAAGTTCCTAAGAAGGTTTTTCCCAGCTAAAAAATGAGCTACCTTTGAATGAGAACTTCCCTGATGAACAATTAGTCGCACTAGAGGTAAAACTTCCATGATATGTTGATATTGTCAATTATATAACTGCTAAGGTTTTTCCTCCAGGTATAACCAGTCAAGAAAAGAAGCGACTGATATCTATGTCTAGACACTACCATTGGGATGATCCCTATATATTCAAATTATGTCCCGATCAAATCATCAGAAGGTGTGTCTCAGAAGGGGAGCACTTGAGCTTATTATAACATTGCCATCAGTTTGCTTGTGGAGGACATTTTGGGGCCAAAAGAACAGCTCTTAAGGTATTACAATCCGGTTTTTATTGGCCTAATCTGTTTAAAGATGCCTTCTCATTTTGCAGCTCATGTGATAGATGCCAGTGGACAGGTAACATCTCATCCCGAAATCAGATGCCCCTACAAAATATTCATATAGTAGAACTTTTTGATATATGGGGCATTAATTTCATGGATCCATTTCCTAACTCTTTTGGTTATTTATATATTCTTGTGGGTGTGGATTATATGTCCAAATGAGTCGAGGCTGTCCCCTCAAAGACTAATGATCACAAAGTGGTTGTGAAGTTTCTACAGGATGACATCTTTACCCGGTTTGGGACTCCATGAGCAATCATCAGTGATGGTGGCTATTGATTTCCCTAAGCAACGAGTTAGGCATGGTATCTACTCTAAATCTTTTCTTTCTTAAGAGATTCAGCATGATATCTACTGAGTTATTCCTTAAGAGAGCATAGGACCTATGAAAATTGACAACCGCATAGGACCTAGGGTATGGTATCTACTCCTGGTTTCCTATGTTGATTAACCCAAGAATCCAGCGTGGATTTCTTTTGTTACTAATTTCAAACCTAGGACTCCGTCATCCAAATTGATCTAACTAACAAGTCCATACCACATGCATACGTTGATCAGACGCACACATATGAGGAATTCAATAAAATAGGTATTAATCAATTAAAGCATTATGACAAGGCTATTTGCAAAGGCAATCAATATATACATATATATACATATATATACATATATACATATATATACATATATATACATATATACATATATATGGGAAAGCATAATTAGGGCTTCAATCGAGCCCTATAAAGAGTTAGTTACACATGCTGTCTATGATAAACATCATAACATAAACTAAACATAAAATATAAAACCCGAAGAATACTATGGAGACGAGTCATCAATTCCTCTCCAAAGCTTACAACTTCAAGCCAAAGCAAAAGATAAAAAGAAGGATGTCTTTTATGTGTTTTTACAAGTGTATTTATAGAGGTTGAATAACCCTAGAAGACTCTGAAAACCCTAAACTTCCTAAAACACAAAACCTCCTCTATTTCCAAAACCGATTCTATCGTTTTACTATTCACGCCCGCACATATGCGCTCAATCGTATTTGTTGTGCGCTCGATTGTAAGGCTGCACTCGAGCCTTCCTTGTGTGCGCACGAGCGCTGGTGTGCTTGATCGTACCGGGGCCTGCACTCGATCGCACTTTAGCCAGCAGCTGCTCCAAGATTTCCAGATTTCTTCCTTTAAGTGCCCAAAATGCTTCTTTATTCTCCAAGACCCTACAGAAGCATGTGAAACATAGAGATGAAATAAAATAGACTAAATTAACATAAACTAGGACTTAACAAATGTAAATTAAGGGACTTAAATATGAATATTTCAGCACCTATCAGTGGCAGCCACTTTCATCATCATTCTTTTGCCGCATTTATCAGAAAATATGGGATCACCCATAAAGTTGGCACTCTATATCACCCTCAGACCAGTGGCCAAGTTGAGATAAGTAACCAAGAAATCAAAAGCATCCTAGAAAGGACCGTGAATCCTAATTGGAAGGATTGGTCTTTGCAACTGAATGATGCTCTATGGGCATATAGGACAGCTTACAAGACACCAATTTGCATGTCTCTATACTGCTTAGTCTTTGGGAAAGCATGCCATTTGCCAATGGAGTTAGAACATCGAGCATATTGGGCCATTAAATAGTTCAATTTTGATATGAAACAAGCGGGTGAGAAGGGGAAGTTGAACTTAAATGAGCTGGAAGAATTAAGGTATGATGCATATGAGAACGCCAAGCTCTACAAAGAAAGGACAAAGGCCTATCATGATAGACAACTAATACGAAAAGAGTTTCATATGGGACAAAAAGTGTTACTCTACAACTCAAGATTAAGACTATTCCCAGGGAAACTAAAGTCCCGATAGTCTGGTCCTTATGTGGTCACCAAGGTCTTTCCTCATGGTGCTTTGGAGATTCATGGTTCAAACGATAATCAAACATTCACAGTAAATGGACACAGAGTCAAGCCCCATACCTTGATATCAACTTGCCTCCTAGAGATGAAGAATTGGCACTTCAATCTGTCCAGTATGCAGCTGAACCAAGAGCACTTGAGCCACACGAGGTGGGTTCTAAGTGCCCCCTTCAAAGAAAGTAGCACTGAAGCTACTATAGAGAGCGCTTGAGCAGTTCCAACTTTGATAACCATATAGCTCAAGCACCTCTATTAAGGTCAGTGGTACTGAGGCCACTGAAGTACGGTATGGTTGTATCGTTGTTAATCATTCTCATTATTTTTTAATCTTCTTAGTTCTTTTAGAGTTTATTTTTCGTACTTTCTACCCTTGTGATCGAGCGCACTACACAGTGTGCTCAAGTGCACTCTCGCCCTGCGCTCTATAGCGCGCGAGCGCACCACACCCACACACACACTTGTGCACAAGTACAATCGAGCGCACTCGGGGTAGAAAGTCACGTGATGGTTTTAAACACACTTCCCTCACTTATCCCATTTCTCTCACCCTACACTCAATCACACACTCTCTCTCTCTGTTTCTCGCACTCACAGTCGCCCTAAGCAATTCGCCCTCAACTCTCACTCTCATCACCACCAACCACCACCCCTCACCCATCCTACATTAAACTCAGTCATCACCATCCTCCTTTCCTCCTTTCACTAACACTCTGCACAAATTCGTACTCCAGGTATACCATTATTTATTCTTGAATTCACAACCACAATCACAAACATTTTTCATTTATCTTGTTCACTAATCACTTTTACATGTTTTATTTTGCTTGTATGGTTTTCTTTTCAGTTTTATAGGAGGTCAAAAGCTTTGTGGGGAGCTGCTCATAGCTTTGTACATTTTTTGCCCACAAATTGTTTGACAGATTGCCTGACCCAGTGTGCTCGAGCACAAGGCATCTGTGATCAAGCGCAGATACATAGTTGTGATCAAGCGCACATAATTGTGATCGAGCGCAATTACTACAAAAACTTGCCCAAGATGCCTAAACAGACAGCCTCCACTTCCCGAGCCTCCAACAGTTGTACCCAGTCATCCCAACCCAGTTTTAAACAAAGAGAGATCTTGTTCGAGACTACTTTTAACATTGATGCTGACTTCAGAAGCTTGAACACCACTTAATGGGCGGTTCAAGAATTCAAGAACCGGGGACTAAAGAGGTTGTTCAAGCCTATTTGTTCGACTGCATATACCCGGTTTGTGGTCCAGTTCTACGAGAACTTATCCTTTGACTGCAATAGACTAGGGATCTTATCTTTATCAGTCCAGGGTCAGTTTATAGAAGTGACCACTGCTGACATCGCTGTTGCTCTTCACTGTTGTGATGAGTCCCCTCCCGAGGACACCCAGATGGAGGAGTAGCCAGAGCCCTTTCCTCTGCCCCACATCATTGAGGATATGTGTGTGGGCCAGTATGTTGATCGACATAACAACGCTAGGAGCCAGTCTAAGTTGCCTCCTCGACTCTGGCTCGTGGATTCCATCTTCTAGCGGAATGTGTGCCTATTGGGGCACAAGACCTAGAAGAGGGACCAGTTCCTACAGGCCCTGTACGCATTCCACAGTGGCCATTGGTATTCCATTCCAGCTGTTATATGGAGCTAGATCCATAAGTTTTGGGACCATATCCATGGTTGTCAGTCCACCATGGCGAATGCATGGGGGCTCCCCTTCCCGTTCCTCCTCAGCTATATATTCAAGAAGAAGGGGATGAATGGCTCCTCCATTGATGGAGCGGTGAGTGACCACCCATTCTTTGGGAAGAGTCAGTGGAGCTTGAGTCCTTCCCACATGCCCCGAGGACCCCGATGGCATGCACTTACTAATGAGCAAGTGGAGGATGATCCCACGGACACCGAGCACCCCACAGAAAGCCCTACTTGGGAGGAGGACCAGCCGAGCATGCGATCCATCGAGTATCAGCACCTTCTAGAGGAGTTGTCCTTTTTCTGATGTGAGCTCTCTGACATCTGCTGGGAAGATAGGGAGGCGACTTTATTGGTATATCAACGTATAGATGGGTTGGAGGCACACTTTGTGAGACAGGAGGTGATGCTGTAGGCCATCCTTGATCGACTACCTCTCGCACCCAGCACCTCATCGACTGCACCACCTGGAGACCAGCAGTGAGAGCAGTACCCCATCTAGTTGAAGACATAAAACTTAGTGCTCATGAGAGGCACCCCACATTATATCCTTTTATTTTTAGTATTTTCTTTTTATTTATTGTTATTATTTACTTTTTATATAATTGTTTCTCATTAGTAATTCTTGTTTTTCAGTATTACGTTTCTTTTTCTTTTTCAGGGACATAGTGAGTGCATCAAGTTCAAGTTTGGGGGTATGCTACAAGCCATGCCAGCCATCTAGTTCTTCATCTCCCAGGTCAGATCTTTCCATGTCACTCACACATTGGAGACAATGTGTACATTAAGTTTAAGGGTATGAGAGACACATTCACACACTCTGTCCCATTTTTTTAGTATTCTTGAAAAGATAAATGCATGTTCATTTTGTTTTAAAAATTTTGGTTGATTTAAAATAAATATTATGATAAAACTTCATCAGTAAGCTTAAAATCTTGAACATATAGTCTAATGATAAAGTTTTAAAATTTTGGTTACTTACTTTAAGGCATTTAAAAAACATTTAAAAATTCACAAGTTTGATCTAAATCTGACACGAGCACATTTGCACATAATGGTGTGAGGTATGATATATAATTTTTATGTATATGTTTCCATGACCTAACTGTAATCGGATGACTTGTTAGAATGACACTTTGGCATAGAAAAATAGAGAAAAATGTTTATTGAGCAAAACGAGAAAATAAAATGCTCCTAATGATCATTAAATAAACTTTCCATTGAGTAACTGGACCTCTTGCCTCAGTAAGCAGTGAGTGTTCACGCCAAAAGGTGGGAATTTTGCTTGGCAGCATTAAGACCAGTTAGTTTCGTAGCCTTTTTGACTCGAGTTAGTAAGTTCTTAGGGGTGTCTTTTACACCTAATGCCATAAAACCATCTGGTTTGGGAGTCATTGGCTAAACATTCGCTACATGGGTCAATTAGAAAGCTTAATGGAACTCAACGTGGCAAAAATCTCATAATAAAATAAAAAGAAAAGAAATAAAACTATGCCATTATTGTTCATTTTGATAGAAAATTTGATGAATGTTAAGACACTGAAACACTATACATTGGAGTTATTTGGAAGCTTTATCTTTTAAGTACTAATTCACCACACACTATGTCAGACTTGTGATACCTTAACCCAGCCTTGTGTAAGTGATTAGAATTTAAAACCTTTATTCATTGCGAAGATGTGTTTATATTTTAAGCGTACTCATGAACAAATATCATGGTTTTTATGTGTGATGAGAGCTGTAAAATGCATCTTAATAGTACTTAATTGTTAGCATTTTAGAGTTGATATAGGTTTTAATTGCACTTTTATATGTTAACAACTCTAAAGTGTCATCTTTGGATCACTAATTTGTTTTGATGCATTTTCAGGTATTTTAAGTCTTAAAGAGATAGAAAGGCTATTGTTGAATGAAGCACAAAGATTTCATGTATATCGGAGCAAAGGAGTGCTTTCAGAAAGGCTAAACAAAGAGATCCAAGCATGTGCGCTGCGCCCTGGAACTAGCTGGGCCACACCCTCCAGAACAGAGGCCAAAGTAAGCAAAGAAGGCCATCAGGTCAGGGTGCACCTTGGACCATTGGGCGCCACGCCTTGAGGTGTGAGGTGCACCCTGGATTAATCTAGGGTGCGCCCTGAAGGGCTGAGGTGCACCCTGGATGGAGCTGGGGTGACTCCTATCATGCAAGAAATGGTAGGACACCCCAGGTCCTTATACTTGATGGGTAGCTTGCACTGCAGGATTGAGCTGACCTACTCAGTCAAAAAGCCTTCTTTGGGACATTCGTCCTCCTCTTGATAGTGACCAAGTCCTTTAAAAACTTGGCATATGATGGCAATTGATGGATGGCATCCAAAAATGGGATATTGATTTAGACTTGCTTGAATACCTCCAGGATTTCCTCATACTTCCCTCCTTTCTTCGGCGCTTGTAGTCTCTCGGGGTAAGGCACTCTAGGTACAAATGACCTAGGAGGGTCCTTCTCAATAGGTGTGGCTATAGATGGCTCAGCATCTCTCTTCTCTGTGTTGCCACTCCTTTGCCCTTGCTGCATAGCAGGGCTCTCTTCCACTCGATTGTCCACTTGTCTCCCAGACTTCAGTGTGACAATCGACTATACTTGTTCTTCCCCGTGCATAGGAGTTGATGAACTCTCAACCATAAACTGTCCTTTCGGGTTGGGCACGGGTTGACTGGAAAACTTTCCTTTCTCTCTCTCACCCAAGTGACTTGCAATTTGCCCTATTTGACTCTCCAGCTTGGCAATTGCTTGGGTGTTTACCACTGTTGCACTCCTCACATCACTCATATTTTGGCTAGTCGTCTTCATGAACTCCTTAAGGGTGTCCTCTAGCGAGTTGTCGGACGACTTGTCCAACGCCATGTATGCTTCGTCTCCTGTCAGACTCAAGAATGCCCCCCCATTCATAGACTCGATCATGCTACGGTTGGGTTGAGTCAACCCTTGGTAGAAGAATTGAACGAGTCTCCACTTCTCATATCCATGTGGAGGGCATCTGATCAGTAACTCTTTAAAGCGCTCCCAGCTCTCAGAGAACTTCTCATCCTCATCCTGAGTGAAAGAGCTAATCTCTTTTCGGCACTCATTCACTCTAGACATTGGGAAAAACTTATGATAAAATTTGCTCAGCAGGTTTTCCCAAGATATAATAGACCCGGACGTGTTGGAATCCAACCACGCCCTAGCTCTATCATGAAGAGAAAAAGGGAAGAGTCAAAGATGGACTGACTCCTCAGAGAAGTTCTGGAATTTAAATGTGGCACAAATGTCTTTGAACTTCTTCACATGGCTATAAGGATTTTCAAGATCTAAGCCATGGAATGAGGGTAAGAGTTGGATAACATGTGGCTTCAGGTCAAGGTGTGTGGCATTAGTTGGTGGCAACACTATGCAAGAGGATGAGTTAGTCGCAATGGGTGCGAACAAATCCCTAAGGGATATAGTGGAGTCCACGTTCCAAGCTCTAGGTTGCTCTACATGTTCAGGATGATTAAAATTCTCTCCCATCTCAACAGTTTCTCTCTCAACTAGTGCTCTTTTCTGTCTCCTAAGAGTCTTTTCTAAGTCGGGATCTAAATGTGTCAAATCTAAGTTCAAGGATCTCCGACCAAGCATACACCAACAGAAAACAATGAGATACTAATCAGCAGAAACAACAGAATAAAGCAAACACACAACTCACAATTTTTTTTATTTTAATAAAAAATTGCTAACTAACTAGTAGAAAAATAAAATCAATTCAGACCAAAAATTTTCACAAACCAAACAATTCCCCGGCAACGGCGCCAAAAACTTGTTGTGAGTTTTAAATTACTCGCAAGCACATGAGTCGTTTGCAATATAGCGTTGTGCAAGTGCGAGGTCGAATCCACAGGGAATTGCGTTGTGAAAATATAAATTTATCTAAACTAATCTTATCTTAACCTAGTTTCGAATTTTGTATTATATGTTGCAAAATAAATAAAAATTAAACTAAATTGATTTTTAAAAAACTAATAATTAAAACACTAAGGTTTCTAAATCCACCCCATCGAAGTTAAGCATATATGTTCTAAAAATATAGCCTATCAAAACATTCCATGAATCCAACTATAAGACAAAAACCAAAGAATATCCCAACTAAACCAAAAGCATCCAATGTATCCGCTCTCAACAAATCACAAAAGAAATCCAATTTAATCGAAAAGCATTCAATGTATCCATCAGATGAAACACAAGGAATATCTAACAGTCAATTTAAACTCAATCAATTATAAGATTAACTCAAATAATTGACAGAACATTTATACTAAAAATTGTCAGATTTGTACAAGCAAATCTGAACTACTACGCCAAACAACGGCGGGGCTTCATCTTCAACCTTAGCTGAAGAATCTAGCCACTCATAACTATGAAACTACAATTCATAATAAAAGTGCTAAACGTTTAAACTAAAACAACTAAATGTAAAGAAATAAATAAATAACTTTACATGGGAGAAATTCCACTCGCTGACGGGCGGCGCTTCCCCTTGTGGTGACAAAGCCTTCGAGATCCACTAGAATGCTAGTGGACATCCACTGGTAAACACCAAAGTGGCTCAAGAATTGTACCTTAAAGATGAAGTGAAGAAGGGCTTATATAGGGAAATATCACAAGTGCAATATGCTTCCAATCCGATGTGGGATACTGCAGATTCCAGTTTTTGCAGCCTGACCTTTGTCTACTAAAACTGCCATACCTTTCTCTAGAAAAATCATTTTATTGATCCGTAAAATTCCCCAGAAAATAGACATTTGGATATTTCCAAGAATATATGGCTCATCTTCTGGTTCTTCCTAAATCAATACAGTTAAATCCTCAAAAATGGCTGATCTGTCACGCTGAATTCATGCACAGCCTGACCTTTGTCTGTTAAAACTGCCATAACTTTCTCTAAAAAAATCATTTTATTGATCCGTAAAATTTTCCAGAAAATAGACATCCGGATCTTTCCAAGAATATATGGCTCATATTCTGGTTCTTCCTAATCAATACAGTTTAATCCTAAAATATGGCTGATCTGCACGAGTAATTCTGGCAATTTAGTGAAACTTCTTTCCAATCTTGTAAACCTGTAAAACAACAAAAACAACTGAAAGTATCAAATTCCTAAGCTAACAAATGTAAATTAAAGGGCCAAGATATGCAATATTTGGCACTCATCAGAAACCACCAGCTTTACATGATCGAGTCACTCATCAATGAGGGAGTTTCCTTAACTCATGATTATGATCCTCTTGAATTTTTTTTTGTTAATTCTGAGATAGATTTATTTGATGATAAAACTAATATAATCGATATTTGTGCTATTTTTGACAAATCTCAAGATTATGGCACTCGGGTATGGCAACCAAGGTTTGAGGAGCTGCCCGAAAGAAGCAAGACACAAGTCCTCTCAAGTGTGGAAGTGCTTAAAGTCGAATTGAAGCCACTACCTAAGGGTCTAAAACATGCCTTTCTCGGTCCAGGTGATATCTTTCCTATTATTATTTCTTCTGAATTATCTGAAACCCAAGGTAAGAGATTAATTCAAACTTTAAATGCACACAAATCAGCCTTAGGATGGAGCATGGCTGATTTAAAGGGAATTAATCCCTTGATTTGCTCCCATAATATATTTGAATGAAGGAACTAGTCCTCGTAGAGACCCTCAACGTAGGCTTAACCCCACTATGAAAGAAGTAGTGAAAAATGAAGTGCTAAAACTATTAGATACGGGTATTATATATCCCATAGCTGATAGTAAGTCGGTAAGCCCTACGCAAGTCGTTCCTAAAAAGTCAAGAGTCACGGTGGTAAAGAATGACCTAGGAGAGCTAGTCCCTACCAAACTTGTGACTAGGTGGCGTATGTGTATTGATTACAGAAAATTAGATGATGCCACCCGGAAAGACCACTTCCCACTCCCTTTTATTGATCAAATTCTTGAGCGTGTAGCTGGTCATTCTTTTTACTGTTTTCTAGATAGTTATTCTGGTTATTATCAAATAGAAATTGCATTAGAAGACCAAGAAAAGACCACCTTTACTTGTCCCTTTGGCACTTATGCTTTTCGTGAAATGCCATTTGGATTATGTAATGCCCCTGCTACTTTTCAACACTGCATGATGAGTATTTTTAGTGACATGGTTGAAAATTACATGGAGGTTTTTATGGATGACCTAACTGTTTTTGGTTCTTCATTTGAAGCATGCTTAATGAATTTAGAAAGAGTATTAATTCGCTGTGAGGAAAAAGAATTGGTCTTAAATTGGGAAAAATGTCATTTCGTAGTACCATCCGGTATTATTTTAGGGCATATTGTCTCTTCTAAAGGGATAGAGGTTGATCAATCTAAGATTGAATTAATATCTAAACTACCTACCCCTAAGACAATAAAGGATGTGAGATCTTTCCTTGGTCATGCTGGTTTTTATAGGAGGTTCATACAAAATTTTTCGAACATATCTAGGCCACTATATGCCCTCCTAGTTAAAGACACCCCCTTTGAGTGGACAGAAGCTTGTCAAGAAGCATTCCAAATGCTGATCGGCAAGCTTACTTCCGCACCTATAATGCAGTCACCAGATTGGACTTTGCCTTTTGAAATCATGTGTGATGCTAGTGACTATGCTGTCGGTGCTGTTCTTGGACAGCGAAGGGAAGGTAAACCTTTTGTCATTTACTATGGTAGTAAGACTTTAAATAGTACTCAAATGAATTACTCTACAACTGAAAAAGAATTGTTAAGTATAGTATTTGCTTTAGATAAATTTCGTGCTTATTTGATTGGTTCTCCTATCCTTATTTTTACAGATCATACAACCCTCAAGTATCTTCTTACAAAGAAGGACACTAAGCCACGACTAATCCGATGGATCCTCCTCTTGCAAGAATTTGATATCACCATCAAGGATAAGAAAGGTGTAGAGAACATAGTAGCTGACCATCTATCGAGGCTTACTTTTGAGGACACATGTGATGACATGCCAATCAAGGATGACTTTCCCGATGAGCATTTACTCTCCGTTACTTCTTTACCATGGTTTGCTCACATCGTGAATTATTTAGCTACAGGTGAGATACCAATGGATTGGAGCGCTCAAGACAAAAGAAAATTCTTATATGAGGTATGTAATTTCTATTGGGATGACCCCTATCTTTTTAAGTACTGCGCTGACGAAATTCTAAGGCGTTGCATTTCTAATGAAGAGATTGCAAGTGTCTTAGAATTTTGTCATTCCCAAGCTTGTGGAGGCCACTTTTCAATGAAAAAAACCACTGCAAAAATTTTGTAGTGTGGATTTTATTGGCCTACCTTGTTTAAAGATGCAAACACCTATTGTCGCTCATGTGAAAGGTGTCAAAAGTTAGGAGCTGTGTCTCGCCGAAATATGATGCCCTTAAACCCTATTTTAGTGTTTGAAATCTTTGATTGTTGGGGCATCGATTTCATGGGACCTTTTCCTCCTTCTTTCGGATACCAATATATCATTGTAGCAATAGACTATGTATCTAAGTGGGTAGAGGCAGCAGCCTGCCGAAGCAATGATAATAGAACAGTGATTAAATTCCTTAAAGAAAATGTGTTATCTCGATTTGGTACACCACGTGCTATAATTAGTGATCGAGGTACACATTTTTGCAACTGTTCTTTTGAAGCATTGATGAAAAAATATGGGGTATTACACAAAATCTCTACTGCCTATCATCCTCAAACTAGTGGATAAGTAGAGCTTGCTAATAGGGAAATTAAACAAATTTTAGAAAAAACAGTTAACCCAGATCGCAAGGATTGGTCTTTGAGACTAGTTGATGCGCTTTGGGCTTACCGTACAGCTTTTAAAACTCCCTTAGTTATGTCACCTTATCGGCTTGTTTTTGGAAAGCCTTGCCGCTTACCCGTGGAGCTCGAGCATAGAGCTTATTGGGCCATCAAGTCTTTTAATTTTGACATAGGAGAGGCGGGTAAGCTTAGAAAGTATCAACTAATCGAGTTAGAGGAATTAAGAAATGATGTTTATGAGAATTCTAGGATCTATAAGACCAAGATGAAATCATTCCATGATAAAAATATTTTGAGGAAAACATTTAGACCTAATGATCGAGTGTTCTTATACGACTCTAGACTTCGTAAGCATCTTGAAAAACTTCGGTCAAGATGGACCGACCCTTTTATAGTTAAAAATGTTTTTGAAAATGGGGCAGTGGAAATTGAGGACACTAAGAATGGTCAGATTTTAAAAGTGAACGGTCAACGACTTAAGATCTTAATCGATAGACAAGATCCGAAAGTGGAAGAAATTCCGCTTATGGATCCGGTCTATTCACGTTGACCACACAACAAAGGTATGTTTTTTTTAATTTATTTTTACTTTTTTTTTGTTTTGTGAGTTTATTTTTAATTTTTAGTTTAATTTAATCTGATTTATATATATATATATATATTATTTATATTATTATTTTGGCTGATTTTATTTTTCTTTTTCTCTTTGGCAAACAAACAATTTTTTTGACTCAGGTCGCGCCGTACCCCACCAGAAGCCGCGCTGCGCCCCACAGAACACCCCCTCACTCCCACAGCCCAAGCCGTGCCCCGTCAGAAGCCGCACCGTGCCCCGTGGCTTGCCCTGATTTGCCACCTACACACACACTTAAAACCCTTTTTCACTCTCTCTTCTTCATATCATCACACGAACCCAGCAGCCCTTTTTCCCTCTTTTCTCTTCCTCCCTCCAAATCCTAACCTCCCTCATCATTTTTCCTCAAAATTTCTTTATTCTACCTCCATGTCTTGTAGGATTTTGCACTAATCTTGCAACTTTTGTTGAAAATTTCTCCAACCTTCTTGGTTCAAAGAAGCTTTTGGTGTTCATCAAGCAAACTTCAAGTTGGTGGTTAGTTTTCTTCTCTCCAATTTTGAGTATCAAGTAAGCATAAATTCTTCCCTTCTTGTTCAATTGTGCTATTTAGGTGGTTGATTTTACCTTTATATTATTATTCTATACACTTGATTCACATGGCACCCAAATCCAAGAGACCAAGAGGGAAACAACCTCAAGAATATGATGAGAACAAGTTTGTTAGTTTTGAGGCTAGTGAGAGATATAATAGCTTGTTAAATACTAGGAAAATCATTCCTGAGAGAGGTTTCAATATCACTGAGAGGGGAAACTCATTCTTATTTCAAATGATTATTGATAGAAATTGGGGTACCTTTTCAAGACAACCATCTAATTCTCTCCCAAATATAATTCACGAATTCTATGCCACTGCCGATGAACATAGGAATGGTAAGGTCTTGGTGAGAGGAAAAACAGTCTCATATCTAATATTGATTATGATAAGATTTGCCATACTCTCTGTATTCCGGGCACAACTTGGAAAATGACGGGCAATACACATAAAACCTTGCCCGGTGCATCTTTGAATGTCAATGCTCGGGCTTGGCAATATTTTGTATGTCACAAATTAATGCCTGTTTTACATTATAGTGACCTGACTGTTGAGAGAGCTATTTTGATATATGCCATTTTGATGGGTATGACCATAGATGTGGGCGCAGTAATATCCAATTCTATCTTACACACTGTGCAACATAAGCTTGGATTATACTTTCCTTCTTTAATCACCCAACTATGCATCCAAGTTGATGTCCCTTACAATAGTATTGAGGAACACCACCCACCCAAGAAACCCATCGATGATGGCCTGCTCACTCTAATTAGAACCTCAAGGCCACCAATCCAGGGAGAGCAGGCAGTGATTACTGCCCCTCCTCCTCCCTATAGAAATTTCACTGTTGTAGAGCACCTTGAGCGTTTAGAGAGTCATTTTGGCGAGCACTAGAAATTGTTATTTGATAGGTTAGATCGTCAAGACCAATTATTGGCTCGTCAAGACCGATTCTTGGTTCGGCAAGCCAATTATCAAGCAGAAGTCAACTCCACCTTTGGTCAGATGTACCAACACCTTGCCTCCGCTACTGGTTGTAATATGAGTCATTTTCCTACCATGCCAACCTATCCGGGTTCATCTTTTGATCCACCTCCCGAGGAAGGTGAAGAGAGTGAAAGGAATGCAGATGATGAAGAGAATTTAGAGGAATAATTTTGGGTTCTATCTCTTATTTTCCCTTTTCCTCAGATTATTTTTTGTTATTTTCTTTTTCTTATTTTAGTGATTTTTCTACATTTTATGTGCTAACCTAACATATGGTGGGAATCTTAAAGGTACACCACAGTTGTTTTCTTTTTGTTGTCTTGTTTTATGTTGTAGATTGGAATTTCAGCAAGAAGAATGGCATGCATTTCCCTGGTGGTACAACTTTTTCAGCACCTGTGCACTCGTGCTTACAAAGAGAGTTTTTCTTTACTTTCTCTTCAACATTGAGGACAATGCAAATTTTAAGTTGGGGTGGAGACGTATTTCTTAAAAATTGCTTGGTGTTACTTTCCCTTACCTTTTATTTTTAGCATGTTTGGTGTTAGCCTTAGAGTTTATTCACATGTCAATGATATGAGCTTAATTGAGATAGCATATAGCATTTAGAAGAAATTAAATCTTGCTTCAGTTGAAAATAATATAAGTATCAATCCGTATTTGGTTTGAAAAAGAATTTGAGCCTTGCTTCTTTCAATAGCCCATTTACTCACCTTTATGAGCCTAAAAAAATATTTTATCCTTACCTTTAAAGAACTTAGCTATACACATTTGTTGAGAAGCACTTAAGAGGAGTAAGGATGGAAATATGAGAAAATATCACTACTATAACCCAAGTACATTAAAGGAGATAAGTTGAGGGTTATGGAAAAGAAAAGAAAAATGAAAAAGGAGGTGAATGGTCTTATGCCAAAATACAAAAGAAAAGAAAAGAAAAGAAAAGAGAAATGAATTATGGCAAAGAAAGAAGAAAAGAAAAGAAAAGTCCTGATTAGAGAAAAATGCTCGAAAAATAGTTGAAAAAGTTGGGTGTTGAAGTAAAGTTATCTAGCGCTTAAAAGTGATTGTGTTTAAAGCTAAGAGATTGAGTTTTTTTACTTATGAATCCTTCCCATTCTTTCTTAACCTTTACCTTAGCCTAACATTACAAGCTTATTAAAGACCTATTGATCCAATGTAATGTGATTTTTCTACAATAGTGGAGAATGGTTTGAAATGTAAGCCTATGGAGCTTGTTTTTGTGATTGATGTCATGCAATTTATCATGTTTTAGAGGCTAAGACTTGTATTCACGAATGTCATGCATAAAGTCATCCAGATGTTCAGATTAATGGATTGTGGTAAGATGGATGTTAAGAGTCGATAACAATTTTAATATTGATGTTTAGATTACTTTTGAACTTGGGTGAAATTTAATGATTCTATGTGTTGTGTGCTATGTGAAATTTTTGAGGCAACATGTGAATTACTCTTGGTTAACACTAATATTGCTATACTTTGTTATGATCCCCACCGAAAAATTCATCTCTTGTTTTCGTATGAATTGCTAGGGACTAGCAATAAGCTAGTTGGGGGGTTGTGATGAGAGCTATAAAATGCATCTTAATAGTACTTAATTGTTAGCATTTTAGAGTTGATCTAGGTTTTAATTGCACTTTTATATGTTAACAACTCTAAAGTGTCATCTTTGGATCACTAATTTGTTTTGATGCATTTTCAGGTTCTTTGAGTCTTAAAGAGATAGAAAAGCTATTGTTGAATGAAGCACAAAAATTCCATGTATATCAGAGCAAAGGAGTGCTTTCGGAAAGGCTAAACAAAGAGATCCAAGCATGTGCGCCGCGCCCTAGAACTAGCTGGGCCACACCTTCCAGAACAGAGGCCACAACAAGCAAAGAAGGCCATCAGGTCAGGGTGCGCCTTGGACTAAGAAGCGCCGTGCCATGAGGTGTGAGGTACACCCTGAATTAATCTAGGGTGCGCCTTGAAGGGCTGAGGGGCACCCTGGATGGAGCTGGGGTCCACCTTCCAGAAAGTTCACAAGGCTGGCCTAAAACCGAGCCTAGGCGCGAGAAAATCCAAGCCTAGGCGCGGACACGAACTTTGCTCTCCGAGTTAGGTTTGAATTAGGTATTTAATGATTGTTTAAAACCCTAGAACACCCTTGGACCCTTGTATTATAAATAGATCACTTAGGGTTTGATATTATTCATTCATTAAGCTGGAAGACTCAAGGAAGCAACAACTTCTCCTCCATCAAAGTGTTCAACCATGAGCCCCATGGCTAACTAATCTCCAAGCAAGGAGAAGGGATGAATCCCTAGGTGTAGTTGTTCTTATTTTCTTTTATTTGATTCAGTTGTAATAGAGCTTTATCGTTAAGACATTGTTAACTTTTTAATCTAATTATAAGATTTCATCTAATCCGGTGATTGTATCTTTCTATTTGATATAAATTTAGTCATGCTTTCCTTATGTCAAGATTGGTTGGGTATGATTGAGTCCGGTAGGTTTATCCTTTAGGCTTGTCCATTACTGCAATATTGTCATAAAAGATATATTGTCGTTTCTTGATAAACCTATAGGATAGATCATGTGTGCATGAATTGAAAATAAAAAAGTATTTCATAATAATCAAATTAGGGTTTATACATGTTCTCATTGAATATTTGCCAATTACATGTTTGGAATGTGAAACGTGCAATCAAGATAAAAACAACTGAATCAAGTTAGGATTAGGACAACAAACCTAGGGAGGATTCCCAGATCCTTCTTATCCCTCTATTATATTTTACAACCTACACAATTACTTCATCATCAATTTCAAATTCTCTACTTATTTTGATTATATCGTCTCATATTAAAGTTTTCAACTTTCTTTATAGTTAACTTGTCTCCCTATGGAATCGACACCCCAAAGTCGTGCTACAACTACCACATTACTGTTTTGGGCGTAATCAATGTGCAACCCAAATTTTTAGATATCATGAATGATAAATTTATCTTTGATTCTGTTTTTCAATTAGTTTTTCGTTTTGTATTGCTAAGGGACTAGCAATATATAAGTTTGGGGGTATAATAAGTGCTTAAATATTCATATTTAAGCCCCTTAATTTACAGTTGTTAAGCTATTTGCTAACGCATTTTAGTATATTCTACTTTATTTTTGTGTTTTCTATGTTTTTCATAGGTTCTTGAAGAAAAGGTAGCATTTTGGAGCTTTAAGGAAGAAATCTGAAGTCCTGGAAGCAGCCAAGTGCGATCGAGCGCACAAGCACTCATGTGCACACATAGAAGGCTCGAGTACAACCATGCACTCGAGCGCAAAAGCATGAGATCGAGCGCACATGCACAGTGAGGCAATAGAGCCAGTTTTGGAAAGATTTCTTCGGGTCTTATGTTGGAAATTAAGGTTTCGAGGTGTCCTTAGAACCCTATATATAGGCTTGTAAAACATAGAAACTTCACTTTTGATTTTATTTTGAGTTGTAAGCTTTGGAGAGGAATTGACGACTGATGAGAGTCATAAAATGCATCTTAACAGTACTTAATTGTTGGCATTTTAGGGTTGATCTAGGTTTTAATTACACTTTTATACCTTAATAACTCTAAAGTGATATTCTTGAATCATTAACTTATTTCGGTGCATTTTCAGGTACTTGGTGTTTAAAAGAGATGGAAAAACTATCATTGCTTGAAGCACTAAGATTCCATGCATATGAAGGTGAAGGAGTTGTTGCGGAAGGATAAAACGAAGAGAACCTCCACTAACCAATGAGAGGCGTGGCCTGGACTAATGAGGGCCGCGGCCTCCAGAAGCTAATCTAAAAGAGCCAAGAATACCATAAGCCAGAGCCGCGGCCTGGATTAGGCATGGCCGCAGCGCCTAGAAAGTGAGAGCCGGGGCGCCCACACGATCCCTTTCTCCGAGTTATGACCTAATTAGGACTTTAATGATTGTTTAAACCCTAAAACACCCTTAGACCTTTTGTATTATAAATAGATCACTTAGAGTTTAAGAGAGAACATCTTTTGAAGTCTGAAAAAACTGAAGAAGGCTACCACACTCTCCTCCATCAAAGTGTTCAACCATGAACTTCATGGCAAACTAATCTCCAAGCAAGGCGAAGGGATGAATCCCTAGGTGTAGTTGTTCTTATTTTCCTTTATTGATATAGTTGTAGTTGGGATTTATTGTCAAAACATTGTTATGTGTTACTCTTTTATCTAATTAAAGGATTTTCTCTTAATCCGGTGATTGTATCTTTATCTTTGATATAAGTCTAGTCATGCTTTTCTTATGTCAAGATTATTGGATGTGATTGAGTCCGGTAGATTTATCTTTTAGGTTTGTCCATTACTGCGATATTGTCATTAAGATATATTGTCATTTCTTGATAAACCTATAGGATAGGTCATGTGTGCTTAAATCGAAAGTAAGAGTAATTCATATCAATTACATTAGGATTTATATGTGCTTTAGTTGAATATTTGCCGATTGCTTGTTTGGGACGTGAAACTTGCAATTGAGATAAAACAATTGAATCAAGATTGGAATAAGGCAACGAACCTAAGGAGGATTCCTGGAACCTTGTTGTTTCTTTATCATATATTTCAATCTATTTACACAATTACTTCATCATTCATATCTTCTCACTTGATTGTTATCGTTTGTGTTAAGGTTTGCACTTTTCCTTTGTAGATCACTTTTCCCTATGGAATCGATATCCCAAAGCTGTGCTACAACTACTGCATTATACTTTGGGCATAATCAAATTTTCGCGTCGTTGCTGGGGAGACGCGCTTACAAACAAGGAAGATTGTCAACTTTGAGACAAGACGGTACTATTGTTCCTTTCTTTAAGTTTTTGATTTTCTTTTATTTGTTTTGTTTTATTCTTTTCCTTTTAACTCATTTGGTGTATGCTTAGACCAAGAGATTCGCGAGGTAGATTCATTAAAGGACCCAAAATAGAGCTACCATTTCCTTCCACGTCCGTTAGTGAAACCTCACCTAGATCAAACCCTAGTGTACACCTAAACGAGAATTTGGAAAATTTTGTTAACATGACTAAAAACCCTAATGAGAATGTTGTTAGGACACTTAAAGACTATTTACATCCTAGCCAAACAGCCACACCGTCATGCATCATGTTTTCAGCCAACACTCGCTATCAAGACTTTAAAACAGGGATGATTCAATTACTCCCTGTTGTGAGTTTTAATTTACTCGCAAGCGCACGAGTCGTTTGCAGTATAGTGTTGTGCAAGTGCGAGGTCGAATCCACAGGGAATTGCGTTGTGAAAATATAATTTTTAATCTAAACTAACTCTATTTTAACCTAGTTCCGAATTGTGAATGATATTGCAAAAGAAATTAAAACTAAATTAAATTGATTTAAAATCTAATAATAAAAAGCACTAAGGTTTCCGAATCCACCCCACCGAAGTTAAGCATACATGTTCTAAAAATATAGCCTATCAAAACATTCAATGAATCCAACTATAAGACAAAAAACAAAGAATATCCCAACTAAACCAAAAGCACCCGATGTATCCGCTCTTAACAAATCACAAAGGGAATCCAATTTAATCGAAAAGCATTCAATGTATCCATCAGATGAAACACAAAGAAAATCCAACAGACAATTTAAACTCAATCAATTATAAGATTAACTCAAATAATTGACAGAACATTTATACTAAAAATTGTCAGATTTGTACAAGCAAATCTGAACTACTACGCCAAACAACGGCGGGGCTTCATCTTCAACCTTAGCTGAAGAGTCTAGCCACTCATAACTATAAAACTATAATAACAAGTGCTAAACATTTAAACTAAAACAACTGAATATAAAGAAATAAATAAAAAACTTTACATGGGAGAAATTCCACTCGCTGTCGGGCGGCGCTTCCCCTCGTGGTAGCAATGCCTTCGGGATCCACCAGAATGCTAGCGGACGTCCACCGGTAAACACCAAAGTGGCTCAGGAATTGTACACTGGATTATGAAGCCAAATGGTGTTTATATAGGGGGAGACCCGGAGTAAAACAGGTTGCAGAAACAATGTGGGATACAGGCCCGTGTGCGCTCGATCGCAGGTACGATCGATCGCATGTCTTGTGCGCACGATCTCATGTGCGCTCGATCGCATGTCTACTGCGATCGATCGCAAATGCACTGAACTTCAATTATTTCGATGTGGGATGTTGACCTTGCGCTCGTTCAAAGGCAGGTGCGCTCGATCGCATATCTGTTGCGATCGAGCGCAATGTCTCCAGAAGCTTCAAATCAACCTGAAATGCTGCACTTTCTCCACAAAGCTGTAAAAACACACAAAACACAAGAAAAACGTAAAATAAAGTAAAATAATACTAACTAAGAGCATAACAAATATAAGTTAAGGGTCTAAAATATGCAATATTTTAGACTCATCAAATACCCCCAAACTTATATTTTGCTAGTCCCTTAGCAAAACAAAATAAAAGACTCAATGAAAAACAAAGAACATAAAGATAAAGTCATCACTCATGGTATCCAAAAATTTAAGGAGCACACATCATCATGATATTCATTCATAAGCAAGCTTAAAAAGGTAAACCCATCTTCGCAATGAATAGAAATGTTAAAATCTAATTACTTACAAAAGGCAGGATAAGGCATCACAAGCTTGAATCAGTGTAAGGTGAATTAGTACATAAAAATGAAGCTTCCAAGTAACTCTAATGTGTAAGGTCTCCATGTCTCAAGATTCACTGAATTTCCCATAAAAAATGAACGAAAAGGCATAGTTTTTGTTTTATTCTTTTTTTTTTTTTTTTTTTTTTTTTTTTTTTTTAATAATGCACGGCTATTGGTTAGTTCCCTTAAGCTTTCTAATTGACCCATGTAGCGAGTGTTAAGTCAATGACTCCCAAACCAGGTGGTTTTAGGGCATTAGGTGTAAAGACACCCCTAAGGACTTACTAACTCGAGTCAAAAAGGCTACGAAATTAAACCGACCTTAATATTACCAAGCAAAATTTCACCTTTTGACGTGAACACTCACTGCTTACTGAGGCAAGAGGTCCAGTTACTCAGCGAAAAGTTTATTGATAATTTTTTTTTTATTTTTTTATTTTTATTTTTCTATGCCCAAGAGTTCATCCAACAAGTCATCCAGTTTCAGTTAAGATAAGGAAAAATACACATTAAAATCACGTGTCATACCTCACATAATTTGTGCTAATGTGCTCATGTGAGATTAGATCAAACATGTGAATTCTCAAAATGCCTAAAGTAAGTAACTAAATTTTAAAAATTTATCACCAGATCATGTGTTCAAAATGTTAAGCTCACCAATGACATTACATCACAGAAAATGTTTAGATCAACTAAAATTTCACGATAACATGAGCATGCATTTATCTCTATGACGAAAAGACAACAAATTAGGACAAAGTGTGTGATGTGTCTCCCATACCCCCAAACTTAAATTACACATTGACCCCAATGTGTGACTATTATGGAAAGAGCTGACCTGAGATATGGAGAACTATCTGGACTGGTATGGCTCATAGCATACCCCCAAACTTGAACTGAAGTACGCTTTGTCCCTGAAAAATAAAAACTGGAAAACAAAAAATACTGGAAACAAACGTTAATCATAAAAATGCGAAATAATAAATAAACAAAAGAAAAGATAAGCTGTGGGGTGCCTCCCATGAGCGCTAAGTTTAACGTCTTCAGCCAGACCCAACGTTAGTAAACAGGCCCAACTAAACGCTCCACCATCTGATCAATAAATGGGAATGGATAATGATCAGGCCTAGTGGCAGCATTCAATTTACGGTAGCTGATACACACTCTCCAAATTGACTGAATACGAGTTGGAACCAACTCGTCGTCCTTATGCTGCACTACCGTTAATTCAGCACGTTTGGGCACAACATGAATCTGGCTCACCCACTTGCTATCAGAGATGGGATAAATGATCCCTGCCTCTAACAGCTTAATATCTTCTCCCCTCACAACCTCTTGTATAGTAGGGTTGAGCCTTCTTTGTGGCTCCCTCGATGGCTCAGCATCCTCCTCCAAATGTATCGTGTACGTCACCACCGAGGGGCTGATCCCCTTGACATCCTCAATAGTCCAGCCTATAGCTTCCTTATGCTCTCTTAAGACATCCAGTAATTTCTCCTCTAGAGCATCACCCAGATCTGAAGGTATAATCACAGGCAAACTATCGGCTGAACCTAGGAACTTATACTTAAGATTATCTGGTAAAGGCTTAAGTTCCTTCTTGGGGGTTTCAGGTGCGGCGGTCTCCTCCATCTTATTGCTCTTTCGAGAAGGAGACTCTAAAATGGCATTCGCTTGCTCAAGTAATTTATCTAAATCCATATCCTCTCCAAATTGAGCAAAGCATGCCTCTAGGGGGTCCTCAGTGCGGGAGTCATCCACAATCTCCTCTGTCTTATTGCTCTCCCGAGGAGGAGACTCCAAAATGGCATTTGCTTGCTCAAGTAATTTATCTAAATCCAAATCCTCTCCAAATTGAGCAAAGCATGCCTCTAGGGGGTCCTCAGTGCTTGATTCATTCACAGTCTCCTCAAGAATCTCCTCTATCAAGCTTACATTTCTCACTTCATCATATTCATGTGGTTGCCTAGTGATATCAAAAATATTTAACTCCACTGTCATATTTCCGAAGGAGATCTTCATCACCCCTGTCCTACAATTTATCAGGGCGTTAGCCGTGGCTAAGAATGGTCGCCCTAGAATAACCGGTATTTGAATCCCTATATTCTGAACCGGCTCTGTGTCAAGCACAATAAAATCCACGGGGAAATAGAACTTATCCACTTTTATCAAAACGTCCTCAACTATTCCCCGTGGTCTTTTCACTGACCTGTCAGTCAATTGAAGCGTAGTGGATGTGGGCTTCAATTCTCCTAACCCCAATTGTAAATAGACTGAGTAGGGTAGAAGATTCACACTCGCCCCTAGATCCAAGAGAGCCCTCTCAATGTGGCTGACTCCTATCGTGCAAGAGATGGTAGGACACCCCGGGTCCTTATACTTGATGGGTAGCTTGCACTGAAGGATTGAGCTGACTTGCTCGGTCAAAAATGCCTTTTTTGGGACATTCGTCCTCCTTTTGATAGTGACCAAGTCCTTTAGAAACTTGGCATATGATGGCATTTGATGGATGGCATCCAAAAATGGGATATTGATTTGGACTTGCTTGAATACCTCCAGAATTTCCTCATACTTCCCTCCTTTCTTGGGCGCCTGTAATCTCTCGGGGTAGGGCGCTCTAGGTATAAACGACCTAGGAGGGTCTTTCTCAGTAGGTGTGGCTATAGATGGCTCAGCATCTCTCTTCTCTGTGTTGCCACTCCTTTGCCCTTGCTGCATAGCAGGGCTCTCTTCCACTCGATTGTCCACTTGTCTCCCAGACCTCAGTGTGACAATCGACTGTACTTGTTCCGCCCCGTGCATAGGAGTTGATGAACTCTCAACCATAAATTGTCCTTTTGGGTTTTGCACGGGCTGACTGGGGAACTTTCCCTTCTCTCTCTCACCCAAGTGACTTGCAATTTGCCCTATTTGACTCTCCAGCTTGGCAATTGCTTGGGTGTTTACCACTGTTGCACTCCTCACATCACTCATATTTTGGCTAGTCTCCTTCATGAACTCCTTAAGGGTGTCCTCTAGCGACTGTGAAACTGGCGCTGGTGTTTGAATGGGTGCATGGTAAGCAGGTGAAGATGCTGGATAGGCAGAACGACCATGATTAGGAATTTGTGGGGCAAATCCGGGAGGATATTGATTTTGAGCATGATAAGGGGCTCCTCCCAGATTCATCGGTTGGTTCTGCCTCCATGAAAAATTTGGGTGGTTCCGCCACCCTGGATTGTACGTCTCGGAGTACGATCCATTTGACTGCCTTCGAAAGTCATTGAAAGCATTTACTTGTTCCAGAGGATACTCGGCACAAGCCGGCATTGATGGGCAATTCTGTGCTAGATGCATGGGACTAGCATAGATGGAACAGCTTTCAACATTGAATGTGTTGGCAGCATTGATGGATTGGCTCACAGTGAGAGCGTCAATCTTTTTAGTGAGGGCATCTAACTTTATCCTCAAATCGGCGTCCTCTCTGACCTCATAGATGCCTCCCTTCTTAGGAGCACGAATGGACTTATCTCGACAGCTTGAAAAATCCCACTGCTGCGAGTTGTCGGACAACTTGTCCAACGCCATATATGCTTCGTCTCCTGTCAGACTCAAGAATGCCCCCCCATTCATAGACTCGATCATACTACGGTTGGGTTGAGTCAACCCTTGGTAGAAGAATTGAACGAGTCTCCACTTCTCATATCCATGTGGAGGGCATCTGATCAGTAACTCTTTAAAGCGCTCCCAACCCTCAGAAAATTTTTCATCCTCATCCTGAGTGAAAGAGCTGATCTCCTTTCGGCACTCATTCACTCTAGACATTGGGAAAAACTTATGATAGAATTTGCTAAGCAGGTTTTCCCAAGATGTAATAGACCCGGGCGTGTTGGAATCCAACCACGCCCTAGCTCTATCGTGAAGAGAAAAAGGGAAGAGTCGAAGATGGACTGACTCTTCAAAGAAGTTCTGGAATTTGAATGTGGCACAAATGTCTTTGAACTTCTTCACATGGCTATAAGGATTTTCAAGATCTAAGCCATAGAATGAGGGTAAGAGTTGGATGACATGTGGCTTCAAGTCAAAGTGGGTGGCATTGGTCGGTGGCAACACTATGCAAGAGGATGAGTTAGTCGCAACGGGTGCGAACAAGTCCCTAAGGGATGCAGTGGAGTCCACGTTCCAAGCTCTAGGTTGCTCTACATGTTCAGGATGATTTGCATTCCTATAATTCTCTGCCATCTCAACTGTCTCTCTCTCAACTAGCGCTCTTTTCTGCCTTCTAAGAGTTCTTTCTAAGTCGGGATCTAAATATGTCAAATCTAAGTTCAAGGATCTCCGACCAAGCATACACTAACAGAAAAATAATGAGATACTAACCAGCAGAAGCAACAGAATAAAGCAAATACAAAACTCAAAATTTTTTTTTTTTTTTTTTTTTTAAAATTAAATTAACTAGTAGAAAAATAAAATCAATTCAGACCAAAAATTTTCACAAACAAAACAACTCCCCGGCAACGGCGCCAAAAACTTGTTGTGAGTTTTAATTTACTCGCAAGCGCACGAGTCGTTTGCAGTATAGTGTTGTGCAAGTGCGAGGTCGAATCCACAGGGAATTGCGTTGTGAAAATATAATTTTTAATCTAAACTAACTCTATTTTAACCTAGTTCCGAATTGTGAATGATATTGCAAAAGAAATTAAAACTAAATTAAATTGATTTAAAATCTAATAATAAAAAGCACTAAGGTTTCCGAATCCACCCCACCGAAGTTAAGCATACATGTTCTAAAAATATAGCCTATCAAAACATTCAATGAATCCAACTATAAGACAAAAAACAAAGAATATCCCAACTAAACCAAAAGCACCCGATGTATCCGCTCTTAACAAATCACAAAGGGAATCCAATTTAATCGAAAAGCATTCAATGTATCCATCAGATGAAACACAAAGAAAATCCAACAGACAATTTAAACTCAATCAATTATAAGATTAACTCAAATAATTGACAGAACATTTATACTAAAAATTGTCAGATTTGTACAAGCAAATCTGAACTACTACGCCAAACAACGGCGGGGCTTCATCTTCAACCTTAGCTGAAGAGTCTAGCCACTCATAACTATAAAACTATAATAACAAGTGCTAAACATTTAAACTAAAACAACTGAATATAAAGAAATAAATAAAAAACTTTACATGGGAGAAATTCCACTCGCTGTCGGGTGGCGCTTCCCCTCGTGGTAGCAATGCCTTCGGGATCCACCAGAATGCTAGCGGACGTCCACCGGTAAACACCAAAGTGGCTCAGGAATTGTACACTGGATTATGAAGCCAAATGGTGTTTATATAGGGGGAGACCCGGAGTAAAACAGGTTGCAGAAACAATGTGGGATACAGGCCTGTGTGCGCTCGATCGCAGTGTGGTGCGATCGATCGCAGGTACGATCGATCGCATGTCTTGTGCGCACGATCTCATGTGCGCTCGATCGCATGTCTGCTGCGATCGATCGCAAATGCACTGAACTTCAATTATTTCGATGTGAGATGTTGACCTTGCGCTCGTTCAAAGGCAGGTGCGCTCGATCGCATATCTGTTGCGATCGAGTGCAATGTCTCCAGAAGCTTCAAATCAACCTGAAATGCTGCACTTTCTCCACAAAGCTGTAAAAACACACAAAACACAAGAAAAACGTAAAATAACACTAACTAAGAGCATAACAAATATAAGTTAAGGGTCTAAAATATGCAATATTTTAGACTCATCACTCCCCACATTTCATGGCTTGGAAAATGAAAACCCATATGTACACATTAGGGAGTTTGAGGAAGTAGTTGCGACTTTTCATAGTCAAGATGCAACTGATGATATCGTGAGACTCAAGTTTTTTCCTTTCTCTTTGAAGGATAAAGCTAAGAGTTGGCTATACTCGCTGAGACCATGATCTATTGGGACATAAAATGAGATGACCCAGGTCTTCTTCAATAAATACTTCCCTCGACATAAGACCAATACTTTAAAAAGGCAAATCTCCACCTTTACACAAAAGGATAATGAGACTTTGTATTAGTCTTAGGAGAAATTTAAGGAGCTATTAAGTATGTGTCCACACCATGGGTATTAGAGTTGGCGCTTAGTGAGCTACTTTTATGAGGGACTTACCTATAGAGAGTGCCAATTCGCAGAGATGATGTGTAATGGTGAATTTCTGCAAAAAGATCCTGATGAGGCTATAGAGTGCCTCAATGAGCTTGCTGAAAAAGCTCACACATGGACTGGACCTAGTGCTACTGAAAGCACAAATAGGTCACGACTTGTAGGAAACCCGAGTGGTGGTGGAATTTACCATCTTAAGGAAGAAGACAACCTGAAAGCTAAGGTCGAAATGCTTACTAGGGAGTTAGATGCGTTAAAAACTAAAGGCTCAAAGCCAACACACGTGGTTAATCATGCCGAATCTTCGGAACCATGTTTTGTGTGTGGCGGGGTAGATCATCCCGCTCAAGAGTGCCCCATATTCGTAGATATGAGAGGGATGTATGAGGAATAATGTAGTGCCTTAGGTAGGTACAAGAAGCCTCTTGCGCCATTCTTTAACACCTATAATCCGGGATGGCGCAATCACCCCAATTTCAGTTGGAAGTCTAAAAACCAGCAGCCTACACAACCCCCTAGATCATACCCTGCACCATATCATGCACCCTCATCTTCTAGGACTTCTTTAGAAGACACTTTACATGCTTTTATTGAGGCACATGGTAAGACAAATCAAAGGTGTGATTAATCACACAAGTTATTGAAGAGAACAAGGAAATAAGGAGCCAAGTGTCCAAATTAATGGGCTCTTTAAGTGTGACTGAGCGAGGTAAGTTCCCTTCCCAAGCTCAATCCACACCCCATGGTCAACACATAGCACAAACAAATCTGGAAAATGTAAATGCCATTGTAATAAGAAGTGGTAAGTCTTTACACATCCCAACATCAAACACACCCGAGGATGTGGAAAAGGGTCAAGGTAGTAGTGATACCGAACTACCCAAGGACCCTGAGGTTACCAAAAACCCTGTTAAGGCACCATTCCCTCAAGCCTTAAAATCAAACAAGAAAAATCTGGACCTAAATAATGAAATCCTAGAGAACTTGAGGCAAGTAAAACTTAACCTTCCTCTTTTGCATGTGATTAAACAAGTTCCTACCTATGCAAAAGTTCTCAAGGATTTGTGTACAATTAAGAGGAAACACCATGTAAAGAAGATAGCATTCCTAATAGAGAAGGTTAGCACTTTAATTGAGCAAAGAATTCCCCCAAAATACAAGGATCTTGGCTGTCCAACCATTGCATGTAGCATTGGAAATCAAGAGGTTGGACAAGCATTTCTAGATTTAGGAGCTAGTGTAAACCTGATACCATTTTCTATTTATTTGCAGCTGGGTTTAAGAGAAATCAAACCAACTGCTGTGGTATTGTAATTGGCTGATAGTTCAATTAAAGTACCCCGAGGTGTGGTAGAGGATGTTTTAATTCAAATTGATAAATTTTACCATCCTGTTGATTTCCTAATCCTTGATACTACTTCTGTTGTTGACGCTAACTCTAAAATTCCTTTGATTTTGGGTAGGCCTTTTCTTGCTACTGCAAATGCTCTAATTAATTGCAGGAATGGACTCATAAAGCTGTCATTTGGAAACATGACCCTCGAGGTGAACATCTTCAATGTTGCAAAACAACCCGAAGATGAGGACAAGAACCACCAATTATACATGATCGAGTCACTCGTCGATGAGGGAGTTTCTATAGCTCATGATTTTGATCCTCTTGAATATTTTCTTGTTAATTCTGAGATTGATTCTATTAATGATAAAACTGGTATAATTTATATTTGTGCTGTTTTTGATAAATCTTAGGATTATAGCACTCGAGCATGGTAACCAAAGTTTGAAGAGTTGCCCGAAAGAAGCGAGAAACAAATCCCCTCAAGTGTGGAAGCAACTAAAGTCGAATTGAAGCCACTACCTAAGGGTTTGAAGCATGTCTTCCTTGGTCCAGGTGATAACTTTCTTGTTATTATCTCATCTAAATTATCTAAATCTCAAGATGATAAATTAATTCGGACCTTAAATGCACATAAATCAGCCTTAGGTTGGAGCATGGCTGATTTAAAAGGAATTAGTCCCCTGATCTGTTCTCATAAGATAAATTTGGATGAAGAGACTTGTCCTTGTAGAGACCCTTAACATAGGCTTAACCCCACTATGAAAGAAGTAGTAAAAAATGAAGTGATGAAACTATTAGACATGGGAATTATATATCCCATAGCTGATAGTAAATAGGTAAGTCCTACACAAGTCGTTCTTAAAAAGTCCTGAGTCATTGTGGTAAAGAATGACCTAGGAGAGTTAGTCCTTATAAAACTTGTGACTAGGTGGCATATGTGCATTGATTATAGAAAATTAAATACTGCCACCTAGAAAGACCATTTCCCACTCCCCTTTATCGATCAAATTCTTGAGCGTGTAGCTGGTCATCCTTTTTATTGTTTCTTAGATGGTTATTCTGGTTATTATCAAATTGAAATTGCATTAGAAGATCAAGATAAAACCACCTTCACTTATCCTTTTGGCACCTATGCTTTTCGTAGAATGTCATTTGGATTGGGTAATGCCCCTGCCACTTTTCAATGTTGCATGATGAGCATTTTTAGTGACATGGTTGAAAATTGAATAGAGGTTTTTATTGATGACCTAACTATTTTTGGATCTTCATTTGATGCATGCTTAATGAATTTAGAAAGAGTTTTGATTCGTTGTGAGGAAAAGGAGTTAGTCTTAAATTGGGAAAAATGCCGTTTCATGGTACCATCCGGTATTGCCTTAGGACATATTGTTTCTTCTAAGGGGATAGAGGTTGATCAATCTAAGATTGAATTAATCTCTAAATTTCCCACACCTAAGACAGTAAAGGAAGTAAGATCTTTCCTTGGTTATGCTGGTTTTTATAGGAGGTTCATACAAAACTTTTCCAACATATCTAGACCACTATGTGCCATCCTAGTTAAAGATGTTCCATTTGAGTGGACTCAAGCTTGTCAAGAGGCCTTTAAAATGCTAATTGGCAAGCTTACTTTAGCACCTATAATGTAGTCACCTGATTAGAATTTACCTTTTGAAATCATGTGTTATGCTAGTGACTATGCTGTAGATGCTGTTCTTGGACAACGAAGAGAGGGAAAACCTTTTGTCATTTACTATGCTAGTAAAACCTTAAATAGTGCTTAAATGAATTACTCCACCACTGAAAAAGAATTTCTAGCTGTAGTATTTGCTTTGGACAAATTTCATGCTTATTTAATTGGTTCTCCTATTCTCATCTTCACAGATCATGCAGCCCTCAAGTACCTTCTTACAAAGAAGGATGCCAAGGCATGACTAATACTGTGGATCCTACTCCTACACGAATTTGACATCACCATCAAAGATAAGAAAGGAGTAGAGAATGTAGTGGCGGACCATCTCTTAAGGCTCACATTTGAGGACACCTCTGATGACATGCCAATCAAGGATGATTTTCCCAATGAGCAATTACTCTCTGTTACTTCTCTACCATGGTTTGCTCATATTGTGAATTATTTGGCTACCAATGAGATACTAATGGATTAGAGCACTCAAGACAAGAGGAAGTTCTTGAATGAGGTATGTAATTTTAAGGCGTTGCATCCCTAATGAAGAGATTGCCAGCATCTTGGAATTTTGTCACTCCCAAGCTTGTGGAGGCCACTTTTCAATGAAAAAAACCGCTGCAAAAATTTTGTAGTGTAGATTTTGTTGGCCTACCTTGTTTAAAGATGCAAACATCTATTGTCGCTCATGTAAAAAGTGTCAGAAGTTAGGAGCTGTGTCTCGTCGTAATATGATGCCTTTAAACCCAATTTTAGTGATTGAAATCTTCGATTGTTGGGGCATTGATTTTATGGGACCCTTTCCTCCTTTCTTCGGATACCAATATATCATCGTGGCAATAGATTATGTATCAAAGTGGGTAGAGGCAGCAACTTTTCGAAGCAATGATAATAGAACGGCAATTAAATTTCTCAAAGAAAATGTGTTATCTCAATTTGGTACACCACGTGCTATAATTAGTGATCGAGGTACACATTTTTGCAACCGTTCTTTTAAAGCTTTGATGAGAAAATATGGGGTGTTACATAAAATTTCTATAGCCTACCATCCTCAGACTAGTGGACAAGTAGAACTTGCAAATAGGGAAATTAAACAAATTCTAAAAAAACGGTCAACCCGGATTCCAAAGATTGGTCTTTGAGACTAGTTGATGCGCTTTTGGGCTTACTGTACAGCTTTCAAAATTATAGGCTTGTTTTTGGAAAGCCTTGCCACTTGCCTGTGGAGCTCGAGCATCAAGCTTATTGGGCCATCAAGTCTTTTAATTTTGACATAGGAGAGGCGGGTAAGCTTAGGAAATATCAGTTGATCGAGTTAGAGGAGTTAAGAAATGATGTTTATGAGAACTCTAGAATCTATAAGGCGAAGATGAAAGTGTTTCATGATAAAAACAGTTTTGAGAAAAACATTTAAGCCTAATGATCGGGTGTTCTTATATGATTCTAGACTCCATAAGCATCCAAGAAAACTTCGGTCGAGGTGGACCGACCCTTTTGTAGTAAAGAATGCTTTTGAAAATGGGGCAGTAGAAATAGAGGATACTAGAGATGGTCAGATTTTTAAAGTAAATGGTTAACGCCTTAAAGTTTTAATTGATAGGCAAGATCCGGAAGTGGAAGACATTCCGTTTATAGATCTCGTCTATTCACCTTGACCACACCACACAGGTATGTTTTTATTTATTTTTCTTTTGTTTTGTTAAGTTTATTTCAATTTTAATTTTTAGTTTTTTTTAGTTAATCTGATTTTTAGTTTAAGAATTATTTTTATTTGGCTAATTTTATTTTATTTTTTTTTCTTTTGGCAACAAACAAGTCTTAAACTAGAAACAGGTCCAAGCAGCCCGTGTGCCTCGGCCCAGCCCAAGGCGTGCCTCGCCCTACAGCTCTAAGCTCATCTCGCCCTAGCCCGCACCGCACCCCCGCTGCAGTCGCGACACCAGCTGCTACCTATTTTGCACCAAAAACAAAATCTGGACTATTTTAAACCCCAATTCTACACTTCTTCTTTATTTCTACCTTACGAAAACAGCAGCCCCTTTCTCTCTCTCTCATCCTCTCTCCAAACCCTCACTTACCCACTCACTTTTACTCAAAATTTCTTGATTCTAACATCATTTCTTAGAGGATTTAGCACTAATATTGTAGATTTTGTTGGAAATTTCTCCAAAAAGCTTGGTACTAAGAGGATTTTGGGTTCATCAAGAAAACTTCAAGTTGGTGGGTACTCCTTCTTCTCTCCAATTTTGGGAATCAAATAAGACTAATTTCTTCTCTTTGTTGTTCATTTGTGCTATTTGGGTGGTTGATTTTGAATCAGTTCTATTGTTCTACACATTTGATTCAAATGGTACCTAAACATAAGAGATCAAGGGGGAAACAAGCTCAAGAGTATGATGGGAGCAAATTTGTTAGTTTTGAGGCTAGTGAGAGATATGTTAGGATGATGCACACTAGAAACCCATTCCTGAGAGAGGGGGAACCCAGCCTTTTTTAGAATGATTATTGATAGGCGTTGGGGTACATTTGCTAAACAACCATCTCATTCCCTCACAAATGTGGTTAGAGAATTCTACGCTAATGCAAACGAACATAGGAATGGTAAGGTGAGGATGAGAGGCAAAACAATTTCTTTTAACAGCACATCTATAAATAGATTCTATGGGCTACCTGACATAGAAAACAATGAGTATATTACATATGCGTCCAATATTAATTATGAAGAAATTTGCAATACTCTTTGTATTCCGGGCACTACATGGAAAATGACGGGTGATACCCTTATAACGTTGCCGGGTACTTCTCTGACTATCAATGCTCGAGCTTGGCAATATTTTGTATGTCAGAGATTGATGCCTGCCACGAATTATAGTGACCTTACTATTGAGAGAGCTGTGTTGATTTATGCCATTTTGATGGGCATGACTAGTGATGTGGGCCAGATCATATTCAATTCTATTATACACACTGTGCAACAAAAGCTTGGATTGTACTTCCCTTCCTTAATTACCTAATTATGCATCCAAGCTGGAGTCCAGTACAATCCTGATGAGGAAGCGTAGCAACCTAAAAACCCATCGATGATAGCATGCTTAATCTAATTAAAGCCTCAAGGCCACTAGTTCCGAGAGAGAGAGCAGTAATTTCAGCCCCTCCTCCCCCTACGCATATCACTGTTGCAGAGCGCCTTGATCGTCTAGAGATTCGTTTTGACGAGCATCAGAAATTCTTGCATGATAGGTTTGATCATCAAGAACGCTTCTTGGCTAGGCAAGCTGATTATCAAGCGGGGGTGTACTCTTCTTTTGGTTAGATGTACCAACACCTTGCCTCCACTACTGGTTGTGACATGGATCACTTTCCCACTTTCCCACCCTATCCGGGTTCCTCTTTTGATCCAACTCCTGAGGAAGGTGAAGAGAATGAAGAAAATGAAGAGAATGAGGAAGAGGATGATGACATAGAGGATTAGTTTTGGGTTTTATCTTTTGTTTTTCTACTTTTCTTTTGTTTTTATTATTGGATAACTATACTAACAATTATTGTGTTTTCCTTTTTGTTACTTTATTTTTCTTTTTTAGTTATTTCTATCCATTTCATGTGCTAACCTAACATACGGTGAGAATCTTAATGTTGCACCGCAGTTGCTTTCTTTTTGTTTGTTTTGTTCTATGTTGTAGATCAAAATTTTAGCGAGAAGAATGGCATGCAGTTCACATGATGGTGCACAATTTTCAACTTGTGTGCACTTTTGCTTACAAAGGGAGTTTCCTTTACCTTTTCTTTCACATTGAGGTCAATGCTATTTTTAAGTTGGGGGTGGAGGAAACGTATTTCCTTTTCTTTTGAATTGCTTGGTGTCATTTTCCCTTTATGTTTATTTTTAGCATGCTTTGTGCTTAGCCTTAGAGTTAATTCACATGTCAGTGATATGAGCTTAATTGAGATAGCATACAACATTTAGAAGAAGTTAAATCTTGCTTCGGTTTGAGAATAATTTAAGTGTCAATCTTCATTTGGTTTGAGACTTTAGTTTGTGGTAAGATTGCATGATTAATCTAAAAACATTTAGAGAAGTTTTATGTGTGATTGATTTGTGAATACTTTTGTGGTCTCGACAAGCTCTAGAACTTATTTGATAATCATTTGAGGCGAATTCCTAGAATGCACACTACTTAGGATATGATATAGGCCATTTTTGGACCGTTTGAGCCTTTCAAACTTATCCTTGCTATATCTATCACTTGTCACCTGTTTGAGCCTTTTTCTTGAAAAAGAATTTGAGCCTTGTTTCCTTTGAAAACCTATTTACTTACCCTTATGAGCCTAAAAATATTTTATCCTTACCCTTCTTTTAAAAGAACTTAGTTATACACATCTGTTGAGAAGCATTTAAGAGGAGTAAGGATGGAAATATGAAACATATTACTACCATAACCCAAGTATATAAAAAGAGATAAGTTGGGGGCTGTGGAAAAGAAAAGAAAATAAAATAAAAGAAAGAAGAAAAGAAAAAAAAAGTGGTGATTTATTGAGAGAAATGCTCGAAAAATGGTTGTAAGAGTTAGGTGTTGAAGTCAGGTTATCCAGTGCTTAAAGTGGTTGTGTTTGAAAACTAAGAGATTAAGTTCTTTTACTTGTTAAGTCCTTCCCGTTCTTTCTTAACCTCTACCTTAGCCTAACATTATAAGCTTATTTAAAGACCTATTGATCCAAGGTGGTGTGATGTTTCTACAATAGTGGAGGGTGATTTGAAAAGTGAGCCTATGGGGCTTGTTTTTGTGATTGATGTCACTCAAATTAAATATTTTGGAGGCTAATACTTGTATTCATGAATGTCATGCATAAAATCATCCAGGTGTTTGGATTAATGGATTGTGGTAAGATGAATGTTAAGAGTTGATAAAAATTTTAAGACTGATGTTTGGATTACTTTTGGACTTAAGTGATATTTAATGATTCTATATGCTGTATATTATGTGCAATTTTTGAGACAAAAAGTGAATTGTTCTTGGTTTAACGCTAGCATTGCTTTACTTTGTTTTGATTCCTACCATAGAATTCATCTCTTGTTTTCGCTTGAATTGCTAGGGACTAGCAATAAGCTAGTTGGGGGTTGTGATGAGAGTCATAAAATGCATCTTAACAGTACTTAATTGTTGGCATTTTAGGGTTGATCTAGGTTTTAATTACACTTTTATACCTTAATAACTCTAAAGTGATATTCTTGAATCATTGACTTATTTCGGTGCATTTTTCAGGTACTTGGTGTTTAAAGGAGATGGAAAAACTATCATTGCTTGAAGCACTAAGATTCCATGCATATCAAGGTGAAAGAGTGGTTGTGGAATGATAAAATGAAGAGAACCTCCACCAACCAATGAGAGCCGCGACTTGGACTAGTGAGGGCCACAGCCTCTAGAAGCTAATCTAAAAGAGCTAAGAAGACCATCAGCCAGAGCCGTGGCTTAGACTAGGCAGGGCCGCGGCGCCCAGAAGGTCCTCCAGCCAAAAATCAAGCAGGGCCACGGCACTAGAAAGTTAGAGCCAGGGCACCCACACGATCCCTTTCTCCGAGTTATGACCTAATTAGGACTTTAATGATTGTTTAAACCCTAAAACACCCTTGGACCTTTTGTATTATAAATAGATCACTTAGGGTTTAAGAGAGAACATCTTTTGGAGTTTGAAAAAAATGAAGAAGGCTACCACACTCTCCTCCATCAAAGTGTTCAACCATGAACTTCATTGCGAACTAATCTCCAAGCAAGGCGAAGGGATGAATCCCTAGGTGTAGTTGTTCTTATTTTACTTTATTGATTTAGTTGTAGTTGGGATTTATTGTCAAAACATTGTTATGTGTTACTCTTTTATCTAATTAAAAGATTTTCTCTTAATCCGGTGATTGTATCTTTATCTTTGATATAAGTTTAGTCATGCTCTTCTTATGTCAAGATTATTGGATGTGATTGAGTCCGGTAGATTTATCTTTTAGGTTTGTCCATTACTACGATATTGTTGTTAAGATATATTGTCATTTCTTGATAAATCTATAGGATAGGTCATGTGTGCCTAAATCGAAAGTAAGAGTAATTCATATCAATTACATTAGGATTTATAGATACTTTAGTTGAATATTTGCCGATTGCTTATTTGGGACGTGAAACTTGCAATCGAGATAAAACAATTGAATCAAGATTGGAATAAGGCAACGAACCTAGGGAGGATTTCCGGAACCTTGTTGTTTCTTTATCATATATTTCAATCTATTTACACAATTACTTCATCATTCATATCTTCTCACTTGATTTTTATCATTTGTGTTAAGGTTTGCACTTTTTCTTTGTAGATCGCTTTTCCCTGTGGAATCAACACCCCAAAGTTGTGCTACAACTACCGCGTTATACTTTGGGCGTAATCAACGACTCTTCTCCACTGTATTTTTCAGGTTTATTCTTTTCTACTTAGTTTATATTATGATGATGTTTAACATAATTAGCATGTGTAACTAACTTCTTAATAGGGCTCGATTGAAACCCTAATTATGCTTTTCTATATATGAGTATTGTCGCCTTTGCAAATAGCCATGTTATGATACTTTAATTGATTAATGCCTGTCTTTTTGAAATTCCTCATATGTGTTTGTCTGATCAACGTATGCATGTGGTATGGATTAGTTAGTTAGATCAATTTGGATGACCGATTCCTGGGTCTAACAATAGTAACAAAAGAAATCCATGCCGGATTCTTGAGTTAATCAACATGGGAAACCAAGTGTATACAACATGCCCTAGGTCTTGTGTGGCTGTTGATTTCCACAGACCTTATGCTCTCTTAAGGAACAACTCAGTATACACTAGGTTGAATCCCTTAAGAAATAAAAGAGTTAGAGTATACACCATTCTTAACTCGTTACTTAGGGAGGTCAATAGCTTGAGGAGTGGACCAAGCCCTTAGGTGGACAACCACTAGGTATTCATGGTAGGGCTAGAGCATTGGCACATTACTTATTGGGAAAGTATGATTAGTGGTGGATATTAAAGCTCTATGTTCTTACCATTATCAATCTTGACTCAATATTTATTTCTATCATTCTATATTGTGAAACTGATTCTAAAACGAAATTCACCAATCCCTGTGGAGATGATCTCGCATTTGCACACTATGCTTCTATTGACCTTGTGCACTTGCAAGTAAAATAATTTCGATTATTTACTTATTAATTTATGTGTATTATTGCACAACAGCCTCTCTAAAGCATCCAAGGAGGTACACCCCTCCATTTGAAACTCTTGTGCCTACTAATGCTATTTTTCTCAGGGATGCACAAAGAAGACTCAACCCACACATGAAGGAGGTTGGTATCTCATGAATGAGAGCAGTGAGAGGGTGCACCGTCTGGCTGAAGACATAAAACTTAGCGTTCATGGGAGGTACCCCACAACATATCCTTTATTTATTTTATTTTATTGTTTATTTTTAGTTTCTTTTTTTTCTGGTATTACTTTAGTTTTTGTTTTTTAGGGACAACTTGTACTTCCATTCAAGCTTGGGGGTGTGCTATGAGCCATGCCAATCCAGCCAGTTCTCGCTCTCCTAGGTCAACTCTTTCCATGTTATTCACACATTGGGGACAATATGTAATTTAAGTTTGGGGGTATGGGAGATACATTTACACACATTTTGTCCCAGTTTGTTATTATTTTTCATTTTAAAATAGGCTATAGAATAAAATAAATGTATGTTCATATTCGTTGTGAATTTTGGTTGATCTAAAAAATTGTGATGGGATTTCATTTGTGAGCTTTAAATTTAACACATGATATGATGATAGAGTTTTAAACTTTAGTTACTTACTTTAGGCATTTAAAAATTCACATGTTTAATCTACTCTGACATAAGCACATTAGCACATAATTGTGTGAGGTATGACATGCGAATTTAATGTGTATGTTTCTATGACTTAACTGAATCCAGATGACTTGTTGGATGAACACTTTGGCATAAAAATTTTTTTTTGCACAAAAAGAGAAAAATGCTCATGATGATCATTAATAAACTTTCCACTAAGTAACTGGACCTCTTGCCTCAGTAAGCAGTGAGTGTTCACGTCAAAAGGTGGGAATTTTGCTCATAATGATCATTGATAAACTTTTCACTGAGTAACTGGACCTCTTACCTCAGTAAGCAGTGAGTGTTCATGTTAAAAGGTGGGAATTTTACTTGGTAGCATTAAGGCCAATTTAGTTTCGTAGCCTTTTTGACTCGAGTTAGTAAATTCTTAGGGGATTCTTTACACCTAATGCCCTAAAACCATCTGGTTTGGGAGTCATTGACTCAACACTCGCTACATGGGTCAATTAGAAAGCTTAAGGAAACTAAACATGACAAAGTCTCATAATAAAAGAAAGAAGAAAATAAAACTATGTCATTATTGTTCATTCTGATGGGACAGTTGGTGAATCTTGAGATATGGAGACATTACACATTGGAATTATTTGGAAGTTTAATTTTTATGTGTTAGTTCACTTTTCATTGATTCGAACTTGTGATGCCTTAGCCAAGCCTCTTATAAGTAATTAGATTTTAAAATTCCTATTTATTGTGAAGATAGGTTTTTATTTTAAGCTTGCTCATGAAAGAACATCATGGTTTTGTGTGATACCTAAATTTTTGGATACCATGAATAATGGATTTATCTTTGTGTTATTTGTTTTTCATTTAGTTTTTAGTTTCGTATTTCTAAGGGACTAGCAATATGTAAGTTTGGGGATATGATAAGTGCTTAAATATTCATATTTAAGCCCCTTAATTTACATTTGTTAAGTTCCTACTTGTGTTATTCCATGCTATTTTATTTCTTTTATGTGTTTTATGTGTTTTTATAGGTTTTTGAAGAAAAGGAAGCATTTTGGAATTGTCGGGCTTAAAGATGAAAAGCTGGTGTCTGCCTAGTGCGATCGAGCGCAAGAAGACATGTGATCGAGCGCAACAACGCTCATGCGCCATGCCAGGATCGAGCGCACCTGCGCTTTCTTGCGCAAGAAGAGGTGCGCTTGAGCACACCAGTCTGTGATTGAGTGCACACGCGCATCAATGAATAGTAAAATGGCAGAACCTGTTTAGGAAAGTAGGTTAGGGTTTTGTTTTACGAGTTTAGGGTTTCCAGATGTTTCTAAACCCTATAAATAGGCCTGTAAAATGCAAAAAGAGGGGAAGAGAATTTCGGAGAGAGATTTTGGAGACGAATTGACGACTCTTCTCCATAGTATTTTCGGGTTTCTTCTTCCCTTTATTTTATTTTATGAAGATGTTTAGCATCAAAACCATGTGTAACTAATTTACTAGTAAGGGCTTGATTGAAGCCCTGATTATATTTACTCAATAATTCAGCATTGGCGCCGTTGCAATAGTTATATTATGATGTTTAACTCGATTAATACCTATTTTCTTAAATTCCTCATATATGTTTGCCTGATCAACATATGCATGTGGTATGGACGTTAGTTAAATAAATTTAGATGACCGAGTCCTGGGTTTAACAATAGTAATAAAAGAAATCCATACCGGGTTCTTGGGTTAATCAACATGGGAAACAGGGAGTATATACCATGCCCTAGGTCTCGTGTGTTTGTCGATTTCCACAGATCTTATACTTTCTTAAGGAACAACTTAGTATACACTATGCTAAATCCTTTAAGAAAGAAAAGAGTTAGAGTATACACCATGCCTAATTCGTTGCTTAGGGAAGTCAATAGCTTAGGGAGTATATACCATGCCCTTAAGTTGACAAACATTAGGTATTAATGACGTGATTAAAGCATTGGCATATTGTTTTGTTGTGGTAGCATGATTAGTGATGGATATCAAGTCCCTACGCTTTTATCATTATTGATTCAAACTCATTATTTATTTCTCTCGTTATATATTGCGAATTTAATTCTAAATCAAAATTTACCAATCCCTGTGGAGATGATCTCGCATTTGCACACTATACTACTATGTTGACCTTGTGCACTTGCAAATAAAATCGTTCAATTATTTGTTTATTAATTTAGGTAGATTTTTGCACAATAAGTTTTTGCAAAAATCTACCTAAATTAAACGGTCATCCAAATTGATTTAATTAACTAATCCATACCACATGCATATGTTGATCAGGCAAACACATATGAGGAATTCAAGAAAACATGCATTAATCAAGTTAAACATCATAATATAACTATCGCAAAGGTGTCAATACTGAATTATTGAGTAAACATAATCATGCTTTCAATCAAGCCTTTACTAGTAAATTAGTTACACATAGTTTTGATGCTAAACATCTTCATAAAATAAAATAAATGGAAAAAGAAACCCAAAAGTACTATAGAGAAGAGTCGTCAATTCATCTCCAAAATCTCTCTTCGAAATTCTCTTCCCCTCTTTCTATGTTTTAAAGGCATATTTATAGGGTTTAGAAACATTTGGAAACCCTAAACTCGTAAAACAAAACCCTAACCTACTTTCTTAAACAGGTTCTGTCGTTTTACTATTCACTGATGCGCGTGTGCGCTCGATCACAGACTGGTGCGCTCAAGCCTTCTTCTTGCTCGCATAAGCGCAGGTGCGCTCGATCCTGGCATGGGTGCTTGAGCGTTGTTACGCTCGATCGCACTAGACAGACACCAGCTTTTCCTTTTTTAGCCTGACAATTCCAAAATGCTTCATTTTCTTCAAAAACCTATAAAAACACAGAAAACACAGAAAGGAAATGAAATAGCATGAAATAACTCAACTAGGAACTTAACAAATGTAAATTAAGGGGCTTAAATATGAATATTTAAGCACTTATCAATTGGCTTCTTCCTTTGGAGTCTTAAAGATCTTCTAAGCTCTTGGAAAACTACTGCCTCATCTTTCTTATTTCTCATTTCTGACTTGTTATTGTCTTCCTCTTCCATTAAGCCTTTTAGCTGCTGTTTATTTGCATTTCTAGTACTTGTATTAGAAAAGTAGTGTCATATTTGTAGTTACTTATTCTAGTAGGAGTAGGAGTAGTTTCCGATTAGATTGTTACTTATACAAGTAGTAATAGTTGTCTACTATGATGTTGTTGTTCTTTTCCTAATAGTATTAGAAAAATATCTTCTACATAAATGCGGTCCTAGAGAAGGTTTGAGGCACACTCAAAATTCCAACATACATTGTAAATCAGAAGGATTTACTACTAGAGCTAGGTTAAGAGCTTTGGGTGTATTGGGTTTTGGTTTGTCAAGTAGAGAGAGCAATTATAACTAGAGTTAGGTTGAGAGCTTTGGTTATATTGAGGCATTTGGTTTATGAGGTAGTGAGAGTTTAGCAACTTTGCTCTTCTTAAAGTTGTAATTGAAGATTAATAAACTGGTGGTATTTATTAGTGGGTGTAAGCAGAGAGGTTATCGAACCATGTTAAATTGTTTTGTTCTTGATTTTTATTTATTTTGCCTGTTTAACTGTTGTGGTTGTGCTTTTGCCTAAAATTTTAATACATGGCTGTTAGAGGTAAAATTCTAACAAGTGGTATCAGAGTTGTGGTTGCGATGGCAAAAACACTAAAGATAGGCAATATTAATATTGAACTATTTGATCGGGAGAGTTGTTTTTGTCTTTGGCAAAGTTCTGTTAAAGACGTGTTGACACAATAAAGGCTTTACAAGAGGATTGAAGAGTCCAAGCCACTAGAGGTGATGTAAGAAGATTAGGAAGATATGTCAATGAGGATGGTGAGCACAATTCATTTGGAATTGGCTCTCGAGATAAGGTATAGCATGTTATTCAAGACATCTCAAAGGATTTTATGGGACAAGCTTGAGAGGACCTATAAAGAGACGTCCCTAATCAATTGTTTAGAGTTAAAGGATAAAGATGTTGATGAATTAAAGGCAGAAGAAGTGTAGATGGATGGGGAGGTTCCCTCAATACCTCTGAGTTAAAGAGGCCAAGTGTGTTTGAGCTTGAAGAATTATTTGTGACAATATCAAGAGATGAGCCAAACAATGAGAGGACGATTGCTTAGAAAAGTAAATGGATCAAATTGGAAGACCAAGAGGAAGGATTGAACCAACCAAGAAGAAAGTCAAATTTGATGATGAGGTGGAGAATTTGAGTCAAGGTAGAGATTTGTAAGGATTTTGGCTCAAATCTGCACAAGGAAGACTTCTAATTGGTTTGGGAAAAGTGGTTTTCTATTTTGCAGTTGGTTGTTCTAGTAGGAGTAATGGTAGTTTTCTATTAGATTATTGCTTATACAAGTAGCAGTAGCAGTCTACTATGATGTTGTTCTTTTCTTAATAGTATTAGAAAAATATCCTTTATGTAAAAGGGCTCCTAGAGAAGGTTTAAGACATACTCAAACTTCCAATATACATTGTAAATCAGAATAATTTACTATTAGAGCTATGTTGAGATATTTGGGTGTATTGAGGTTTTGAGTTGTCAAGTAGAGAGAGCACTTACAACTAGAGCTAGGTTGAGAGCTTTGGTTGCATTGGGGCTTTTAGGTTGTGAGGTATTGAGATTTTATCAACTTTTCCTTTCCTAAAGTTGTAATTGAAGACTAAAAAGGCAGTGGGATTTATTAGTGGATGTAAGCAAAGAGATTCCCGAACCACGTTAAATTATTATGTTCTTGATCTTTGTTTATTTTGCCTATTTAACTATTGTGGTTGTGCTTTTTCCTAAAATTTGAGAAGGTGAATTTTAGGGATAAAATCCTAACACTCTTTTTCCTCTCTGCCAAGTGATTTCTTCAAAGGTGAAAACATTCTTTGCATTTAACTCATCTAGAAATATATGGTCTCATGGGTTTCTTTTTATATGGAATCTATTTTTTGCACTATTACTTCTACTTTTAGAGCAAATTCTGAATGCTCGGAAGATTGGAGTTAGACCAAGGTTATGTAGCTTCGGGAAGGCAAGTGAGAGGACAAGTTGAGGTGTTGATGAGAACGCTTGCTGTGGAGCTTTGGTAGTTGCGCTTTGGATTGAAACATGGATCCTCTTATTGTTTTGGCTTTGAGGTATTGTTGCTTATTTCTTTAAGTTTATTGAAGTTTCGATTACTAAAATGTGAAGGATTTGTACGCCTCATTTTAAAGTATCTTAATGTTCAATGGATTTAAGCTTTATCTTAAACTTAACAAGTCTAAAATATCCATGGGATTTAAGGTTATTATTATCTATGAAACTAACTTCTGTGTTTAGTCTTTTAGTGGGTCTATAGAATTATGAACCTTTGAATGATGTTGCTTTTAGATTCAATCGTGCATAGATTAACATGCAATTGTATCAATATAGCTATTTAGCTTTGATCTTGGTGGGTTTTCTTATATGGGTATTTATAATGCTTTAATAACTTAAGTTAGTTTTAAAGACATGCTTTAATAGGAACCCAAACGTCCCATTATAGAAGCCCATTTTTCACGAGGTGACACGAATTCTTTTTTAGATTTTTAAGACATTTTATAATTTATTTTATTTTTAATACTTTTAATTTTATTTATTTTAAAGAAAACGAAAAATCAAAAAATAGGATTTCTAAATTTTTCTCCCTTTTTGTAGTATTTTATAAGAAGAATGAAAAAAAATGGAAAATGACAAACATAATTTTAACCTTTATATTACGTTAACCATAAATCTTATAACCCTAAAATCTCTAAACTTCACAAATCCTGTCAGCCTTATCCCCCAAACCAAATCAATCTCCTAATAACATTGGACTTGAGCTCACTTTGAAACTGTAAACTAGTCCCTAGAAAACCCAAAACTAAACCAAACTGATTCTCCTAAGCTAACAGCCTAGCCCAAGAACCTAAACTAAACCCACTTCATTGGAATTGAGTAATGTAACCCAAATCCACTCCCTAAACCCAAACCATTTACCCTATATATTTAAACCACCTTATTGCCCTAACCCTAACCCTAACCCTAAAACCATTTCAATCACTTATCTTTTTGGCCCTCATCTGCAGCAACCCCAAATGAGAGAATAAATCTCTCTTTCCCATCAATTTCTCTCTCCATCTCCAAACACTTTCCTTCTCTCCTCTTTTTCCCGTTGTTGTCCTTCTCTTTCCTCTCACCATCATGGGTTAACTCTCAATCTCTTAATCTCTATCCCATCAATTCTCTGAACCAAGTCCTAATGCCTCCCCTTCTTTAACAATGATTCTTTCTCTATAATGACCTATCCCAGACAAACCCTAAGTAGAATGGAATCATTATTTTTAAGCTCCAAACCTTGACTCGTATATACCTCACTACATGACCCTTAGAATAGATTGAGCAATCACAATTCCATAATACATCAATATTTATATTCATATGTCTAATTACACACATACAATATCATCACCTCAACTTGAGGTCAAGGAGTTACATAAAAATTCAAGACATAAAGAGAAATTTAAATTTACATAACCATGAATGATAATTCTTCAATGTAAATAATAAATACTCGACTCCTAAAACAAAATATGTTGAGGATACCGACCACGTGGACCTTCCTAAAGACACCAACTTGTAAGCTCTCCACAAGAGCTTACTCCAAATATTGTTGCACATCACTTAGGGGAAAAGAAAATAAAGGGGTCAAGCTTAAAAAGTTCAGTGAAGTTAACATTACTAGAAGTAATCGATTGTTATTTTTAAATTCATTTACCAAACCTTATAATATATCTCATTTAATAAGGGTGAAAATATCTCTATATATCATTCACATCATATATATGTGTATGTGTGTGTGTGTATATATATATAACATCGTAAGCAATGCAGACACAAACAATTTTTCATACCACTCTCATCTAACTCATCTTGACTCCTCTCAGCTTATCTCAACTCATCTCAACTTTTCTTAGCTCATCCTATTTCATCTCAGCTCTTCGCAGTTCATCTCAATTATCTTCATTATTTCAAGGAGACTTCTCCCCATGTCCCAACATTGGCTCTCAGACCATAATGGTTATGGTCTTACCTGCTCTTGGACAACAATGTAAGTCTATAGGCATAGAATACTCAAAGGGAATTTAAATTTTTTATGCCCATAAACTTAAATCCCAAGAAAATCTCTATGCAAATATTAGAATGGTGAATCAAATTAATTTTTTCGCACAAGGTCAAAGATTTATTCCTTTGATGGAGATTCTTGTTGCTCATTTGGAAACAGATTCATGAGTCGTTCAAGCATCTTGCCTCTAAGCATATCCACACGAGTGATCAAGAACAATGATCTTCTTCTTCGGGATGTCGAATAACATGTGGGGAATAACACATGGTTGGCTGAATTCCCATATGAGTGCTAGCTCTAGGTTTTTCAATCTTTTTGAGAGAGAGAGAGAGACAAAAATATTATTTTTAGTCTCACAACAATTGTCTTAGGGTTTCGATTAAGTAGAACCTTTATATAGAGCCCTTACTCCTAAAAGCTTCAAGATTTCTAAATTTTTAATTAAACCATTGGTGTGTGATCTCTCTCTTAGCATATTAGTTTTCCTTATTCTTCCAATTAACATTTTGTGTGTGACCCATTTAGTTCAATATTGCACTGGCATTAGGTCATAATAATTACATAACAAGTGGATCACATTCAACTAATTAAAACTCCTTATAATTTTAATTCAAATTAAAATTGATTTTAATTCTCTCTTTAGTTAACAAATAATTCTTAAGGGCTTCTATAAGTCATGATTGACACCTAATAGTGTGTCATGACTACCTAAACAATATGAATTGGCATGAACCTTTCCATTGACAGTTAGCGTACAATTCGATCCTTCCATCATGCAAGTCCTTGATTAAACATAAGGTATGGATTTACTGTCAACCCTTAATTATTTAATAATATGTATCTCAATATGAAGTCTATAACTTAAATGGTGAAATTAGAAACTCTTTTCTAATTCCACCTTACCTTGGCTAAGAAAATTTCAAGTTACGACTTAATCAGATCACATTGAACATTCTCCCTCTCTTACTGAAAGTGATGGATCATTTCTTTTACACTCACATGCATCCATGCATAAGTGGTCATACCCAATTACTACCATCTTGTGACCCATGATTAAAATCGCATTTAGATAGACTCAAAGCCTGATGATCTATATACAAGGCATCTATAGTGCCTTAAGTATAATTACTTGTCCAACTACAATGTAGGAATTCCTATTGATAACTAGTAAAATGTCCATTAGGAATTTCTTAGTCGAGTCAGTTCGGTGTACCTATTCTCTAACAAACACCTACATAACTTGTTTTAGTGTCTCATACACTAGTGACTATGAGATTAATCACCCTCAACTCTTTATGGAAACATAATATATACTAATCTATCTGGATTCATTATTTCCCTTCTTAGTGATTATGATTAGAAATATTTAAGAATAAAGCTTAAGGAAATACATCTCACTAGCATGATCTCATCATGGTGTTTATTTTCATTTATTTTATTCTATGGGCTTTATCATGTAATGCACATGCAGTGATTTGTAATGAACATGATAAATAAGAAAAATGCCATTATTAATTATTTATTGTCAATAAATGAATAAGATTAATTACGAGTAATATATCCATAACATCAAATGCTATTGGCTGTTAGTGCATACTACTATCAATCTCCAACTTGTACTAAAGCCAATCACCCCTATATTTCACTCCTATCTTCTCACAATGGTGATCAAATTACTATTGGGAAATTGCCTTAGTTAGTGAATCAACTATGTTGTTTGTTGATGAAACTCTTTCCACCTTTAAATCACCTCTTCCAATGATCTTTCTAAAAAAATAAAGTCATCGCAAAATGTGCTTGGACTTCTGATGAAACCTTGGTTCTTTTGCTTGCGCAATAGCACCATTGTTATCACACTACAAAGTTATTAGATTGACAATGTCTGGAACCACTCCTAGTTCATTAATGAGCTTCCTCATCTAAACAGACCCTTTTGCAGTTTTTCATACAGCAATGTATTCGGCCTACGTGGTCGAATCCACAGTGGTTTATTGCTTAGAACTCTTTCAGCTCACTACCCACCATTTAAGGTGAACACGTATCCAAATACTGATTCACTGTCATTTTTTCAGATTAAAAAATAGTCTATGAAGACCTCAAGTTTTAAATCTCCTCCTCCATATATGAGAAACAAATTTTTGGTTCGTCTTAAGAACTTAAGAATGTTTTCATAACTATCTAGTGACCTTAGCCTGGATTGGACTGAAATCTGCTCATAACACTTAGAGAGTATGCCATATCAAGTCTTATGCATAACATAACATACATGATGGAACTAATTATCGATAAATATGATATCTTATTCATGTGGTCCCTCTCTTCTAGAGTCTTTAGGGACATCTCCTTAGAGAGAGAAATTCCATGACTCATTGGCAAGAGTCCCTTTTTTGGAATTTTCCATTCTAAATTTCTTTAGCACTTTGTCTATGTATACGGATTGGGATAAGCCTAGCATCATTCTAGATCTATCTCTATAGATCTTTATCCTCAAAATATATGATGTTTCTCTCAAATCCTTCATGGATAAGTTCTTTGATAGCCAAACTTTGATTGACTGTAACATAGCTACATCATTCCAAATGAGTAGTATATCATCAACGTACAACACCAAAAATGTCATAGTGCTCTCACCGACCTTCTTATACAGGCATGGTACATCCCCATTTTTGATAAATCAAGTGATTTGATTGTCTCATCAAAACAGATGTTCTAACTTCTAGAAGCTTGCTTTAATCCATAAATGGATTTTTGAAACTTGCATACCTTGTGGGTAATACCACTAGATGAAAAACCCTCAAGCTATATTACGTACACATCCTTCTCAATGTTTTCTTTGAGGAATGCAGTCTTTACATCCTTCTCAATGTTTTCTTTGTCATGGTATGCAACTATTGTAAGTAAAATCCTATTGGATTTAAGCATGGCCATCGTAGAGTAGATTTCTTTAAACTTAATTTCTTATCTTTGCTTGAAACCCTTCACTGTAAGCCTTACCTTATAGGTCTCTACTTTTCCATCCATTCCAATCTTTCTCTTAAAGACCCATTTACAACCTACAGATACTATACTTTCAGGTGCATTGACCAAAGTCCATACTTTGTTGGAGTACATGGAATCCATTTTTGAATTCAGGGCTTCTAGCCATTTCTCTGAATTGATGTCTGACATCGCCTTTTCATATTTAGCAAGTTCTTTATCATCTATAAAGATTATTTCTTGGTCACCATCTATGAAAAAGTCATATCTCTTTATAACCTTGAGTATTATACTAGATCTATGAACTGGTTATGTATTAGGAAGATCTACCAGTTCAAGTTCCTCAATTTGAACAATACTAGGTTGTGGTTCTTGTGACACTTCTACAAGGTCTATCTTCTTACAATTGCTCCATTCTAGCATAAACTCTTTTTATAGAAAGGTAGTATGCTTAGAAACAAACACTTTTTGTTCCTGTGGATGATATAAATAATATCCTGAAGTCTCTTTAGAATATCCTACAAACCTACATTTATCAGACCTAGTTCCCAACTTATTTGTATGTAACTTCTTTATATATATAGGACAACCTCAAATCTTAATGTGTTTAAGATTGGGTTTTCTTCCTTTTTATATCTCGTATGATGTCTTAGGTACTATCTTTGAAGGAACCTTGTTCAATAAGTATGTTGTCGTCAAGAAGGTATATCCTAAAAGGATATAGGAAGATCAATGTAACTCGCCATGGATCGTATCATGTCTAATAGAGTATGATTCCTCCATTCAGACACACTATTCAACTGTGGTTTTCCAAGAAGGGTCCACTAAGAGAGAATCGTATTCTCTTTGAGATAATAAAGAAAGTCGTCAGTTAGTATTCACCTCCTCGATCCGATCGAAGAACTTTAATACCTTTTCCATCGGTAAAGGTAATGAAGTAGAAGTAATCTCCTCTAGCATTAACTGTTAGGGGTCCACACATATCAGTGTGAACTAACTCTAATACGTCCATGAATCTTTGTTCATGTCCACTAAATGGAGATTTAATCATATTTGCCCTGAGATAAGCTTCACAAGTTAGATATGATTCAAAATCAGATAAATTCAAATATTTACCTTTTACCAATTTGTTTACCTTATCATCATTGATTTGACCTAGTCTTAAGTGCCATATGTAGGAATGATTCATTCTATTATCTCTTTTTCTCTTATGTTGTTCAATATTGAAAACATTACCATCTACTTCAAGAATATAAAGATCATTATTGAAAGTAGTAATACTTTAATATTTATTTCTAAAATAAAGAGAACAATATTTGTCCTTGTGTGAAAATTCATAACCTTCCTTATCTATCTTAGAAACTGAAACAATATTTCTAATTAAAACTGGTACATAATAATAATCCTTAAGTTCTAAAGTTTCTCATGGTTAATGCATGAACTTCTGCTTTATTTCTAAGGCGCAAGTCCACCTCTCCCTTGTTCAGCTTTCTACTTATTCTCAATGTCTGCCAATTTTTACTGATATGTGAGCCACCACCGGTATTTAATACCCATGAAGATGTATTGTTAACACTTAAGTTAACATCAATAACAAACAAATCAAATATACCACTCAAAAACTTATCCTTCAAGGTTGCAAGGTACTCATTGCAATTCCTCTTCGAGTGCCCATCCTTACCACAATAGAAGCATTATCCCCTATCTTTATTAGCTTTTGAAGAATAAGCGTTGCCTACACCTCCCTTTACTGTTAATGGTTTATTTGTCTCCTTCAAGACTTTCTTGCCCTTAAGCTAAGATAAAGAAGTTGCATCAACAAGTATAATGGGTGCTTTGCCTTTCTTGATCCTGCTCTCAGCCATCTTTAACATGTTTACAAGTTTTAGAAATGTAGCTTTTATTTTTTTCATGTTGTAGTTCATAATAAATCGAGAAAAAGAGTCTGGAAGGGGTTACTCAACTCCGTATCCATATGAAAATCAAGCATGTCCAACTACTCGATATAATTGATCATCATCAATACATGCTCATGAACTGATTATCCTTCAAACATGCTAGCCCTATAACTTATAGACATCTAATTGAGCTTATCTCTATACATGTGTAATTATAAAATACTAAAAATTCAAGTTTATTTCATAACAAGAGGTTAATTTATGAACCTTTAACATAGCCTATGTGTATTGAATATAGTTTTAACATATTTGATTTCAAACTATAACAAGGCACGATTTCAAGCCCTTTTTGTAAGAATTCAACATGTAATTCATTCAATAAAGCATATGAACATAAATAAACATGATGCATGGTAAATACCCTACCTTAACACAAAGTTCCAGAATCTTTTGAAATTGGATTGATAGAAGTGTTGAACACAAAGAACCTTGTAGTATTTATGAAAGAACTTTTCAAATTGAATTTTTTTGAATTTTTATATAATTTTTCAATCAATTTCTTCAATATATCAAACCTCACACATTCTCTCTCTCCCATTTGTCTTTGTTTCTTTTCATATCATTTTGCTTTATTTTTAGGCTAATTTATAGATAAACAACAATCTGATTGTGGGGCCCACTTATACAACTCTAGAAAGGGTTGTAAATCCTTGTCGTACTTACCAAATGTCAAGAAACACAAACCATCCCCTAATAGGCCAAGCCCATTAGGCCTAAAATCATTCAAGTCGAATTCAAGGCCCAATTCAAATCTCAAAGACAAAACTTGATCTTTCTGGTTTCAAAATGTGATTCTAATTAAATATTATAATCTACACGAAATTCTGGGCTTATGAGTCAATTTTCACATTAAAATATAGTCAATTGCCTATTAAAATTTATCGACCAACCTAAACTAGTAATAGTTCGCTCTTTATCGATAATGATTTAAACAAACCCATAATACACTACTTATACAAGTAATTCTTGTAAATATTCATATTATATGCTTATATGTGTATGAAAGTTATGAAGTCTCATACCCTTCCCCCTTTAAAAGAATTTAGTCTCTAAATTCATACTTGAACACTAAAAAGGATATCCATTCCTCATTTCATCATATAAGCTCTAATAATAGGTTTAGTCTACTTATGAGTAAGTATGGAAGGAAGTTTTCTAATTAAGTCTATTTCCTAAAACCAATTAAAGTTTAAGCTAAAACACATTGAATCTCGAGTCTCATATAATCTAACTTCAATCGTGAATTCATCAAATCCCTCAAGTCAAAAGAGCTAGTTTAACTTCATCTAATCACTCAAATCATTGATGCCACAATTATTCAATCCTTTCAATAATCAATCGTTACCTATACCAACTATATCATATCAGTAGGCAAAGATAATAGATCTAAAGCATAAAATTTGTTACACTCAACTATCATAGATTGGTTCTTTGCCCAGCTAGAATCCATTCAACTGTTATAGGTTAGTCCTATACCCATATAATAACCATTCATATGAAACGAATTCAAGCTCCTGTCCAGATAGACACTCAACTATCAAAGGTTGGTCTTTTGCCCAATCGAAAGCCATTCAACTATTAAAGGTTTGTCCTCTGTTGAGCTTGAATCCACTAAACTGTTAAAGGTTGATCATTTACCTAGTCAGTGACCATTCATCTGCTAAAGGTTGGTCCTTCACTCAGATAATGACTACTTATCTGAAACAATATGAAGCTCTTGTTCAGATAGTGTAACTGAATCTCAACCACTTACTTAGGATCAATTATTGATAAATCAAAAGAACTAGTTTAAATCAATCTAATAACTCAACCATTGATGCCAGAAATATTCAATCCTATCAATAATGAATCATTTATCTCCTCTATTCTTTGGGTTCACCATGGTAATCTATAGAGAAGAGAAGTCTAACTCTAACTCAATCTCACCACTTTTCTAAAATCAAACTTGAACTCTTAACATAACGGTCAAAGAACCTATCCTGGCAAAGGTAACAAAAGCTAAGATACCAACTAAATTTTCACGTTCAAAACCAGAGCAAGAGCCCAAGAAGGTGACAACAACTACTCATAAAGTTTCCTCTATAAGTGAGGAAAGCCTCAATCAATCAATCTATACCACATAACCTCGAAAGATAATCAGAGTGCACTAGAAATCATCAAATACATATGTGAAAACTTTACATCAAAATATTTTACAATAAAACATCACTTTAAACCTCTATAACTGATCAAGTCTATAATATAATACTCTTGCGCACATGCTAAAACAATCTGCTCTCTCTTACTTTAATTACAAATAACCCAATACACTTAGCTATAATTTTAAATTTACATAACTAATCAATACTTACTACAAAACACAATACTCTTTCATACAAAATAGTACAAACAACTCCCTCACACCATTTACAAATAAACATGGTACCCAACTCTCTTACAAACTGAACTCTAGATTTGCTCAGCTAATCCATTATGCTAACCTCTTAAAATACAATCTCTTCATGATCTAAAAAGACAAGAAAACAACTAGGCTTAGTAGGGATTAACTACGAGTATGTGTAAGTGTACAGTTATACATGCATGTATGAATGAGATATGAATGAAGTGATGTTCATGTATGGATCATATTAAGAACATATAGTACACTAACAGGTTGAGTAGACGCGAGTAATCCATCATCCCATACCAGTAGTTCAACAAACTACTTTAAGCAATCATATGCAATGATTACTAACTAAACTTGAAAGGATACTCTCCATACTAATCAATTACATCCAACCTCACTTTGGTCCAAACCAATCCTTCAAAGACTAAGCCGATCAAATAAAAATATCAATTGGTCTAGTAGGGGCCTCATGACCACTCCAATAACATTCAATCAATCACTGTGAGGATAGAGTTAAGTATCACGCCTAAACAATATTCAATTGTTCACTAACATTCAATAGTGTAACGCCGTAGATGTCACACACCAAACAGGGAGGTTAACATGTTAGAATGTATTCTAATATACATCCTTTAAACAATACTTCTTCATTCAATTCCAATAAGTCCCCTTCATTCACTTGCATGCAAAAATATATACACAGGCACATTCATTGATAAAAATATTAGCTAATTGCCATACTTGAACACAGTTCACTAAAAGGCTATTATCTCACTCATTACAAAATATTTCCATGTGATTCAAAATAGGTTAAAAACTAGACTTGTTGATTTTCAATGTGGACTCAAGATTCATCTAATTAGTTCTTAAAATGATCAATTTATAATAGCTTAAAATTTGACCATAGAATCTGTCTAGATTATGGTTTTTAGAACGCAACGGTAATAAGTCTAGTGATAGACTAACTTGTAGACATCTAATTAAGCTTAAATTCGACATAAAATCTTTATACATGTAGAACTATAACATATTAAAAATTCAAGTTCATTTAATAACAAGAGGTCAATTTATTGACCTTTACCAGAACTTATGTATATTGAATCTAGTTTTAACATACGCGATTTCAAACTATAACAATACATGATTTTAATCACTCTTTGCAAGAATTGAACATGTAATTCATTCAATAAAGCATATAGAAAATAAATATATATGATGCATGATAGAAACCCTATCTTAACACAAAGTTCCAACATCTCTTGAAATCGAACTAATAAAAGTGTTTGATGAGTGCCAAATATTGCATATTTTGACCCCTTAATTTACATTTGTTAGCTTAGGAATTTGTTACTTTGAGTTGTTTTTCATTGTTTTACAGGTTTACAAGCACTTGCAAAGGAGTTTCACTAAATTGCCAGAATTGCCCGTACAGATCAGTCATCTTTGCGGATTAAACTGTATTGATTCAGGAAGAACCAGAAGATGAGCCATATATGCTTGGAAAGTTCTAGATGTCTATTTTCTGGAAAATTTTATGGCTCTTAAATACGATTTTTCTACAGAAATTTATGGTAGTTTTAGTAGACAAAAGTCAGGCTGTGCGTGATTTCAGCGTGGCAGAAGTGATTTTTGTGGATTAAACTGTAATGATTCAGGAAGAACTAGGAGATGAGCCATATATGCTTAGAAAGATCCGGATACCTATTTTTTGAGGAATTTTACGGCTCATAAATATGATTTTTTTGGAGAAAGTTATGGCAGTTTTAGTAGACAAAGGTCAGGCTGTGCGAGATTTCAGTGTGGGCAGAAGTTTTGAAGGGCATGTGAAGGCTTAAATCCCATATCCCACATCCTACATCGGATTGGAAACATATTGCACTCATGGAGTTCCCTTATAAAAGCCCCATTTCACTTCATCAAATGGCTGTGCAATCTAGAGGACTTCTGCAAGCATTCTGGTGGATCTCGAAGGCTTTGCTACCAAGAGGGGAAGCGTCGCACGATAGCTGCGAGTGGAATCTCTCTATCCATATATTGTTAATTTTAATTTATTTTAAGTTTTAAAGTTTAAATGTTTAGCACTGTAATTATGAAAATTATATTCATAATTATGCGTGGCTAAAATCTTCATCTAAGGTTGAAGATGAAGCCTCGCCATTATTTAGCATTATATTTTCAGATATGTTCGTACAATTCTGATATTTTTAGTATAAATGTTCTATTTCAATTGTTTGAGTAAACTCTTATGATTGATTGTTTTTAAATTGTTAAATTGGATATTCCTTGTGTTTCATCTGTCGGATACGGTGGATCATTCAAATTAGATTGGATATCCATTGTGATTTGTGAATTAAACAGATACATTGGATGGTTTTGGTTTAGTTTGGGTATTCGCCATGATTTGTATAATGGTGGATTCATGGAATGATTTGATAGATTATTTTTATATAGAACATGAAGATATATGCTTTACTTTGGTGGGGTGGATTCAGAAAACCTTAGTGTTTTTATCAGTTGTTTTTAAATCAATTTAGTTTAGTTTATATTTCTTTGGAACATACAATCCAAAATTCAGAACTAGGTTAAAATAGGGTTAGTTTAGATAAAAATGTATTTTCATAACACAATTCCCTGTGGATTCGACCTCACACTTGCACAACACTATATTGCAAACGACTCGTATGCTTGCGAGTAATTTAAAACTCACAATAGTGTTGAACACCAAGAAGCTTGCAACATTTGTAAAAGAAAATTTTCAAACTGAATTTTCTATATATTTTTTTAATCAATTTCTTCAACATATCAAACCTTCAACATTCTCCATCTCTCTCCCTTTTATCTTTCTTTCTTTTCATCTCATTTTGCTTTACTTTTAGGCTAATTGAAGATAAACAATAATCTAATGTGGGGCCCACTTAAGAAACTCTCCAAAGAGCTATAAATTCTTTTCATGCTTAATAGATTTCAAGCAATAAAAAAACTAGCCCTAATGGGCCCCTAATAGACTAAGCCCATTAGGCCTAAAATCACTAAAGTCCAATTCAAATCTCAAAGACAAAACTTTATATTCCTGATTTCAAAATGTGATTCTAATTAGAAAATTTAATAATCTACATGAAATTTTAGGCTTTGGGGTCCATTTTCATATTAAATTATAATCATTTGCCTATTCAAATTCATCGACAAATCTAAACAAGTCGTAATTTGCTCTTTATCGATAATGATTTAAACAAGCCCTTAACACAGTGCTTATGCAAGTAAATCTCATACATATTCATATTATATGCTCTTACGTGTATAAAAGTTATCGGGTCTCACACCTATACACAAGGCATGTATGGTGCCTGTAGTCCAAGGATCATTTGTACAACTACAATATAAGAACTTCTATTGATAGAAAATAAAATGTCCATAAAAAATTTATTAGTCGAGTCAGTTCGGTGTACCTGTTCTCTAACAAGCACCTATATAACTTTTTAAGTGTCTCATGCACTAATGACTGTGAGATCAATCACCCTAAACTCCATAAGGAAACATAATATATACTAATCTATCTGGATTCACTAATGCCCTTATTTGTGGTCCTATGATTAGGAATATTTAAGAATAAAGTTGAAGGAAATACTTCTCACTAGCATGATCTCATTATGGTGCTTATTTTTGTTGCTATTTTTCTATGAGCTTTATTTGGTAATGCACACACAAAGATGTGTAATGAACATGTTTAATAAGGTAATTTCCAATTATAAATATTTATTGTTAAGAAATGAAGAAGATTAATTATAAGTAATATGTCCAAAATATCAATATGCTTTTAGGTTATACTATTATCAATCTCCCATTTGAACTAAAGCCAATCGCTTATATATATCACCCCCACTTTCTCAAAATAGAGATCAAACTGATGTTGGGAAATCTCCTTAGTTAGTGGATCCATTATGTTTTCTATTGATGAAACTCTTCCCACCTTTACATCGCCCCTTCCAATGATTTCTGTAATAAAATATAACCGCCGCAAAATGTGTTTGGACTTTTGATAAGATGTTAGTTCCTTTGCTTACTTAGTAGCACCATTATTATCAAAGTATAAGGTTACTGTATTGACAATGACCACTCCAAGTTCAGTGATGAACTTCTTCATCCAAACAACCTCCTTCACAGCTTTTGAAGCAACAATGTATTCGACCTCCATGGTCTAATCCGTAGTGGTTTCTTGGTTAGAACTTTTTCGGCTCACTGCTCCACCATTCAAGATGAACACATATCTAGAGATTGATTTATTATCGTCTTTGTCAAATTGAAAAATAAAGTTTGTGAAGCACTCAAGTTTCAAATTTTCTCCTTTATATATGAGAAAAAAATCTTTAGTTCTTCTTAAGAACTTAAGAATGTTTTTCACAGCTATCTAGTGACCCTCACCTGGACTGGACTAAAATATGCTCTTAAAACTTAGAGTGTATGTGACATCAGGTCTCGTACATAACATTACATACATAATGGAACCAATTACTGACACATAGGGTATCATACTCATGCTTTCTCTCTCTTTTGGAGTCTTTGGGGACATCTCTGTAGAAAGAAAAATTTCATGACTCATTGGTAACTGTCCCCTTTTGGAATTCTCTATGCAAAACCTCTTTAGAACTTTTTATATGTATGTAGATTGGAATAAGCTTAGCATCCTTCTAATTTATCTCCATAGATCTTTATCCCAAAAATATATGATGCTTCACCCAAATCCTTTATGGAGAAGTTCTTTAACAGTCAAACCTTGATTGACTGTAGTATACCTACATCTTCCCAATTAGTAGTATGTCATCAACATACAACACAAAAAATGTCACAATGCTTTCACTGACCCTCTTATAAACACACAATTCATCCTAATTTTTAATAAAATAAAACAATTTGACTGTCTCTTCAAAACAGATGTTCCAACTTCTTGAACCTTGCTTTAATCCATAAATGGATTTTTAAAGCTTGCATACCTTGTGGTTACTACCACTACCTTAGGCTGTGTTATATACACATCATCCTCTATGCTTTCATTGAGGAATACAGTCTTTACATCCATCTTCAATAACTCATAGTCATGGTATAAAACTATCGCAAGTAAAATCCTAGTGGATTTAAGCATGACCGCTGGTAAGAAGGTTTTGTCAAAGTAAATTCTTTATCTTTACTTAAAACCCTTCATTACTAGCCTTGCCTTATAGGTCTCTACCTTTCCAGCCACTCCAATCTTTCTCTTAAAGACCCATTTACAACCTATAAGTACTATACCTTCAGATGTATTGACCAAAGTCCATACTTTATTAATCCATTTCAGCTTTTATGGCTTTTAGCCACTTCTAAGAGTCGATGTTTGACATCACTTCTTCGTAGTTAGCAGATTCCTTATCATCTATAAGGTATTTCTTTAGGTTCCCATTTATGTGAAATCTATCTCTCTAGAGCCTTGGGTATCTTGTTAGATCTACGAACTGGTTATGCATTAGGAAGATCTATTGGTTTAGGTTCCTCAATTTGAAAAGTACTAAGTTGTGTTTCTTGTGAAACTTCATCAAGATTTATCTTTCTCCCAATACTCCCTCCTAATATAAACTTTTTTCCTAGAAAGGTTGCATAATTGGAAACAAAAACCTTTTGTTCCTAAGGAGGATAGAAATAATATCCTAAACTTTCTTTAGGATATTGATGAGAGCCATAAAATGCATCTTAATCATACTTATTAGTTAGCATTTTAGGGTTGATTTAGGTTTTAATTGCATTCTTTATTCATTAACAACTCTAAAGTGGTATTCTTGGAACATTAACTTATTTCTTGCATTTTCAAGTATCTTGAGTTAAAAAAGATGGATAAAGCATTCGGTGCTTGAAGCAAGATGATTCAATGCATACCAAAGTGGAGCCATGGCTACGAAAAGATAAAACAAAGAAGATCTCTACCAATCAGGTCAAGGTGCACCCTAGATGGAGCTGGGGCGCACCCTTCAGAAAGAAGCCCAAAAGAAGCCTAAAAGATCTAACAGGTTAAGGTGCACCTTAGATCAAGCTGAGGTGCACCTTGAAGGGCTGAGGCACACCCTGGATGAAGCTGAGGTGCACCTCACCACACAAACAAGAAGCCTGACAAAAGCCAAGGTGCGGCGTGACTAAATCCAAGGTGTAGCGTGCACATAGACTCTGTTCTCTAAGTTAGACCCTAATTAGGTCTTTAATGATTTGTTCAAACCCTAAAACACCCTTAGGCCTTGTACACTATAAATAGACCACTTAGGGTTTGTAATTAGACATTTATAAAATAGATAGAAGGCCAAAAAACTCAAGAGAGGCTGCCATACTCTCCTCCATGGCCGACTAATCTCCAAGCAAGGCGAAGGGATGAATCCCTAGGTTTTGTTGTTCTTTAATTTCTTTATTAGTTCAGTTGTAATATGGATTTATCGTTAAACATTATCATGATTTACTTTTCAATTTAATTAGAAGATTTCCTCTTAATCCGGTGATTGCATCTTTCTCCCCCATATAAGTCTAGTCATGCTCTTCTTATGTGATGTTGTTGAGGTGTGATTGAGTCTGATAGATTTCTCTTATAGATTTGTCCATTACTGCGGTATTGTCATTATGATATATTGTTGTTTCTTGATAATCTATAAGTTAGGTCATGTGTGCTTGAAAGTAAAGAGTATTTCATAACAATTACATTAATATATGTGCTTTAATTGAATATTTGCTGATTGTTTGTTTGGGATGTAAAACTTGCAATCGAGATAAAAACAACTGAATCAAGATTAGAATAAGTCAACGAACCTAGGGAGGATTCCCATACCCTTGTTATTCTATCATATTTACACTATTTCACATTACTTCAATATCAAAACTCAAATTTTCTTATTTAACTTTTATCGTTCGTTTTAAGGTTTGCACTTTCTCTTGTAGTTAGTTTGTTTCCCTGTGGAATCAACACCCCAAAGCTGTGCTACAACTATCACGTTATGTTTTGGGCATAATTAAATTTTGGCACCGTTTCCAGGGAAACACGCTTAAGTACAAGGAAGATTATCAACTTTTGACATGACGGTAGAAGAACTGTAAATAGTTTTTCTTTTCAGCAGCTGTAAAGGCGGTAACTTCGTTCCTTCTTTTAGTTTACTGCATTTTTTTAAATATTTTTTTCCTTCTTTCTTTTTATAGTATTTTTTTATTATTGTTCTTTTTTTTTCAAAGTTTTGATTTTTTTTATTCTGTTTTATTTATTTCCTCTCTAAACTCAATTGGTGTATGCTTAGATCGAGAGATTCGCGAGGTAGATTCATTAAGGGACCCGAATTAGAATTACCCTTTCCTTCCACGTCCATTAGTGAAACCTCGCCTAGATCAAACCATATTGCACCCCCAAGTGAGAATTTAGAGGATTTTGTTAACATGGCCAATAAACTTAATGAGAATGTTGCTAGGACACTTCAGGATTACCTACACCCTACATGCACAGCCAGACCATCATGCATTATGTTTTCAGCCAATACTCGCCAAATAGAATTTAAAACAGTGATGATACAATTACTCCCAACAGTTCATGGCTTGGACAATGAAAACCCATATATGCACATTAGAGAATTTGAGGAAATAGTCGCGACTTTTCATAGTCAAGATGAAACCGATGACATTGTGAGGCTTAAGTTCTTTCCTTTCGCTTTGAAGGATAGAGCCAAGAGTTGGTTATACTCACTAAGACCACAATCTATTGGGTCATGGATTGAGATGACTCGAGCTTTCTTTAACAAATACTTTCCCCAACATAAGACCAATGCTTTGAAAAGGCAAATCTCCACCTTTGCACAAAAGGATAGTGAGACCTTATATCAGTCTTGGGAGAGATTTAAGGAGTTATTGAGTATGTGCCCTCACCATGGGTATGAGAGTTAGCGCTTGGTGAGCTATTTTTATGAGGGACTTACATATAGAGAGTGCCAATTCATAGAGATGATGTGTAATGGTGAATTTTTGGAGAAAGATTCTGATGAGGCCATAGAGTACCTCAATGAGCTTGCTGAAAAAGCTCACACTTGGACTGGACCTAGTGCCACTGAAAGCACAAATAGATCACGACCTATAGGGCACCCAAATGGTGGTGGAATTTACCATTTTAGGGAAGAAGATAACCTTAAGGCCAAGGTCGAGATGCTCACTAGGGAACTAGAGGTGTTAAAGACTAAAAGCTCAAAGCCAACACAAGTAGCTAATCATGCAGCGTCTTTGAAACCATGTTTTGTGTGTGGCGGGGTAGATCATCTCGCCCAAGAGTGCCCCACATTTGCTGAGATGAGAGGGATGTATGAGAAACAATGTAATGCCTTAGGCATTTACAAGAAGCCTTTGGCACCCTTATCTGATAACTATAATCCAGGATGGCGAAGTCACCCCAATTTCAGCTGGAAGTCTGAAAACCAATAGCTTGCACAACCCCCTGCACCATCTCTTGAACCATATCATGCACCTGTATCTTCTAGAAGTTCTTTAGAAGACACTTTACATGCTTTTATTGAGGCACAAGGTAAGACTAATCAAAGACTTGAATCTTTAATTACGCAGGCTGTTGAAGAAAATAAAGAGATAAAGAACCAAGTGTCCAAGTTGATTAGCTACTTGAGTGTGACTGAGCGAGGTAAGTTCCCTTCTCAAGCTCAGTCCACATCCCATGGTCAACACCTGGCACAACAGAATTTGAAAGAGGTGAATGCCATTGAGACACTAAGTGGTAAGTTATTACACATCCTAACAACGAAAAAATCAGAGGATGTGGACGAAAGCCACCAAGTATACATGATTGACTCATTCATGGAAAAGGTCTAGCACCTTAATCCATTGGAGTCTACCCTCGCCTATGGCTTCACAAGAGCATATATCGAGCTAGAATTTGCAGATGTTACTGATGACATCCTTGAGTCCTCTCCAAAGCATACAAGCACCAAATTTGGCAGTGAAGTAGTGGCTGGTGCATTCAACCTATATTTGTCTAGGAGGAAATAAGGGCGTCTGGTTGAAGACGTAAAATTTAGCACTCATAGGAGGCACCCCACAACATATCCTTTTACTATTATTGTTTTTCTTTCTTGTTTATTATTTGTATTTTTTTTTCTGTTTTCTAGTATTAACTTAGTATTTCCTTTTCAAGAAAAAATTTACGAAGCAGTTCAAATGGTGAAGCACAATTTTCAGCTTCTGTGCACCTTTGGCTACAAGAGGAGTCTCCTTTACTCTTTCTTTTACATTGAGGTCAATGCAATTTTTAAGTTGGGGGTGGAAGAAATGCATCTCTTTGTTTCCATATTCTTTATTTCCATACATTTTTTTCTTTTTCCATTGAACTCCTTGGTGTCATTTTCCTTTTTGTTTGTTTCTAGCATGCTTGGTGTTAGCCTTAGAGTTAATTCACATGTCAATGATATGAACTTGATTGAGATAGCAGATTGCATTTAGGAGAAGTTAAATTTTGCTTCGGTTTGAAATTAATTATAGTATCAATCTTCATTTGGTTTGAGACTCTAGCCTGTGGTAAGATAATATGATTAATCTAAAGCATTTAGAGAAGTTTTATGTGTGATTTCCTTGTGAATGATTTTGCGGTCTCGACAAGCTCTAGAACTTATTTGATAATCACTTGAGGCAAATTTCTAGAATGCACACTACTTAGGATATGATATAGGCCACTATTGAACCGTTTGAGCCTTTCAAACTTACCATTGCTATATTTATCGCTAGTCACCTGTTTGAGCTTTTAAAGAATTTGAGCCTTGTTTCTTTCGATAACCCATTTACTTACTCTTATAAGCCTAAAAATATTTTATCCTTACCCTTCTTTTAAAAGAATTTAGTTGCACAAATTTGCTGAGAAGCACTTAAGAGGAGTAAAGATGGGAAATATGAAAAACCATAACTTAAGAATATTAAAGAAGATAAGTTGGGGGTTGTGGAAAAGAAAAGAATGAAAGAGAAGGTGAATGGTCTTATACCAAAATAGAAAAGAAAAGAAAAGAAAAAAAGAAGTGAAGGATGGCAAAGAAAGAAGAAAAGAAAGGAAAAGTGGTGACTTATCCAAGATATGCTCTTATAAAAAAAATAGTGATTTGTTGAAAGAAATGCTCGGAAAATGGTTGGAAGAGTTGGGTATTGAAGTAAGGTTATCTAGTGCTTAAAGAGTTGCATTCAAAACTAAGAGATTAAGTTCTTTTACTTATTGAATCCTTCCCGTTCTTTCTTAACTTTTACCTTAGCCTAATGTTACAAGCTTAGTAAAGACCTATTGATCCAATATAGTGTGATTTTTTCTACAATAGTGGAGAGTAATTTGAAAAGTAAGCCTATAGAGCTTGTTTTTGTGATTGATGTCACGCAATTTATTATGTTTTTAGAGGTCAAGACTTGTATTCATGAATTTTATGCATAAAATCATCCGAATGTTCAAATTAATGGATTGTGGTAAGATGGATGTTAAGAGTCAATAACGACCTTAAGATTGATGTTTAGATTACTTTTGGACTTAGGTGAAATTTAATGATTCTATGTGCAATATGTTAAGTGCAATTTTGAGACAAAAATTGAATTACTCTTGGTTAACAGTATTGTTTTACTTTGATTCCCACCGTAGAATTCATCTCTTGTTTTCGCTTGAATTGCTAGGGACTAGCAATAAGCTAGTTGGGGGTTGTGATGAGAGCCATAAAATGCATCTTAATCGTACTTATTTGTTAGTACTTTAGGGTTGATTTAGGTTTTAATTTCATTTTTATTCATTAACAACTCTAAAGTGGTATTCTTGGAACATTAACTTATTTCTTGCATTTTCAAGTTTCTTGAGTTTAAAAAGATGGAAAAAGCATTCGGTGCTTGAAGCAAGATGATTCGATGCATACCAAAGTGGAACCATGGCTGCGGAAACATAAAACAAAGAAGATCTCTACAAATCAGGTGCACCCGGGATGGAGTTGGGGCGCATCCTTCAGAAAGAAGCCCAAAAGAAGCCTCAAAGATCCAACAGGTCAAGGTGCACCTTGGATCAAGCTGAGGTGCGCCTTGAAGGGCTGAGGTGCAGCCTGGATGAAGCTCAGGCACATCCCACCGCAAAAACAAGAAGCTTGACAAAAGCCAAGGTGCGGCACGACTAAATCCAAGGTGCAGCACGCACACAGACTCTGTTCTCCGAGTTAGACCCAAATTAGGTCTTTAATGATTTGTTTAAACCCTAAAACACCCTTAGGCCTTGTACACTATAAATAGACTACTTAGGGTTTGTAATTAGACATTCATAAAATAGATAGAAGGCCAAAAAACTCAAGGGAGGCTGCCACACTCTCCCCCATGGCCGACTAATCTCCAAGCAAGGTGAAGGGATGAATCCCTAGGTTTTGTTGTTCTTTAATTCCTTTATTAGTTCAGTTGTAATATGGATTTATTGTTAAACATTATTATGATTTACTTTTCAATTTAATTAGAAGATTTATCCTTAATCTAGTGATTGCATCTTTCTCCCCCATATAAGTCTAGTCATGCTCTTCTTATGTGATGTTGTTGAGGTGTGATTAAGTCCAATAGATTTGTCCATTACTGCGGTATTGTCATTATGATATATTGTTGTTTCTTGATAATCTATAAGTTAGGTCATGTGTGCTTGAAAGTAAAGAGTATTTCATAACAATTACATTAGGGTTTATATATGTGCTTTAATTAAATATAATATTTGCCAATTGCTTGTTTGGGATGTGAAACTTACAATCGAGATAAAAACTACTGAATCAAGATTAGAATAAGTTAATGAACCTAGGAAGGATTCCTGGACCCTTGTGGTTCTATCATATTTACACTACTTCACATTACTTCAATATCAAAACTCAAATTTTCTTATTTAACTTTTATTGTTCGTTTTAAGGTTTGCACTTTCTCTTGTAGTTAGTTTGTCTCCCTGTGGAATCGACACCCCAAAGCTGTGCTACAACTACCGCGTTATGTTTTGGGTGTAATCAGATATACCACAAACTTACATTTATTAGACCTAGTTCCCAACTTGTTTGTATATAAATTTGTTATATAAGTAGGAAAACCACAAATCTTAATGTGCTTAAGATTTTACTTCCTACCTTTTGGTGTGCTATCACAGGCAACCAAAAATAAAACCTATACTTTTAAAAATACATGTAGTAGTGTGAGTAAGGATCGTTCCCACGGAAAGTATTTAGCCTAGTTTTATGCTATGTGAACAAGGATTTGGGGGGGGGGGGATTTGAGTTTAATAAAAACAATTTTAAGAAAAAACAACTAATGAACAATTCAAATTGAAATATCGAAATCAATCAAAAGAACAAACCTTGGTCTAAGTCAACATCCACCATCAGAATTTTACAATTGATCATCGATGCAAGTATATATCAATTCACACTTTGAATATTCATCATTGGAACTATTTTCCTATCTCTCCTTAGTCGCAATTAATTAGAAAACAAGCGATCTAATTAACCTTAACTACTAAATAACCCAAGACAAGTGCTAAAGGTTTAATCTAGTAGCAGCCTTAAGAATTAGAGAGATCGATGAAGCTAAACAACACAAGCATAAGCGGTTACATTTAATTTAGTTGAGTGTTCTTCCTAAGATCTAATAATTTCTGACTCAGCAAATCATTAAATCTTAGTTGCTTCACAAATTAGAGGGATTAAACAATTACGGATTTGATATCTAACCTGGCAGTAGATTGCAACAAATAATAAACTAGTAGGCCTCCTAGTAATTAAACGAGACAATCATGAAAATAGAGATAGAAAAACATCCAATACTCAAAGCATAAATTGAATAATAAAAACAGATTAGATCTCACAGTTTTATTGATTATGAGGTTTCCGTTTCCTTCGACCAATTATAAAAGTTTAGCCACGCAGGGCCATGATGAAAACTCGAAAGAGAAGTTAGAGAAGAGGGAAGAGAGAGGTATCCCTGAAGTCTGATGATTTCTCCCCTCTTATACACGTTACTTTCAGTATTGGAAACCTACAAGGTCTCCTAAAAATATTCTAAATATTATCCTAAAATAACAATATCCAAATCTGACTAATTTAAGGAAAATATTAAAAATAAAATAACATCCTAATATAACTATGAAACTGGTGTTTTCAGCATGAATTTTCGTGCACCAGATCTGGAAACTTTCGAAAATAAACCGCGTCAAATCAGCGTATTAGAATTGCAGGCTAAAGGACTTTCCGGAACTGCAACAATGCAGGTGCAGCAACTCCAAGCCCAGTTTCGACCTTGATGCAGCCAGTATCTCTCAAAACCCAAAAATGGAAAGTTGTAGAGGTTTTTCTTAGAGTTCCGTAGCATCTTGAATCATTTCAATCGGAGCTCAGATGAAAGAGTTATGCCAAGATTACGAAGCAATGTCAAAACTGTCCGAAATCGCCCAATTAGTTTCGTTTTGCACTTAACGCCTCCATTTGCATCCTAAATCAAAATATAAGAATAATGGCATCAAATGAGTATAAAAAAAACTAAACATTAAGGGAGAAAAATATGACATTTTGTATTCTCATCAAATTCCCCCGCACTTAACTTTTGCTCGTCCTTGGGCAAAACTCAAATTCATTTTCCTGAAAACACCAAGGTTGCAACGCCATCAACAAAGAATAACCAAGCTTTCCAAAACTTATAACATATCATGAACAAACATTCTTAAACAACTTACAATTACTTAGTAAACATTTTCACTTGAAGATAGAGTAAACAAAATATGTAGACCCTCATGGAAATAAACACTCGACTCTTATGTGTTTGAAGGGTATGTATTTCGCTCAAATTCATTCCAATGGAAATGATCTACCATAGGCTTGCATATCTTCTCATTCTCCACCAGTGGGATCACATGCATAACACGAATCATAAGAACTTTTCAAAGGTTGTAACGGGGTTTAAGATCAAGGTGGGAAATATTTGGGAATGTAGCTCAAAAGCCATTGAAACTAGTGGAGCAAAAATGAATCAACTCAAGCTCGAATATATAAGACATGCAAAACCAATCACTCCATTCAGCAACTTCTTCGATTTGGCTTTAAAGCATTTAAACCATGTAAAACTCCTACATTGAAAAAGGGATTGTTCAAAGGAACACTTTTCATTTGTAGCAGGGAATAATCCTTCGCAATAGCTTCCACGTTTGTATATATCACGTATAAACAGGCCCCTTTCTTGGAATTTTAGGAGGAATTATGAACATGGACAGCTTGTAACATTAATAGCAATTTCCTCCATCACTTCCATCCATTTTTTTTTAACAATATTACATCAACAATGGAACTCATGAATCTAGACACCCCCACACTTATTTCTTGCACACCCATACATATCATAATGATGAACAATGCTCCACAAGCTCTATGGCTTAGGTAAAGGCATTTTTTTTCGGATTTAAAGCTTGTAACATGGGTTCACAATAAAAAGACCAATAAAGCTCAAAAGGGTTCAATAAAGGGAAAAACAATTAATTACAAGGTAGACTATTTGGCTTATGTAGCTTGTAACAAAGAGGGTCTTAATCATGTTCATGCATGCATGTGTCAATATGACCTCGAAGAGAATCAAGGAAAGTTCTAGAGAAACAAATCCATGAAAGAATATCTCACATGAATGAAAATAGTGAGATTGATATGGATGTGTCAGTCTAAAGGCTCAAAATCTCACCAGCTTTTGTCTACTAAATTTAGTCGCTACCATTCTCAAGGAAAATAACTAGACTAAATTAATTCTAAGTAGGAAGATTACTTATTCAATCATGTTATGAATTTTTCAAGCTTAATTGAATCTTGCTCATGACATTCACAACCAAAAATCGTTGAAAACCACAAAAACAAAAAGTAAACTTTTAAAAAGAAAAAAATCTAAAACACAACCTAAATCCCCTCCCCCACACTTAAAACTTACATTGCCTCAATGTAAGGTGAAATGCAAAGAAAAGGCAAAAATAACCAAAATATAAATGCGAAAATAAGGAGAAAAAAAAAACAAACTCCCCTTGTGTTGCCTCTTAAGCAGCGCCTTAGTTTATTATCGTCGGCTTGACTCAATGCTTCATTCTTCAAGTAAGATACGATGCATGCATGTAGACGGGCTAATTCCTTTAATATCTGCAATTGTCCAACCAATAGCAGTCTTATGCTCCTTAAGGACCTGCATAAGCTTTTCTTCTTGCAGTGCACTAAGTTTACTGGAGATGATCACTGGTAACGTTCCTTCATCTCCAAGGAATACGTACTTGAGGTGACTGGGGAAAGGTTTCAAATCTGGAATAGAGGCCTGCAAAACAGAGGATAAAGGTCTCTCGTAGAAACTGGTAACGTAATACAAGGGACGTTACCTGACTGCTGTAACTTCAGAAAATCATTCAACGCTGCAACAGTTTCCTGCAAATCAGTACTCAAGGCTATCTCCTCATTCTCTTTCTCAGGATTCTTACTAATGAAAACTTCCAAGCCATCATTTCCATCAAGTTTAAAAACTTCTTGTGCTAAAGAATCAATCACATCAATAGAATAAACAGGATTATCATCACCAGGATATTTCATGTCTTCATAAATATTAAACTTAATAATTTCACCATCAAATTCCATGGTAAGTGTGCCACTATGAACATCTATCTTAGTCTTGGATGTCTTTAAGAATGGTCTTCCTAACAAAATAGGATTAGTTTGATCCCCATCCTCTATATCAAGCACATAGAAATCAACGGGGAAAACCAAATCATTAACTTGCACCAGAACATCCTCAACTACACCTTTAGGATAAGCATTAGATCTATCAGCCAATTGAATCACAACACCAGTTTTATTCAAAGGTCCAAGTTTCAAAGACGTATATATAGAATATGGTATGACATTGATAGAAACTCCTAAATCTAGCATGGCATTCTAAAATCTAGTGTTACCTATCGTATAAGGGATAGTAAACATACCTGGATCTTTGCACTTCTTAGGGAGTTTTCTTTGAATAACTGCAGAAACATTCTCCCCTACTCTCACCTTCTCACATCCTTTAAGTTTCTATTTCCTCTTAATTGTATGTCATGCAAAAATCTACCTAAATAAAAAAGCAAATATTTGAACAGTTTTACTTGCAAGTGCACAAGGTCAACAGAGTAGTATAGTGTGCAAATGCGAGATCATCTCCACAGGGATTGGTGAATTTCGCTTTAGAATTAGTTTCGCAATATAAAATGGTAGAAATAAATATTGAGTTTGAATTTGATAATGATAGATATATAAGGCTTTGGTATCCACCACTAATCATACTTTCCCAATAAGTAATGTGCCAATGCTCTAACCATACTATGAATACCGAATGTTGTCAACCTAAGGGCATAGTGTATACTCCTTAAGCTATTGATTTCCCTAAGCCATGAGTCAGGCATGGTGTATACTCTAACTCTTTTCTTTCTTAAAGGATTTAGCATGGTATATACTAAGTTGTTCTTTAAGAAAGCATAAGTTCTGTGAAAATTGACAAACACACAAGACCTAGGGCATGTTATATACTCCCGGTTTCCTATGTTGATTAACCCAAGAATCCAGTGTGGATTTCTTTTGTTACTATTGTTAGACCCAGGACTTGGTCATCCAAATTGATCTAACTAACTAATCCATACCACATGCATATGTTGATCAAGCAAACACATATAAGGAATTCAATAAAACAGGCATTAATCAATTAAAGCATCATAATACAACTATTCCAAAGGAAACAATACTCGTATATGGAAAAGCATAATTAGGGCTTCAATCGAGCCCTATTAGTAAGTTAGTTACACATGGTGGTGATGTTACACATCTTCATAATGTAAACTAAAGAGAAAAGAATAAACCCGAAAAAATACTATGGAAAGATTCATCAATTCGTCTCCAAAGCTTAAAACTGAAAAGAAGATACTGTTTCTGTGTTTTACAAGTCTTTTTATAAGGTCTTAAGACATCTAGAAACCTTAGCTAGAAAAATAGAACCCTAACCCTACTTTCCAAAACAGGTGCTGCCGTTTTACTCCACGGGTGCACTTGATCTCATGTTGGTGCGCTCGAGCGCAAGGTTGCGCTCGAGCCTTCTTCTTGTGCGCACGAGTGTTGGTGAGCTTGATCGTACATTTCTGTGCTCGATTGCACTATGTGCAATTTCCAACTCTTCCAGTTCTTGTTCTCCAAACCAGATAATGCTCAATTTTCTCCAAGAACCTAAAAAAACACAGAAAACACAAAAATGAAGTAAAATAGAATAAAATATGTAAACTAAGAGCTTAACAGATGTAAATTAAGGGGCTTAAATATGAATATTTAAGCACTTATCACACCCCCAAACTTACATATTGCTAGTCCCTTAGCAATACAAAATGAAAAACTAACTGAAAAACAATAACAGAGATAAATTTATCATTTAAGATATCTAAAAATTTGGGTCGCACACAAAGCCATGATATTTATTTATGAGCAGGCTTAAAATATAAACACATCTTCGCAATGAATAAGAGTTTAAAAATCTAATCACTTACATGAGACAAGTTAAGGTATCACAAGTCTGACTTAGTGTGTGGTGAACTAGCACATAAAAGATGAGGCTTGATTATGCCCAAAGTATAATGCGGTAATTGTAGCACAGCTTTGGGGTTTCGATTCCACAGAGAAAAGTGATATACAAAGGAAAAGTGTAAACCTTAAAACGAACGATAAAAGTCAAGTGAGAAGATATGAATAATGAAGTAATTGTGTAAATAGATTGAAATATGTGATAAAGAAACAACAAGGTTCCGGGAATCCTCCCTAGGTTCGTTGCCGTATTCCAATCTTAATTCAGTTGTTTTTATCTCGATTGCAAGTTTCACATCCCAAACAGGAAATCGGTAAATATTCAATCAAACACATATATAAACCCTAATGTAATTGATATGAATTACTCTTTCGAGTTAAGTACAGATAACCTATCCTCTAGATTTATCAAGAAACGACAATATATCTATCATGACAATATTGTAGTAATGGACAAACCTAAAAGATAAATCTACTGGACTCAATCATACCCAATAATCTTGACATAAGAAGAGCATAACTAGACTTATATCAAAGATAAAGATATAATCACCGGATTAAGAGAAAATCTTTTGATTAGATAAAAGAGTAACACATAATAATGTTTTCACAATAAAGCCTAACTATAACTGAATCAAGAAAGGAAAATAAGAACAACTACAGCTAGGGATTCATCTCTTCGCCTTGCTTGGAGATTAGTTGGCCAGGAGGCTCATGCTTGAACACCGTAATGTCGAGCTCTCTCCTCCATTTCTAGCCTTAATGATGTCCCTCCTCTCAAACCCTAAGTGATCTATTTATAATACAAAAGGTCTAAAGGTGTTTTAGGGTTTAAACAATCATTAAAGTCCTGATTAGGTCATAACTCGGAGAAGGAATCATGTGTGCGCCGCGGCTCTCACTTATGTGCGTCGCGACCCTGCCTGATCTTTGGTTGTGGAGCTTCTGGGTGCCGCGGCCCTGGATGGTCCAGGCCGCGGCTCTGCCTGGTGCTTGCTCTGGGTGCCATGGCCCTGGCTGGTCCAGCTCTGATTGGTGGAGGTTTTCCTTGTTTTCTCCTTCCGCATTCACGCCTTCACTCTGGTTTGCATCGAAGCTTCGTGCTCAAAGCAATGATAGCTTTTCCATCTCTTTGAACTCAAAATACCTGAAAATGCACTGAAATAAGTTAATGATCCAAGAATATCACTTTAGAGTTATTAAGGTATAAAAGTGTATTTCAAACCTCAATCAACCCTAAAATGCTAACAAATAAGTACTATTAAGACGCATTTTACGACTCTCATCATAACCCCCAACTAGCTTATTGCTAGTCCCTAGCAATTTAAGCAAAAACAAGAGTTGAATTCTGTGGTAGGAATCAAAGCAAAGTAAAGCAATGCTAGTGTTAAATCAAGAGTAATTCAACTTTTTGTCTCAAAAATCGCACATAACGTACAACACATAGAATCATTAAATATCACCCAAGTCCAAAAGTAATCCAAACATCAATTTTAAAATTGTTATCGACTCTTAACATCCATCTTACCATAATCCCTTAATCCAAACACTCAGATGAGTTTATGCACAACATTCATGAATACAAGTCTTGGCCTCTAAAATATTTAATTGGCGTGACATCAATCACAAAAACAAGCTCCATAAGCTCACTTTTCAAACCACTCTCCACTATTGTAAAAAAAATCACACCACCTTGGATCAATAGGTCTTTAATAAGCTTGTAACGTTAGGCTAAGGTAAAGGTTAAGAAAGAACGAGAAGGATTCAACAAGTAAAATAACTTAATCTCTTAGTTTTAAACAAAACCGCTTTAAGCACTGGATAACCTTACTTCAATACCCAACTCTTTCAACCATTTTTCGAGCATTTCTCTCAATCACCACTTTTTTCTTTTCTTCTTTCTTTGCAATAATTCACTTTTTTTATTATTATTTTGGCATAAGACCATTCACCTCCTCTTTCATTCTTTTCTTTTCTTTTCTTTTCCTTTTCCACAACCTCCAACTTATCTCCTTTAATATACTTGGGTTATGGTAGTAATATTTTTTTTTTCATATTTTATCCTTACTCCTCTTAAGTGCTTCTCAACAGATGTGTACAACTAAGTTCTTTTAAAAGAAGGGTAGGGATAAAATATTTTTAGGCTCATAAAGGTAAGTAAATGGGTTTTCGAAAGAAACAAGACTCAAATTCTTTTTCAAGAAAAAGGCTCAAATAGGTGACTAGTGATAAGTATAGCAAAGATAAGTTCGAAAGGCTCAAACGGTCCAAAAATAACCTATATCATATCCTAAGTAATGTGCATTCTAGGAATTTTCCTCAAGTGATTATGAAATAAGTTCTAGACCGCAAAAGTATTCACAAAGCAATCACACATAAAACTTCTCTAAATGTTTTAGACTAATCATGCAATCTTACCACAAACTAGAGTCTCAAACCAAATGAAGATTGACACTTAAATTATTCTCAAACCGCAGCAAGATTTAATTTCTTTTAAATGCTATATACTATCTCAATTAAGTTTATATCATTGACATGTGAATTAACTCCAAGGCTAACATAAAGCATGCTAAAAACAAACAAAAAGGGAAATTGACACCAAGCAGTTCAATGAAAAAGAAATACATTTCCTCTCCACCCCCAACTTAAAAATAGTATTGAACTCAATGCGAAAGAAAAGGTAAAGGAAACTCCCTTTGTAGCCAAAAGTGCACAGAAGTTGAAAATTGTGCACCACCATTTGAACTGCTGTGTATATTTGTCCCTAAAAAAGAAATACGAAGTTAATACTAGAAAACAACAAAATATTAATACAAAAAATAATAAAAATAAAAAGGATATGCTGTGGGGTGCCTCCCATGAGTGCTAAGTTTTACATCTTCAGCTAGACGCTGCACCACTCTCATTGCTGGCCTCATTGTGGTGCTGAAGATAAGGCTCCATACTTAATGGCCTTAGTGCTAGTCTCTTGGCAAGGAATACTTAAAGTCCACCACATATGGCTCAAGTGTTCTTGGTGTTGCCCATTTACTATTAACAGTAGGATATGTGATTCCCACATCCTTGTGATTTCTCTCAAGTGACTCCTCAAAGCATGGCTGCCATGATTTTTTAATAAATCCATGTGACTTATCAAAAACATCAACAACATTAACGGCATCGTGATAAACTACAGAATCATCGAAGTCAAAATTATTAGGATGGAATTCTGAAGAGTTATAATTATCTTTAATTTGCTCATCCTCCAAATTAAGCTTATCAATCATGTAAGTGTCGAAATACTCATCCTCTTCATGTGGCTGCCTTGAGACTCGAAAAACATCTATCTCTAGAGTCTTATTTCCAAATGATAATGTCATTAGGCTATTCCTACAATTAATAAGGGCAGTGGTGGTGGCAAGGAATGGTCTTCTAAGTATCAAAGGAATTTTGGACTCCATATTCACCATAGAAACAATATCTAAAACCAAAAAGTCAACAGGATAATAGGAATTATCAATTTGCAACAAAACATCTTCCACAATACCTCTTGGTTTTCTTACCGATCTATCCACTAATTGAAGTACCACGGAGGTTGGTTTGATCTCACCTAAACCGAGCTGTAAGTATATGGAAAATGGCATGAGGTTCACACTAGCACCCAAATCTAGCAATGCTTGACCATAAGATTTGTTTCCAATTTGGTAAGCCACTGTTGGACAGCTTGGATCTTTATATTTAGGCGGTGTCTTGCTATCAATTACTACACTTGCTTGCTCCGTTAAGAATGCCGTCTTCTTCACATTGTGCCTCCTCTTAAGTGTACATAGACCCTTGATGACTTTGTCATAGTTGGGGACCTATTTTATAATATAAAGAAGAGGGAGGTTAATTTTAACATGCTGAAGTTGTTCAAGAATCTCACCTTTCAATGCTGAATTTATCTCCTTAGGTTTAAGAAGAGCTTGAGGGAAAGACACTGGTGGAGAATAATCATCATGGGCCTTTTGTTCCTTGGGGGCTTCATCCTTGTTGCTCAAGTTTGATGGTAGAGTGGGCCCATCAATTTTCTTACCGCTGCGAGTGATTATGGCATTAACCTCTCTAACTTGTTGATTTTCAGGATTGGAGGTTTGTGCCATATGCTGTCCCCTTGGATTAGGTTGTGGCTGCAAAGGAAAACAACCTTGTTCTTGAATCTTCAAGAAACTAGTCAACTTTGTGAGTTGACTCTTTATCACCTTTTATTCCTCTTTGATCGCTTGTTGCTCCTCTAACAACCGTTGATTTATTTTGCCCTGCTTTTCCACACTCTTGGCATATACCTGCATAAATGATTTAAACATATCTTCAAAAGGTAAAGACTGTTGAGGTGCATTAAATGAGGTTGTTTCCAATTGCCATTGGGTACTAGTTTGGGCAGGAGGTTGCATATTGGATCTCCAGCTAAATTAGGGTGATTCTTTCGACCGGGATTGTAGGTGTTAGAGTAGGGTGAGATTGGTTTCCTAAAGGGTGTACCTAAAGTATTACACTCTCCTTTCATCTCAAAATAAGCTGGGAATTCCCTAGGTAACTGATCTACCCCATTATATATGAAACAAGGCTCGTGGGAGTTTACTCTAGCAACCGGTTCAAGGGCTCTAGCATCCTTGGCTTTTAATGCTTCAATTTCCTTAGTTAGGGCCTCTAAACGGGCTTTAAGGCTATCCTCTTCTTTAAGTTGATAAATCCTAGTAGTTTGATTTCTCCTAGTGTTTTCCATGACATTTAGTCCTATCTAAGTGTGGGATTTTTCCGATAGGTCATCTAGGAAATCTATGGCTTGATTGGGATCTTTTTGAAGAAAATCCCCATTAAACATCATTTCTATGAATTGCCTTTCCCTACTTAAAAGCCCATCATAGAAGTAGCTAACTACCCGCCAACTCTCATACCCATGGTGTGGACAAGAATTCAAAAGGTCCTTGAAACGTTCCCAAACTTGATATAAGGTTTCACTCTCCTTTTGTGCAAAGTTTGAGATTTGTCTCTTGAGGTTGTTGGTCTTATGAGTTGGGAAGTGCTTTTGGAAGAAAACTCGGGTCATCTCATCCCAACTACCTATAGACCTAGGCCTTAATGAGTATAGCCAAACCTTGGCTTTTTCCTTAAGTGAAAAAGGGAAAAACCGAAGTTTGACGATGTCTACCATATCAGCCCTACCTTGAAAGGTTGCTACTACTTTCTCAAATTCCCTAATATGGATATAGGGGTTGTCATTCTCAAATCCATGGAAGGTTGGTAACAATTGGATCATCTCTGGCTTAAAATCAGGTTGTTGAACATTATGGGGGAACATGATACAGGATGGTGTGGCCGTTCGGCTAAGGTGCAAATAGTCCTTAAGTGTCCTAGCAACAATTTCATTGTGATTCTTGGCATTGTTAACAGAATTCTCTAAGTTCTCCCTTAGGTTTTCACTATAGTTTGATCTAGGCAAAGTTTCACTAATGGACACGGAAGGAGAAGGTAACTCTATTTCGGGTCTTTTAATGAATCTACCTCGTGAATCTCTCGGTCTAAGCATACACCAAAGGGATTAGAGGGAAACAAATAAAACAGGAAAAATAAAATTTAGAAAATCAAAACAAAGAGCAAAGAACGATATTATTGTCTTGTCTCAACGTTGACAATCTTCCTTGTACTTAAGCCCATTTCCCAATCAACGGCGCCAAAATTTGGTTACGCCCAAAGTATAACGCGGTAGTTGTAGCACAGCTTTGGGGTGTCGATTCCACAGGAAAGTTTCATATCCCAAACATGCAATTGACAAATATTCAATCAAGCACATATATAAACCCTAATGTAATTGATATGAATTAATCTTTCGAGTTAAGCACACATAATCTATCCTATAGATTTATCAAGAAACGACAATATATCTGTAATGATAATATTGCAGTAATGGACAAACCTAAAAGATAAATCTACCGGACTCAATCATACCCAATAATCTTGACATAAGAAGTGCATGACTAGACTTATATCAAAGATAAAGATACAATCACCAGATTAAGAGAAAATCCTTTGATTAGATAAAAGAGTAACACAAAACAATGTTTTGATAATAAAGCCCAACTATAACTGAATCAAGAAAGGAAATTAATAACAACTACAGCTAGGGATTCATCTCTTCGCCTTGCTTGGAGATTAGTTGGCCAGGAGGCTCATGCTTGAACACCGTAATGTCGAGCTCTCTCCTCCATTTCTAGCCTTAATGATGTCCCTCCTCTCAAACCCTAAGTGATCTATTTATAATACAAAAGGTCCAAGGGTTTTTTAGGGTTTAAATAATCATTAAAGTCCTAATTAGGTCATAACTCGGAGAAGGAATCTTGTGTGCGCCGCGACTGTCACTTATGTGTGCCGCGACCCTTCCTGATCTTTGGTTGTGGAGCTTCTGCCTAGTGCTTGCTCTGGGCACCGCAGCTCTGGCTGGTCTAGGCCACGGTTCTAGCTGTTCCTTTCTTGGGTGTGCTTCTGGGCGCCGCAGCCCTGGCTGGTCCAGGCCATGGCGCACCTGATTGGTGGAGGTTTTCCTTGTTTTCTCCTTCCATATTCACGCCTTCACTTCTGTTTGCATCGAAGCTTCGTGCTTAAAGCGATGATATCTTTTCCATCTCTTTTAACTCAAAGTACCTAAAAATGCACCGAAATAAGTTAACGATCCAAGAATATCACTTTAGAGTTATTAAGGTATAAAAGTGTATTTCAAACCTTGATTAACCCTAAAATGCTAACAAATAAGTACTATTAAGATGCATTTTATGACTCTCATCAAGGCTTCTAAATAACTTTAATGTGTAGTATTTCGATGTCTCAAACTTCACCGAATTTCCTATAAGAATGAACAATAATGGCGTATTTTATTTCATTCTTTTCTTTTATTATGAGATTTTTTTTGCCATGTTGAGGTCCCTTAAGCTTTCTAATTGACCCATGTAGCGAGTGTTTAGCCAATGACTCTCAAACCAGATGGTTTTAGGGCATTAGGTGTAAAGACACCTCTACAGACTTACTAACTCGAGTAAAAAAGTCTACAAAACTAACTGGTCTTAATGCTGCCAAGCAAAATTCCCACATTTTGAAGTGAACACTCACTGCTTACTAAGGGAAGAGGTCCAGTTACTCAATGGAAACTTTATTTAATGATCATTATGAGCAAAATTCTCACTTTTTGACGTGAACACTCACTGCTTACTGAGACAAGAGGTCCAGTTACTCAGTGGAAGGTTTATTTAATGATCATTAGGAGCATTTTATTTTCTCTTTTTGTGCAATAATTTTTTTTTTTCCATTTTTCTATGCCAAAGTGTTCATCTAACAAGTCATCCGGTTACAGTTAAGCCATGGAAATATACATATCAGAATTACATGTCATACCCCACACAATTACGTGCTAATGTGCTCGTGTCAGATTAGATCAAACTTGTGATTTCTTAAATGCCTTTAAGTAATTAAACTTTTAAAACTTTATTATTTAAACAATGTGTTCTAGATTTTAAGCTTACTGATGAAATCTTATTACAATATTCGTTTAGATCAACCAAAATTTTTAGAACAATATGAACATATATTTATCTTTTCAACAATAATAACAAAAAAACTGGGACAGTGTGTTTGAGTGTGTCTCCCATACCCCCAAACTTAAACTACACATTGTCCCCAATGTGTGAACAACATGCAAAGATTTGACCTGGGAGATAGAGAACTAGCTGGCTGGCATGGCTCATAGCACACCCCCAAACTTGAACTGATGTACACACCTTATCCTTGAAAAATTAAAACGAAAGTAATACCGAAAAACAAAAGATACTAAAAGTAACTAGTTATAAAGATAAATACTAACAAGAAATGTAAAAAATACTAAAAATAAAAGGATATGCTGTGGGTACGTCCCATGAGCACTAAGTTTTATGTCTTTAGCCAGATGGTGCACCACTCTCATTGATGGTCACTAGGTGGTGTTGACGATGAAGCGCCAGGGGCAGGAGGTAGTCGATCAAGAATAGCCTGGAGCATCACCTTCTGCCTCGTAAAGCGTGTCTCCAAACCATCGATGCGCTGATGCACTAGTAATGTAACCTCCCTATCCTCCCATTGAACGTTAGAGAGCTTACACCGAAAAGAGGATATCTCCTCGAGTTTGTGCTGGTATGTAGTGGGTCTCATGTCCGGATGGTCCTCCTCCCAAGTATGGCTCGCTATGAGGTCCTCAGTCTCCATGGGATCATCCACCACCCTCTCAACAGTAGGTGCATGCCCTCGGGATCCTCTGGGCATGTGCGACTAGCTTATAGTCCACTGGCTCTTCCCAAAGAATTGGTGGTCCCAGACTGGTCCATCGATGGAGGAGCCCCTAATCCCTTTTTTCTTTAAGATGGAGCTGAGGAGGAACGGGAATGGGAGCTCCCATGCATTAGTCGTGGTGACCTGGTGTGCATGGACGTGGTCCCAAAACTTATGTAGCTGGCTCAAAATGATAGTAGGGATGGAGTACCAGTGGCCTCTGTGGGATGCATATAATGCCTATAAGAACTAGTCACACCTCTGGGTTTTGTGCCCCAATAGGCACACATTTTGCTGAAGAATGGAATCCACGAGCCAGAGTCGTGGAGGCAACTTAGACCGGCTCCCCGCATTGTTGTGCCGATCAGCATACTGCCTAGCACACATGTCCTCAACGATGGTGGACAGGGAAAAGGACTCCTAATGCTCCTCTATCTGGGTGTCCTCAGGAGGGGGCTTATCACAACAATGAAGAGCAGCAGCTATATCTGCAGAGGTCACATCGATATACTTACCCTAAACTGATGAGGACAAGACCCCCGTCCTGTTGCAGTCGAACGATAGGTTCTCGTAAAACTGAACCATGAACCGAGTGTAGGCAGTTGATTACACTCAAACTATCACACAATTATTGTGTATAGTTGAGGTGTCGATCCCACGAGGAAACACGAACTACGAAAGAAAATGTAAACCTTAACACGAACGATAAAAATGAAATGAAAGAATATGAGTTTTGATAATGGAATAACGTGAGAGAATTGTGTAAATATAACGAAGAATATAAATGAGAAATAAAAAGGTTCCGAGAATCCTCCCTAGGTTTGTTATCTTGTTCCAATCTTGATTTAATTGATTTTATCTCGATTGCTAGTTTCACATTCCAAACAAGCAATCGAAAAATATTCAATCACAGCACATTAACACTCCAATGTAATTGCTACAAATCACTCATTGATTTCGATTCAAGCACACATGACCTATCTTAAAGATTATCAAGAAATGACAATATATCTCAATACAATACTGCAGTAATGGATAATCTATAAGATAAATTTACCGAAATCAATCACATCTAAACAACTTGACATAAGAAGAGCTTGACTAAAATTATAAAGAGAAGGAAGATGCAATCACCGGATTAAGAGTAAATCCTCTAATTCTTACTTAATCAAAGAGTAAATCATAAACAATATTCAACAATAAATCCTTAAAACTGAATCAAGAATGGAAAATAAGAACAACTAAACCTAGGAATTCATCCTTTTGCCTTGCTTGGAGATTATTTAGCCATGGGGCTCAAGCTTGATGAAGAATATGGAGCTCTCCCTTGATTTCCAGCACAAAAACAGATCTGGAGGCTACAAAGCCTTACGGATCTATATATAGACCATAGGGTTGAGGGGTGTTTTGGGCTAAAAAATTGTAATTTAGAAGCCCTCATTAGGTTAGGAGACCATGTGCGCGCCTAGGCACAGCCTTACCCTCTCCTAGGCGCTGCCTTTGTCTGAGATTAGAGCCTTGTTGGAGGCTGTGACGCCCTTAGTGATTCAAAGATGGTGGTGGTTCTGTAGGTCAGGGCGCCCCTTGGGCCAAGCCGCGGTGCACACTGTTGCGTGGATTTTTACAAAGTTTGTGGAGGCTTCTGGTTGCAGCACACACTGAGGACTTGACTTTTCTTCCTTCTTTGCTTCTCTGCAACCACTCCAACACTCTGTTATGCATGGAATCTCGGTGCTTTAAGCATCAGTATCTTTTCCATCTCTTTTGAACTTAAAGTACCTGAAAATGCACTGAAATATATCAATGATCCAAGAATGACATTTTAGAATTGTTAAGGTATAAATAAGTAATTCAACCCTAGATCAACCCTAAAATGCTAACAAATAAGTACTGTTAAGATGCATTTTATGACTCTCATCAGTAGTAGAGCAAACAAGCTTGAACAACCTCTTTAAACCTTGGTGCTTGAATTCCTGGATCGCCCATTGAGTGGCTTCAAAGTTTTTTAAATCCTCTTCGATGTTGAATGTGGTCTCGAATAAGATCTCCTGTTGTTCGAAACTGGGCCGGAAGGACTGTGTGCGGCTTCCCAAAGCACGGGATGTGGAGGCAACTTGTTTAGGCATGTTGGATAAGTTTTTACATATATTGCGCTCGATCTCAATGAAATGAGCTTGATTGCACTTGGTCTATGCACTAGATCACAGTGTTCCCTATGCTCGATTGCACTAACTGAAGTGTGATTGAGGATTTTTATCGAACAATTTAGGGGTGACAATGAATTGAGGCTATGGGCAGCACTCTAATAAGGTCTCAACCTCCTGCAAAACCACTAGATACAACCCAAGAGCACAAGAGAGATAATATATATGAATTCAATTATTAAAAATAACAAGTAAATCAAAGAACATCCAAAAATGGGGTGATATGAGAAATCAAAGGTAAAACAGGTATGAGAAAGTACCTGGTGTGTACGTGGGTGTGAGTGGTGGTGTAGGGGGGTCTGGATGGTGGTGTGGTAGTGATGTGGTGGTGATGGGCGGTGAAAGATTGGGTGTGGGCGAGGGGGTTAGAGAGTTTGAGTGCCGTGTGAGAGTGACAGTGCGAGAGAGAGAGTGCGAGAGTGAGAGTGAAAGTGAGAGGATGCAACAAAATTAAATGACTTAAAACTAACACGTGACTCTCTGCCCCGTGTGCGCTCGATCGCATTGTGAAGTGCACTCGATCGCACTTGTGCATAGGTGTGTGTGTGTGATTGCGCTCGTGTGTCATTTAGCGCATGGCAAGGTTGTGCTCGAGTGAACTATGGAGTGCGCTCGATCGCAAGGACAGAAAGTGCTGACAACTAAATGAACTAAAAAAAGGGAAGGACAAAGTGAAAATAATGAAAATAATTAATAAGAACAAAAATAGAAATGTACCATACTTAGTGGCCTCAGTACCACTAACCTCAATAGAGGCGCTTGAGCTACACGTTTATCAAAGTCTGAATTGCTCAAACGCCTTCTACAGTAGCTTTAGTGCTAGTCTTTTGGCAAGAAGTACTTAAATTCCACTACATATGGCTCAAGTGCCTTGGAGTTGCTGTATATTCATCATGACTCAATTTTTCAGCTCATTCAAATGCAACTTCCTCTTATCACCCGATATTAGATGCATGGGAAAGACTTCAGGGAGGTGCACAACTTCAAAGATGTCATCAGTAACATCTTTAGACGCAGGCTCAATATCTGATCTTTTGAAATGCTGGGTTATGGTGGTCTCCAACGGATTAATGTGCTGGACCTAAAAAACTTGCTTAGTAACACCTTGCATTAAGCATTCATTAGAACATTCCATATCATCTTCGGGTGAATTTAATGCATCAAATATTTTGAATTCTATCTCATCACCATTTACCTTCATAGTGACAATACCCTTTTTTCACACAAATATTTGTATCAGCAATTATTATAAAGGGTCTTCCTAAGATTAAGGGCAGAGGTAATGGCATAGGACATTCTTCCATATCTAATACAATCAAATCAGCAAGTAAAATAAAGTTACCTACCTTCACGAAGACATCCTCAAGAATACCTCTTGGTCATTTGATGCTTTTGTCTGCCAGTTGTAAGGTAATGAAAGTTGGTTGAAGCTCCCCCAACCCTAGTGTCTTGAATATAATATATGGCAGCAAATTTACACTCGCCCCTAGATCCAATAATGCATGCTCAAAAAGCTGGTCACTTATCCTGCAGAGAATGGTAAAACTACCTAGATCTTTTAGCTTGGGTTATAGTTTCCTTAACAATGCCGCGCTTACCTCTTCAGTTAAAGCCACAGTTTCATGCTCCTGAAACTCCCTTTTATTAATGCAGCAATCTTTTAAAAATTTAGCATAAGCAGGAATTTTTCGAATTGCAAGCACTTTATTTTCTTTCTTTGGCTTTACTAACCTTTGAGGGAAGGGTGGTGCATTCACCTTCTCTATTTCACTTACCTTGGATGTGCATGCTTTTTCTAGAGATGCTTGAGCAAGCTCATTAGCTCCTATGATCTTACCATTTCTGAGAGTTGTCACGGCATTCAGTTGCTGATGTCCTCTTGGATTAGGTAGTGTTTAAGCTAGAAGCTCACCTTGCTTTCGGCCACTCAATTCCTTAGCCAATTGCCCTATTTGTACCTCTAGTCTTTGAATGGCTTGTTCATGTTTTGTAGTAGCTTGTCATAGCTCAGTTCGAAATTACCTTCCATATGCCATGAACTGATCTTGTGAAGTCATCAACTGTTGTTGCTGAGTTGCCAATTTCCTCACAAGACTCTCTAGGTCACTTTTCTTTGATTCGGGAACTAAGTGGGCTGCTGGTTGGGAGTTCCTTTGCTGCCCTTGAAGGTTCAGGGCATTTTGATTGTTAGTCCATGAGAAGTTAGGGTGGTTTCTCCATCCAGGATTATAGGTATTTGCATATGGGTTGTTCTTCGGTAGGTAGGTGTTCGGTCCCACATAATTCACTTGCTCTAGATTTGCAGATGAATATAAAGGACAAGTCTCATTATGATGAAAATGAGAACATATAGCATATACCTGGAGTGGTGTAACTGGTGGACTAGGTGAGGTGTTATGATCGGTCATGGCTTTAACAAGCATATCTAGCTTCCTCTCCATAGCAGCTATCTCATTAAAGGATCCACCATTTAGAGTCACCTCATACATACCTTTGCTCTTAATTCCTTGTCTACCTCTAGAGGGGAATTGTTGGGTGCCCTTACTTAATGTTTCAAACAGCTCCATGGCTTCTTCACTGCTCTTCTCCATCAGCACATGTCCACAACCTGAATCCACAATACTTTTATTAGTATCACTCAAACTTTTATAAAAAGCTTGTACCAGTTCATCCTAAGGTTGATTGTGATGTGGGCATTTGAGTAGCAGCTTGTTGAAATGTCCTCATGTCTCAAAGAACAGGTCTCCATCCTTCTGTTGGAAAGATTGAATCTCTTTCCTCATTTGTCTTGTCTTTTACGCTGGGAAAAACTTCTTTAGGAACTTACTAGCCAACTTTTCCCAAGTATGGATAGAAACTGCAGGCAATGAATTGTACCATAGTTTAGCATTATCTTTTAATGAAAAAGGGAAAAGAATTAACCTGATTCCCTCTTGTTCTAGGCCTCGGATATGCTGGAACTTACAGAGATTAAAGAATTCCCGAAGGTGCAAGTGTGGGTCCTCAGCAAGTGTACCCCTAAAATGAGTCAATGCATTGAGTATCTGTGGGGATATGTAATAATTTCCTTATGCCTTTGGTTGATAAGCAATACATGATTGCTGGTCGAGGTTCTATGGGATGAAGGATTGCTTCATAGGTCTTCGCTCAGGTGGCGGTTGGTTGTCAAGCTGATTGTTGTGTAAAAATCTACCTAAATTAATAGGCAAATAATCGAACTTGTTTTACTTGCAAGTGCACAAGGTCAACAGTAACATAGTGTGCAAATGCGAGATCATCTCCACAGAGATTGGTAAATTTTAATTTAGAATTAGTTTCACAATATAAAACAATAGAAATAAATATTGGGTTTGAATTAATAATGATAAAAATGTAGGGACTTGACATCCACCACCAATCATGCTACCACAATAAAACAATATGTTAATGCTTTAAATATGTCATGAATACCTAATGTTTATCAACCTATAGGCATGGTCCACTCCTTAAGCTATTGATTTCTCTAAGCAACGAGTTAGGCATGGTGTATACTCTAACTCTTCTCTTTCTTAAGGGATTCAACATGGTGTGTCCTAAGTTGTTCCTTAAGAGAGCATAGGATCTGTGGAAATTGATAACCACACGAGACCTAAGGCATGGTGTATACTCCTAGTTTCCCATGTTGATTAACCCAAGAACCCGACGTGGATTTCTTTTGTTACTATTGTTAAACCCAAGACTCAAAAATCCAAATTGATTCAACTAACTAATACATACCACATGCATATGTTGATCAGGCAAACACATATGAGGAATTTAAATAAAAACAAGCATTAATCAAGTTAAGCATCACAGCATAAATATCGCAAAGGCGCCAATATCGAATTATTGAGTAAACATAATTAGGGCTTCAATCAAGCCCTGCTAGAAAATTAGTTACACATAGTTGTGATGCTAAACATTATCATAAAATAAAATAAAAGGGAAGAAAAAACCCGAGAACACTATGGAGAAGAGTCGTCAATTCGTCTCCATGAAATCCCCTTTGGCCCCCTCACAAAAGGAAGATCCGGTTTCTATGTTTTTCAGGCCTATTTATAAGGTTTAAGGACATCTGGAAACCCTAACTCGTAAAACAAAACCCTAACCCTACTTTCCAAAATAGGTTCTTCCGTTTTGATATTTTACTGATGCGTGTGCGCTCGATCGCAAGCTTCTGCGCTCACGAGCCCAGATTGTGCTCGATCCTAGTTTGGATGCTTGAGTGTTGGTGCGCTCGATTACAGGTCTCCTGCGCTCAATCGCACTAGGTAGCTCCAGCTTTTCCAAATTTGCTCTTTGAGTTCCAAAATGCTTCATTTTCTCCAAGAACCTATAAAAATCCAAAAAAACACAAAAAATGAAGTAAAATAGAATAAAATACGCACACTAAGGGCTTAACAAATGTAAATTAAGAGGCTTAAATACGAATATTTAAGCACTTATCACAACCCTAAACTTATATATTGCTAGTCCCTTAGCAATACGAAACTAAAAACTAAATGAAAAACAAAGACACAAAGATAAATTCATCATTCATGGTATCCAAAAATTTAAGTATCACACAAAACCATGATGTTTATTCATGAGCAAGTTTAAAATACAAACCCATTTTTGCAATGAATAGGAGTTTTAAATTCTAATTACTTACACGAGGCCGGCTAAGGCATCACAAATAACTATTGAGTTTCGCAATATAAAACGATAGAAATAAATATTGAGTTTGAATTTGATAATGATAGAAACATAGGGCTTTGATATCCACCAATAATCATACTTTCCCAATAAGTAATGTGCCAATGCTCTAATCATAATATGAATACCTAATGTTGTCAACCTAAGGGCATGGTGTATACTCCTTAAGCTATTAATTTCCCTAAGCCATGAGTCAGGCATGGTGTATACTCTAACTTTTTTCTTTCTTAAAGGATTTAGCATGGTATATACTAAGTTTTTCTTTAGGAGACCATAAGTTCTGTGAAAATCGACAAACATACAAGACCTAGGGCATGTTATACACTCCCAGTTTCCTATATTGATTAACCCAAGAATCTGGCATGGATTTCTTTTGTTACTATTGTTAAACCTAGGACTCGATCATCCAAATTGATCTAACTAACTAATCCATACCACATGCATATGTTGATCAGGCAAACACATATGAGGAATTCAATAAAACAGGCATTAATCAATTAAAGCATCATAATACAGCTATTGAAAAGGCAATAATACTCATATATGGAAAAACATAATTAGGGCTTCAATCGAGCCCTATTAGTAAGTTAGTTACACATGGTGGTTATGTTACACATCTTTATAATGTGAACTAAAGAGAAAAGAATAAACCCGAAAAAATACTGTGGAGAAGACTCGTCATTTCGTCTCCAAAGCTTAAAATTGAAAAGAAGATACTGTTTCTATGTTTTACAAGTCTAGTTATAAGGTCTTAAGACATCTAGAAACCCTAGTTAAAAAAACAGAACCCTAACCCTACTTTCCAAAACAAGTGCTATCGTTTTACTGCACGAGTGCGCTAGATCTCATGTTGGTGCGCTCAAGCCTTCTTCTTATGCGCACGAGTGCTGGTGTCCTAGATCGTACACTTCTGTGCTCGATCACACTGTGTGTAGTTTCCAGCTCTTCCAGTTCTTGCTCTCCAAACCAGATAATGCTCCATTTTCTCCAAGAACCTATGAAAACACAAAAAACAAAAAAAAAAAAACAAAAATGAAGTAAAATAGAATAAAATACGTAAACTAAGAGCTTAACAAATGTAAATTGGGGGCCTTAAATATGAATATTTAAGCACTTATCATTGTACACGGTTCTTTCAGGAATTTAGCATAACGAGGTACTTGTTTAATAGCATCGAAAAATGGAATATTTACCTCGCATCTATGAAAAATCTCATATAAATCTTTATTTTGCTCATCTTTTCTAGTTCTGCTAAAGCCTGAGGAAAAGGAGGTACTGGTTGATAATCAGAAAGAGGCGGAAACTTATACTTAGGTACATCATCATCATTGGGATCGTCCCTGTCTGCAACGACATTTTTCTCCTTCTCTTGCTTTGACGATGTAGAGGCTACCTTTACTGGAATCTCAACCTCTTTACCACTTTTCAAAACAATCGTACTTGCATTTTTTCTTGGATTTACTACCGTTTGAGAGAGTAATTTCCCCGAACTTTGTGCCTCTAGCCAATTAATTGCAGTTGCCATATGGCTCATCTGATTGTCCAAATTTTAAATACTGGCCATCGCTTCTTGTTGAAATTGTTTCATCTCCTATTGAAATTGCAAAGTATTAGTGGCAAGAGACTTAATAATATCTTCTAAAGACATACCAAAATTAGAAAGTTTGGCCCAGTTGTTGTCTAGGGGGAATGAATGCTTATATTGCGAGTAACTTGGGCTGTTTTGAGTCACGGGCTGATTTACTTATGGATGCCTATAGCTAAGATTGGGGTGATCCCTCCATCCTGGGTTATACGTGCTCGAATAAGGATCATACTTCCTTTGTGGTTGTCCAGGAAAACCACTCGCCGCATTCACTTGCTCAATAGACTCCTCTTGAAGAGTTAGACACATATCGGTTGGATGCCTTACTATCGAACAAATCCTATAAGCTTTTGCCATTTTCATATTACCTACAACCATTTGAAAAACAAGAGAAGTTAGACTCGCAAGTTGTTGTTTAAGGGAGGAAATATTTACCTCATTAACATGCTTTGATAGAGGGTCAAGCTTAGTGCCAAATTGTTGAGAATTGGCCACCATATTTGCAATCAAGTTTCTCGTGGCCTCGGGAGTTTTATCCACCAAAGCTCCTCCACTAGTGGTATCAGTCATGCTCCCATCACCAAAGCTGCTCACTAATTTGATGATGGGGGCAACTTGCACATAATTTCTTGAAACGCTCCCAATATTCATGTAGGGACTCTCTATTGTGCTGCCTTACATCATAAATTTCTTTTCGAATTTTGGCCACCCTTGAAGCTGGGAAATATTTCTCCAAAACAACCTCTCCATCTCGTTCAATGTGGTAATACTCCCGGAGGGTAGATAATAGAGTCAATCCTTAGCCGAATCCTTCAAAGAAAACAGAAAGGCTCTTAATTTAATTTGCTCTTCAGTCACCCCCGTGGGTTTCATACTCGTGCATACCACATGAATCTCCTTTAGATACTTGTTAGGATCTTCACTTGTAAGGCCATGAAAAGTGGGCAAGATATGTATTATTTTTGAATCGCACTTCAAATCACCTTGATTAGAAGATCGAGTTACAATCATAAACAATCAAGGAAACTCTAATAAACCATGAAAGATAAATCAGGAAAAATCTAGAGTAACGAAAATAAATAAAAATTCTATGCTAAAACACAAACAATCACGGTGATTTTGCTAAGTCATGTTGTCACTAGCAAAGGATGAAAAAGAGTTTCATTAAATTGCCATAATTGCCCGTACAGATCAGTCATCTTTGTAGATTAAACTATATTGATTCAGAAAGAACCAGGAGATGATCCATATATACTTGGAAAGATCTGGATGTCTATTTTCTGGAGAATTTTACAACTCATAAACATTATTTTTCTAGAAAAATTTATGACAGTTTTAGTAGACAAAGATCAAGTTGTGCGTGATTTCAGCGTGGCAGAAGTGAAGGGGCTATTAAGTTCTGATTTCTTTTTTGTTTTTTTTCCTTACATTTCAAGAAAATAAGAATCACAAGAAGCCAAAAAATCAACTAGAATCACTCCCCGGCAACGGCGCCAAAATTTGGTTTGCTGTCATAAGCAACCAAAAATAAAACCTATACTCCTAAAAATACATGTAGTAGTGTGAGTAAGGATCGTTCCCACAGAGAGTATCTAGCCTAATTTTATGCTACGTGAACAAGGATGGGGGGGATTTGAGTTTAACGAAAATAATTTTAAGAAAAACAACTAATGAACAATTCAAATTGAAATATCGAAATCAATCAAAAGAACAAACCTTGCTCTAAGTCAACATCCACCATCAAAATTTTACAACTGATCATCGATGCAAGTATATATCAATTCACACTTTGAATATTCACTATTGAAAAGATTTTCCTATCTTTCCGTAGTCACAATTAATTAGAAAACAAGCGATCTAATTAATCCTAACCACTAAACAACCCAAGACAAGTGCTAAAGGTTTAATCTAGTAGCAGACTTTAGAATTAGAGAGATCGATGAAGCTAAACAACACAAGCACAAATGGTTGCATTTAATTTAGTCAAGCCTTCTTCCTAAGATCTAATAATTTCTGACGCAGCAAATCATTAAATCTTTGTGGCTTCACAAATTAGAGGGATCAAATAATTACGGATTTGATATCTAACATGGTAGTAGATTGCAATGAATAATAAACTAGTAGCCTCCTAGTAATTAAACTAGACAATCATGAACATAGGGACAGAAAAACATCCGATACTCAAAGCATAAATTGAACAATAAAAACAGATTAGATCTCACAATTTTATTGATTTCGAGGCTTCCGTTTCCTTCAATCAACTATAAAAGTTTAGCCACGTAGGGCCATGATGAAAACTCGAAGGAGAAGTTAGAGAAGAGGGGAGAGAGAGGTGTCCCTGAAGTCTGATGATTTCTTCCCTCTTATACACGTTATTTTCAGTTCTCCTAAAAATATCCTAAATATTATCCCAAAATAGCAATATTCAAATCTGACTAATTTAAGGAAAATATTAAAAATAAAATAAAGTCCTAATATAACTAGGAAACGGGTGTTTTCAGTATAAATTTTTGTGCACCAGATCTGGAAAATTTCGAAAATAAACCGCGTTAAATCAACATATTAGAACTGTAGGCTAAGAGACTTTCCAGAGTTGCAAAAGTGCAGGTACAGCAACTCTAAGCCTAGTTTCGACCTTGATGCAGCTAGTATCTCTCACAACTCAAAACATGAAAGTTGTAGAGCTTTTTGGTTTTGCACTTAACGTCTCTATTTGCATCCTCAATCAAAATATAAGAATAATGAGTACATTTATGCATCAAATGACTATAAAAAACTAAACATTAAGGGAGAAAAATATGATATTTTGTATTCTCATCACCTTTTCATATCTCATATGGTGTTTTAGGTACTGCTTTTAAGGAAACTTTATTCAATAAGTATGTGGCAATTAGGACAACATATCCCCAAAAGGATATAGCAATACCAGTGTAACTTATCATGGATCATATCATATCCAATAGGGTACGGTTCCAAAAGGAGTCTACTGAGAGAGAATCCTATTCTATTTGAGATAATCGAGAAAATTATTAAACAAGTATTTGCCTCTTTGATTAGATCGAAGAGCTTTAATACCTTTCCCAGTTTTCTTTTCAACTTCTCTTTTGAACCTATTCTTAGAATTATCATTGTTGAAGGTAAAGAAGTTAGAGATCCACGCATGTTAGTGTGCATAAACCCTAATACATCATTTGCACTTTCTCCATATCCACTAAATAAAGATCTAGTCATTTTCTTATGAGAAAGTTTTCACAGGTTCGATAGGATTCAAAATCCAATAGATCCAAATATCCACATTTTACTAACTTGTTTAACCTATTTTCATTAATATGATATAGTCTTAAATGCCTTATGTAGGAATAATTTAGATCATTATATCCTTTTTTGTTATCAATGTGAAATATTTTATTATCTACTTCTAAATAGTAGAACTAAGTAATAAATCCATACAGCTAATATAGCAACACTTGCTTCATTTCCAAGTCGAAAGTTGACTTCTCCTTACTTAGTTTCTTGCTTCTTCTCAACGTTTGCAACTTATTAAAAATTGGAGAATCATACTCGATATCTAATATCCAAGTAGAAGCATTTTTAACAAATAAGTTAATTTCATCGAAGAACAATTAAGACTTGCCTTCCAAAGGCTTATCTTGTAAAGTGATCCTTGCAATTTCTATTCCATCTCTACCATAACAAAAGCACTGTCCCTTATCCTTCTTGGCTTTTAGTGAACCAGTCTTGTTGACACTTTCCTTTTCCTTCAACAGTTTCTTCTTCTTCTTTAAGAAATTTTTGCTCTTGTGTTTAGAGGAATAAGCCCCATCGATAAGCATAATAGGTGTCTTAACCTTTTTTGATCATAGCTTTTGCAGTTTTCAAAATATAACAAGTTCTAGAAGCATAGCTTCAATCTCGTACATGTTGTAGTTCATAACATACTATGATAATGAGTCTGGAAGGGTTGAAGAAATAAGTCACTACTTAACTCTATATCCTTATAAAAATGAGCCAGTCTAACTGCTCCATATAGTTAATCATCTTTGATCTATGCTTATGGACTAGTAATCCTTTGGGCATACTAGCCCTAAAGAGGTCTTTCGAGATTTGGAACCTTACATTGCAACTATGCTCACCACATAACTCTTATAGATGAAGCAATATCGAATAAGCACTTCCCATATTGTCATATTGCTTTTCAAGCTCATTAGAAATAGATGTTAGCATATAGCACATAGCCCACATGTCATTCTCTTACCACATCTCTTTTCTTCCCAAACATCTCAACAACAATTTTTGGAAGCAACTTATCAAGAATATAGTCCAATTTTTTAGAACTGAGAACGATTCTCATATTCCTTAGCCAATCTAAGAGATTAGACTAATCAGTTTGTTTGTATCAAGTATGTATGATAGTCGGTTTAGTGATTAGGGTATGAAAATACACTTCAGATAGAGTTAATTATATGCATTTGTTGAGATTAATTTTGATTATTCATTGAATTTCTTGACAAGTGTGGTCCTTTGGAGAATTCTGTGCTTTAGTGTGTTTTGCAGATTTAAAAAAACAAAGAAGCCTTAAACAAAAAAATATATAAAATATGTTCGAAAGAATCAATAACATCCGGACCAGTTCAGAACAGGGAAACTGGGTTTCCCAAGAAGAGTGTAATAAAACCCATAATTTCTAGACCATTAAAGATAAATTGAGCATTTTACTAAGTCATGTTGTCACTAGCAAAGGGTGAAAAAGAGTTTCACTAAATTGCCAGAATTACCCGTACAGATCAATCATTTTTTTGTAGATTAAAATGTATTGATTCAAGAAGAACCAGGAGATGAACTATATACATTTGGAAAGATACGGATGTCTATTTTCTCGAGAATTTTACAGCTCATAAATATGATTTTTCTAGAGAAAGTTATTGCAGTTTTAGTAGACAAAGGTAAGGCTGTGCGTGATTTTAGCATGGCAGAAGTGAAGGAGTTATTAAATTCTGAATTTTTGGGATTTGCGTGGCTTGGACAGCAGCAGAACCGGGCCTAAACAGCAGCAAAAGTACACGACTTGAACAGAAACCCTAGGGAGACTTTTCTGTCTATAAAATCATCTCCATACAGCTATATATAAGATTTTAGACTCAGAGAACAGGGGGCTGAAGAGATACACATTGAATTTCTAGAGAGCTATTGTGATTATGTATTATCGGCTAGGCTAAGTTTCAGCCAAGGCAAAGAGATGAACTCCTAGATGTAACGGGTTTGGCTTGTATTTAATTCAGTATTTTTGTTTTTAACATTGAATAATTATTTTGAGCTGTTCCCTTTATTTAATATTGAAGTTGATGTTTTTGTGTGACAGACAATTATAATTTCTTCTCTCATAGATTTTATTCAACTTCAGTGATTGTTTTTCTTTTTCTCCATATAAGTTCAGTCATGCTTCTCTTATGTGTGGAATTTAGGATGCAATTGATTTCGGTATATTAATTATATATGCTGGTCCTTTACCGCGTTATTGTCTCCGGATATATCGTTGATATAGGATATCATATATGATTGACCGTTGCATTACTTGTAAAAACAAGAAGGGGATTTCTCATAATAATTTACAAAAGAATATTTTTGGTACTTTCACTATTATTTTCCCATTACGTATTTAGGATGTGAAATACGCAGTTGAGTTATAATTACTGAATTGATACAAGTTGAAGCTGTGAAATTTAGGATGGATTCTTGGACCCTTATGTTACTCATTATTGATTTTCTTTCACTTAATTCAATTGTATCATTTAATTCTCAACATTTTCTTAATATTAATTTTTTATTTTGTTTCCATTATTTTTTGCCTGAGACTTTAATTGTAGAACGTTCTCTTCGTGGGATCGACACCCCATTCTATCCTGCTGCTACCGCATAGTATTGTTTAGGCATAATTCAAATTTTGGTGCCATTGCCATGGAGAGTGTCAGTTTACAAAGAGGTTTTCGGGTACTATCTTTTCGAACTCTTTCTTTTAGTTTCTTTTTAATTCTAGCTTTAGTTTATTTTTCAGTTTTCTTTTATTCAAGAAAAAAAAAATTAATTAATTAATAATTTAAATTAGTAATTAAAAAATAAATCAAATAAAAAAAAAGAGTGTTGGTGGTATATACATTGGGATAGAGACGAACATGGACGATTGGTTAGAATCCTTCCATTAGAATACCCACCGAATCACATTAGGAGTTAAATGGGTTCAAACACAAGCTCTAACACCATAAGATATCACGAAGATGACCCTGTTAGGACCCTAAATGACTATCTTCATACCACACGCACATTTACACCATCATGCATCATGATTCTGCCAAACACACCACATACAGATTTCTAGCTGGGCATGATAGCATTGATACCCACCTTCCACGGTTTAGAAAGCGAAAACCCTTATGTTCACATTAGGGAATTTGAGGAAGTTATGGCCACGTTTCATGGTAGACTTGAGGTTATTAACTTAATTAAATTGAGGTTTTTTTCCTTTTTCTTTGAAGGACAAAGTAAAGAGTTGGCTATACTCTTTACGATCGAGGTCCATAGGTTCATAGGACGAAATGACGGAAGCATTTTTTAATAAATACTTCCCACTTCACAAAACCAATGATCTAAAAGATAAATTTCAATCTTTACCCAAAAGGATAGTAAGACATTATATCAGGCATGGGAGAGGTATAAGGATTTGTTAAATATGTGTCCACACCATAGGTATGAGAGTTGGCGCGTAGTTAGTCATTTTTACGAGGGACTTACGAGTAGAGAGTGTCAATTCATAGAGATGATGTGCAAAGGGAACTTTATGCAAAAAAACCCCGATGACACAATTGAGTATTTGAATGACTTGGTTGAGAAGGCCCACACTTGGACAGGGCCCAGTGCTGTTGAAAGCAAAAATAGAGCAAGATCGGCCAGGATCTACCAACTTAAGGAAGAAGATAGCATGAAAGCCAAATTAGAGCAAGTAACTTGAGAGTTAGAGGCACTTAAGACCCAAAATGGTAGACTCACGCATACTGTTGCAAGAATTGAGTCACAAGGTGCTTGTTTTGTCTATGGGGGAGTGGAACACTTATCTCAGGATTGCTCGACTTATATAGAGATGAGAGGGGGTTTTGATGAACAATGTAACGCCTTAGGGATTTATAGGAAGCCTCATAATCCTTTCTCTAATACATATAATCCTGGTTGGAGTAACTACCCGAACTTTAGCTGGAGGCCAGAACTCAGACCGACCCACACATGCACATGTATAACCACCTGTGTCATACCCTACAACCTTATACAATGCGTGTTGGAATTTGTTTAAGAATTAAACGGGTTGAAGATGAAGCTTCAGTAGTCTTCTAAGCCGCAACATAAGGTGTGTGCGCCGTGGCCTACAGCAAGAGAGGATGATCCTACATCAGGTGTGCACCGCGGCACAGGGTGGTGGCACAGGGCTGTGCGCCAGAGCCCAGGCCTTAGACACCATAGCGCCAGCACCTGGAGGTGTTCTGCCCCTGTGTGCACCACGACCTGCCCTGTTCTGGGCCGCGGCCCCAGGCCCACCTTATGCACACTGATCAGCATATTGAGATGGTGCGTGGGACTTGGTTAAAATGCACAGGATTACTTAGACTTCTTGGAGGGCCATGATTGTTTTTTTCTCAAGATCTAACGGTTAGGAATGACTTCAAGATTGGTTAAAGAAGTTAGTGCTCTATATAAAGGGTCACCTAGGAGCATTAACAATATGTGTGTGAAATAGAACACAAGAGAGCATGACACAAGAGTGCAAAGTCACAAGTGTCAGGAGAAACACAAAGAAGGGGTCTCATTCGAAGAGTGGCTGGTGTTGAGAGAGAAAAACTCTCAAATCTTCAGAGGTGTTTCAAGTGAGAGATAACAATCAAGAAGTGGGGTTCAAGGGCTTTGTAATTGAAATTTTTTTGGGAAAAATTCCAAGGAAACACTTAGTTCTTTTCTCTTCTTTCATGTATTAAGAATAAGAGGGTTCTTGAGGAGGTGTTGCTGTAATTGTAAGAACTCCATTGATTTAGTGTAGAGCTCAGAGGAGCTCACAGAGACATAGGCATTTGCCGAACCTCAATAACAATTGCTTGTGTTCTCCCTTTGATTGGTTTGATTCCTGTTCATTACAAGTCATTCTAGATTTGGGTGTTTGAAGGTCACCACCTGGGATTCCTAAGGTGATTTTCAGCAGTGGTATCAAAGCTATGGTTCTAGTAACAGTGGTATCAGAGCTGTGGTTCTAGCAACAGCTGGTATCAGAGCTGAGCAGGGGGTATCAGAGCAAGACTCTAAGAATCAAAGGAAACTTCTTGGAAAATTCAAGAATGATGCTGGGACTAAGATCTGATCGGGTTCTTAAGGGATTCAAGAACGGTATTGGGATCAAGATTTGATCTAGTTCTTGAGGTTTAGAAGTTGGAGAGAAGACGGTTGGAAAGCAATTGTGTGTGCTGCATAAATCATGGGATTTTCTCTGCAAGATGGGTTCAAACTTCATTGTTGAGCAGTTTGATGGAAAGGGAGACTTTGCCCTTTGGAAGCAGAAAATCAAGGCGGTTCTGATGCAATAAAAGGTGGACTTGGCTATTGGAGAAGATCACGATTTTCCAGCAAGTATCATGGAGGTCTGGAGGAATAAGATGAAGAAGAAGGCGTATAGAACCATCTTTCTGCACATGTCAGATAGTGTCATAAGGGAGTGTGGAGACTCGAAAGATCCAACTGTCATTTAGAAGAAACTAGATGAATTATTTCTTACCAAGACTCTCCTTAATAAGATTTATCTTCTGAAAAGAATCTTTGCTTTTAAAATAGATCCTAATAAAGAGTTATAAGATAATCTTGATGTGTTTAATAAACTAGTTCAGGATTTGACTAGTTGTAGTATAAAATTCCCAGATGAACAATTGGCTATTATTTTGTTGAATTCTCTTCCTGATTATTTTGAAAGCTTGAATAATGCTATTGAATATGGAAGAGATACACTAACCAAGGAAATTGTGATCAATTCTATAAGGGCTCATGATTTCAAAGCCAAGATGAGGGAAGCATCAAGTGGAGAAGGGTTGTTTGTTAGAGGAAGGCCAGTAACTTGGAATAGCAGTAACATCTATAGACCGAGACTCCCCAAAGGGTAGAGGGTAGAGCCATGGAAGATCGCATTCCAAACCGAAGTTTGGAGGAAAGGGATGCCATTACTGCAATAAGAAGGGTCATTTCAAGAAAGATTGCAGGAAGATGATGAGGGATGAGAAAGGAAGAAGCCATACCAATAATAGAGAGGCTTTAGTTGCCAAGGGAGAACAGCAAGATGATGTTCTTGTTGTGTGCTCAAATATGAGCAGAAGGTAAGGCAACGAGAAATAGATCTTGAATTTCAGGTGCACTTATCACATGTGTCCTCACAGGGATCGGTTCAAGAATTTCAAGGAAACCAATGATGGAAAGGTTTTCTTGGGGAATGATACTTCTTGCCAAGTGAGGGGGATAGGAGATATCCAATTGAGGATATTTGATGGAATTACAAGGCTGCTGAGGAATGTGAGATATCTTCCGGAGTTGAGAAGAAATTTGATCTCATTGGGGCAGCTAGATTCCATAGGGTACACATACAAAGCAGAGGGAGGAAAAATCAAGGTAAGCAAGGGATCTTTGATAGTGATCAAAGCAGCAATGAAGAATGGTCTCAATAAGATGATCAGAGATATGGACATAAAGGATCAAGCAGCAAGCTTGATGGTTGAGATGGATAAGGTGGTTCTTTGGCACAATCTCTTGGGACACATGAGTGAAAAGGGCCTACAAGTTCTTAGCAAGAATGGTTTACTTGATGGTGACAAGATAGAGAAACTTGATTTCTACGAGTGTTACATTCTTGGGAAGCAACAGCAGGTCAACTTCAACACCGGAGTGCACAAGTCTAAGAGTATTATTGACTACATTCATGTGGATCTTTGGGGACCAGCAAGAACACCAACACAAGGAGGTAATCTTTACTTTCTTTCTTTAATTGATGATTATTCTAGAAAGGTTTGGGTTTATTTGCTTAAAAATAAATCAAATGCTTTGAATAAGTTTGTGGTGTGAAAAAAGTTGCTGAAAACTCAAACAGGTAGGGTAGTTAAGGTTTTAAGAACCGATAATGGATTAGAATTTTTTAATAAGGATTTTGGTAAATTCTATGAGTTAAATGGGATTCTAAGACATAGAACGGTTGTGAAAACCCCTCAGTAAAATGGAGTTGCTAAGAGGATGAATAGGACTCTTATGGAGAAGGTTAGGTGCATGTTAATTGGTTCCGGATTACCCAAATGTTTTTGGCAGGAAGCTGTGTCTACTGCTGCATATTTGGTTAATAGATCACCCTCTAGAGCTTTAGATCTCAAGACTCCCGAGGAGATGTGGATTGGTAAACCCCCTGAGTTGAACAAACTTAGGACTTTTGGATGTGCTGCATTTGCACACCAAAAGGATGATAAACTTAGCCCAAGGTCTAGAAAATGTGTGTTTCTAGGATATGGTGAAGGGGTTAAGGGGTATAGGCTGTGGTCTTTAGAATAAAAAGGAACTAAACTTATAATAAGTAGGGATGTCATTTTTAATGAGCATTTATTTCCCTATTTGGAGAAAACTAACCCTGTAGAGGTTAGTGAGCAAACCAGTCCAGAATTTGTGGAGCATTGCATCAAGGAAAATTCAGTTTAGGTAGAGCAAGGAAGGAAAGATGATTCAGACCAGGTAGAGCCTATTGATGAAGGCCAAGCTCAAGACACCCAAGGGGGGCTGAACTAGAAGGGGATGATTGATAAGAACTCATAATATCTGTATGTTTGTTATATTTCCTCATGTTTTAATAGTTATAATTGCTTAAATCTTGGATTTTGATTATGTTTCGTATTTTGTAGAGTATATTGAGGAGTTAAATCAAATTGAATTCAAAATCAAGAGATTTGTGAAGATTGGACAGAAAGTGGAAGCTGCAGCGCCAGAAAGTTGAATCTGCAGCGCTGAAATGGCGATAATTGTGAAAAGAGGACAAAAAGCTGTAGCTGCATCACTGAAATGGTGATAATATGTGAAGATTGGGCAGCAACTTAGAGCTGTAGCGCCGAGAAGTTGGCGCTGCAGCGCCAGCCCGCGGGTTTTGAAAGTTATAAATACTAACCCTAGCTGAAAGAAAGGGGGAGCTCGGATAGAAGGCGCGACTGTTGAACAGAAAATTCCTCTTATCTTTTCTTTAGGTTTTCTTTTAATTATGAGTAGCTAAATACTTTTCTTCTGGCTGAAGGATAATTGAAGTTTTGGTTCTTCAAGAATTGTGAGATCTAAATAATTTTCATTGCCCTTTTATTTCTTCTCTATTTATATATCTTCTGTGTTTATTAAAAATTATTGTCTTGGTTGATTGATGCAAAGGGCCTCTTGTTCAATTATCAGGTTAATAAATTGCCATTTAGAACTTTAAATCCGTAATTGTTTAATTGTTCTAATATTAGTGGTAAAATAACAAAGTTTATTATAGAGAGATTTTCGATTTATGTTATGGAGATATATAACCTAGTCTAAATGAATCGAGCTTGTGTATTTGTTGGCTAGAATTGGTAGTCTCTCTAATTATTAATGCTGTCGATAGATTAAATCCTAAGAACTTGTTTAGGGTTGTTTATTAACAAGGGAAGTAATCAAAAAGCTTGTTTTGGTTATCGAGAAAGTAAGGAGAGATAGGTTGCTAGAGCTTGTTAACAACCATAACCAATTTAGTGAAGAATAGAAGATTTTATCCTTGTATCTATGATCAATTCTCTGAACCAATTCTGAAATTATACCTTTGGTTGGATATTTGTCTGATATTGATTTCTCCTTAGTTTTTAGTTGAGTATAATTGCTTTCTCTTTTATTTCACTCCGAAATTTCAAACCCTCTTTTTCTTTGCTTTAATTTTCATTAAAATAAATCTACCCAATCCCTGTGGATACGACCTTACTCATCACTGTTACAATTTTTATTTTTCGAGAGTGAGAATTTTATTATTTGTTGGATTCGACACCCACCAATGATGCAGCAAATCAGAATGATTATCAGCTCACAAGGGACCGGGAAAGAAGGCTGGTTAGACCACCTTTGAGATACGGTTTTGCTGATGCTAATGTAGCAGCTCCTTATTCAGAAGGAGGGAGTGAATCGGAAACTTACGTTGATGCCATGGGATGTAAGGATTCGTCAAGATGGAAGCTAGCTATGGAGGAAGAAATGCATTCTTTGAGGAAGAATAACTCTTGGGAATTGGGGCACATTCCAGGAAAACAAAGAGTTGTGGATTGTAAGTGGATTTACAAGATCAAAGAAGGGAGCACTCTAGGGGATAAAATCCGGTATAAGGCTAGGCTGGTGGTGAAGGGGTTCACGTAAAGAGAAGGCATAGATTTCACCGAAATATTCTCACTGGTTGTGCCTAAGGTGGAGGAAACGGTGATTATCCTCATCTATGTCGATGACATGCTGTTGGTTGGGAACAGCAGGGAGAAGATAGAAAGGTTGAAGTCTCAACTCAATTCGGAGTTTGAGATGAAGGATCTTGGCCATGCACAAAAGATCCTTGGGATGAGTATAATCTGGGAAAGGGAGAGAAATAGGTTGAAGGTTTCTCAGTCTTCCTACATAGAAAAGATGATATCTAAGTTTTCTATAGAAGATAGTAAACCAGTGAAGATTCCTCTTGCTAGTTATTTCAAGTTCTCCAGCGATCAATGTCCTAGAATGGATGAGGAGAAGAAGGAAATGGAAAAGGTCCCTTACTTTAGTGTGGTTGCATCAGTCATGTTCACCATGGTAAGCACTAGACCCGAAATTGCTCATGTAATTAATGTTCTCAGCAGATTTATGAGTAATCCCAGAAAAGAGCATTGGTTTGGGATGAAGTGGTTGCTGAAGTACTTGAAGGGAAGCCCAGATGTGGGGCTTGTTTATGAGAAGAAGGGTAAGTCCATCTGTCTAGAAGGTTATGCTAATTCGGACTATGGAGCTGACCGGGATAAAAGAAGATCGATTACCTCCTTAATGGCTTTCGTTGCCGCTATATAGCTCATCTTAAGTCATCATATCAACCGACTCCAATCCTAAGTAGTCCAAGGCAATGATTGAACTTACTTAGAGGTAGAACTTTGGTGCCTAAATCTACGGGATTTTCCTCCGTGGCTACCTTGTCCACATGAATGCATCCTTTCGTAACATTTTCCCGAATGAAATGATATCGAACATCCATGTGCTTTGTCCTCTCATGGAACACCAAATTTTTACACAAATGCAATGCACTTTGGCTATCCGAATACACCACCACCTGCTCTTTTAGGACTTTCAACTCTTCCAACAAACCTTTGCACCACATAGCCTCCTTAATGGCTTCCGTTGCCGCTATGTACTCAGCCTCAGTTGTTGAGAGTGCTACTATTGGCTACAGCTGAGCCTTCTAACTTATACAACATCTGTTTAAGTTAAAGAAGTAGGAAGCAATCGATCTTCTTTTATCCCGGTCAGCTCCATAGTCTGAATCTGCATAACCTTCAAGATAGATGGACTTACCCCTCTTTTCATAAACCAGCCCTACTTCTGGACTTCCCTTCAAGTACCTCAGCAACCACTTCATCCTAAGCCAATGTTTCTTTTCGGGATTACTCATAAACCTACTGAGAACACTCATTGCATAATCAATTTCAGGTCTAGTACTTACCATCATGAACATGACTGATCCAATGGCACTAGAGTAGGGGATATTTTCCATTTCATTCTTCACCTCATCCGATCTTGGACTTTGATCGCTGGAGAACTTGAAATGACCAGCAAAGGGAACCTTTACTGGTTTGTTATCTCCCTTTTCCGGATTATACACATCCCAAGGATCTTCTGTGCATGGCCAAGATCCTTCATCTCAAACTCCTCACTGAGTTAAGCCTTCAATTTTCTTATACTCTCCATGCTACTCCCAACCAGCAATATATCATCAACTTAGATGAGGATGATCACCACTTCCCCCACCTTGTGCCCCTTGTAGTACAAGCACGAATCATAGTAGCTCCTCATGAAACCTAAGCTAGTTATAAAGGAATCAAACATCTTATTCCATTACCGAGGTGATTACTTCAGGCCATAGAGAGATTTCTTCAATTTGCACACCAACTCTCCCTGAATTCTTTCCTCATAGCCTTTGGGTTGCCTCATGTGGATGGTCTCATCAAGCTCTCCATGTAAGAATGTTGTCTTCACATCCATTTGCTCGATCTCCCAATCGAATTGGACCACTATTGCTAATACTATCGGTATCGTCTTGTACTTCATAACCAGTGAGAATATTTTGGTGAAATCTATGCCTTCTCTTTGTGTGAACCCCTTCGCCACCAGCTTAGCTTTATACCAGACTTCATCCCCTGGAGTGTTCCCTTCTTTGATCTTGTAGATCCACCTACAATCCATAACTCTCGGTGTTTCTGGTTTGGGAACCAATTCCCAAGAGTTGTTCTTCCTCAAAGAATCCATTTCTTCCTCCATAGCTAGCTACCACTTTGACGACTCCTTACATTCCATGGCTTCCATGTAAGTTTTTGGTTCAATAATCCCTCATTCTATATAAGGAGCTGCTACATTAGCATCCACAAATGCATATCTCAAAGGTGGTCTGACCACCCTCCTTTCCCGGTTCCTTGTGAGCTGATAGTCATTCTGACTTGCTACATCATCCCCTTCCAGTTCAGCCTCCTCTTGAGTATCCTGAGCATGGCCTTCATCAATGGGCTCTACTTGGTCCGAACCCTCTTGCCTTCCTTACTTTACCTGAACTGAATTTTCCTTGATGCAATGCTCCATAAATTCCAGACTGGTTTGCTCATTAGCCCCTGTAGGGTTAGTTTTCTCCAAATAGGGAAATAACAATTCATTAAAAATAACATCCCTACTTATTATGAGTTTTATTCCTTTTTGTTCTAAGGACCACAACCTATACCCCTTAACCCCATCACCATACCCTAGAAACACATTTTCTAGACCTCAGGCTAAGTTTATCATCCTTTTGATGTGCAAATGCAGCACACCTGAAAGTCCTAAGGTTGCTTAACTCAGGGGTTTTCCACTCCACATCTCTATGGGAGTCTTAAAGTCTAAAGCCCTAGAGGGTGATCTATTAACCAAATATGCAGCTGTAGACACAACTTTCCCCCAAAAATATTTTGGTAAACCGGACCCAATTAACATGCACCTAACCTTTTCCATAAGGGTTTTATTCATCCTTTAAGCAACTCCATTTTGCTTAGGTGTTTTTGCAATCGTTCTATGTCTTAGAATGCCATTTAACTCACAAAATTTATCAAAATCCTTATTGCAAAATTCTAAGCCATTATCAGTTCGTAAATCCTTAACTACCCTACCCGTTTGAGTCTCCAGCAACTTTTTCCACACCACAAATTTATTCAAAGCATTTGATTTATTTTTAAGCAAATAAACCCAAACCTTTCTTGAATAATCATCAATTAAAGACGAAAAGTAAAGATTACCTTCCTGTGTTGGTGTTCTTGCTGGTCCCTAAAGGTCAGAATGAATGTAGTCAAGAATGCCCTTAGACTTGTGCACTCCGATGTTGAAGCTGACCTGCTGTTGCTTCCCAAGAATGCAACACTTACAGAAATAAAGTTTCTCTACTTTGTCACCACCAAGTAGACCATCCTTACTGAGAACTTGCAGGCCCTTTTCGCTCATATATCCCAAGCGATTATGCCAAAGGGTTGCCTTATCCATCTCAGCCATCAAGCTTCCTGCTTAACCCTTGATCTCCGTGTTTCGATCATCTCATAGAGACCATTCTTCATTACTGCTTTGATCACTATCAAAGATCCCTTGGTTACCTTGATCTTTCCTCCTTCAAATTTGTATGTATACCCCATGGAATCCAGCTACCCTAATGAGATCAAATTCCTCCTTAAATCCGGGAGATACCTCACATTCCCCAGTAACCTTGTGACTGCATCAAACATCCTCAACTGGATGTCTCTCATATCCCCCTCACTTGACAAGAAGTGCCATTCCCCAAGAAAATCTTTCCGTCATTGGTTTCCTTGAAATTCTTGAACCGATCCTTGTGAGGGCATATGTGATAAGTGCACCCGGTATCTAAGATCTATCTCCTACTACCTTCTTATCTCCTGCTCACATTTGAGCATACAACAAGAACATCATCTTGCTGTTCTCCTTTGGCAATCGAAGCCTCTACATTTTTGGTATGGCTTCATACTCTCTCATCCCACATCTTCTTCTTGCAATCTTTCTTGAAGTGACCCTCCTTATTGCAGTAGAAGCACATATTTCCTCCAAATATTGGTTTGGAATGTGCTCTCCCATGGCTCTGCCCTCTACCCTTTGATTTCGCCTGGTAATTTCCATGGATGCTACTGCCATTCCGAGTTGCTGGCTTTCCTCTAACGATCAACCCTTCTCCACTTGATGCTTCCCTCATCTTGGCTTTGAAATCATAAGCCCTTATAGCATTGATCACAATTTCCTTGGTTAAAGTATCTCTTCCATATTCAATTGCATTAATCAAATTATCAAAACAATCAGGAAGAGAATTCAACAAAATAACAGCCAATTGTTCATCCGGGAATGTTATGGTACAGCTATTCAAATCTTGAACTAGCTTATTAAACACATCAAGATTATCTTGCAACTCTTTATTATGATCCATTTTAAAAGCAAAGATTCTTTTAAGAAGATAAATCTTATTAGAGAGAGTTTTGGTAAGAAACAACTCATCTAGTTTCTTCCATATGACAGCAGGATCTTTCGAGTCTCCACACTCCCTTGTGACACTATCCGACATGTGTAGGAAGATGGTGCTATACGCCATCTTTTTCATCTCAATCCGCTGGACTTCCGTCATACTTGTTAGAAAAGCATCATCTTCTCCAATAGCCAAGTCCACCTTCTGTTGCATAAGAACAACCTTGATCTTCCGCTTCTAAATGGCAAAGTTTGCCTTTCCATCAAACTTCTCAACAATGAAATTTGAACCCATCTTGCAGAGAATATCCCAGATTTGTGCAGTACCCAAAATTGCTTTCTAACTTCTTCTAAACCTCAAGAACACGATCGAAGATTAATCTCAATATCGTTCTTGAATCACCCTCAAGAACACGATCAGATCTTGATCTTTACTCCATTCTTGAATCACCCAAGAAATTGATCTTCAATTATTGGAGTCTTGCTCCGATACCTTCTGTTCTTGCTTCGATACTCAACTGTGCAAGCTTTGATACCACTGTTGGAAAACCAGCCTCAATGATCCCAGGAGGTGATCTTCCAAACACCCAAGTCTAGAGTGACTTGTAATGAAACAAAACAGCAACCAATCAAAGCAAGAAAGAAAAACAAGCAATTTGTTATCGAGATTTGGCAATGTGCCTATGTCCCCGTGAGCTCCTCCGAGCCCTCTGCACTAAATCAATGGTTATTATAAGTTACAGCAACTCCTCTTCAAGAAACCTCTTGTTCTTGAAGAACGAAAGAAGAAGAAGTACAAGAGAGTGATAAGAACTAACCCCAGAATTTTCTTTAAGAAAATTCCACTTACAAGCCCTTGAATCTCCTTTCTATTCTATTCTCTCTTCCTAAACAACCAGCCTTTACAATAAATCTATCTTATTCTTTGTCTTTGCACTCTTATAATCGATCTCATTTTCAATCACAAGTTATGTTTCTTTGAAGCTAGGTGACCCTTTATATAGTGCACCAACTTCTTGACCACTCTTGAGAGTCAATCTCCACCCTTAGATCTTGTGGACCAATCAACTATAGCCCTTCATCAATCCTAAGTGATCATGTGCATTTTGGACATGCCTCACGCACCCTTTGAATTGCTGAATCAGTCTGCCCTCAAGTCGTGGCCTAGAACAGGGCATGCCGCGGCCTGAAGAGGGCTGAACATCTCCACAATTACATCTATTCTGGGCACCGCGGCTTGGGAGAGGCTGAGCCAGGGCGTACACCTCCTCTAGGTCTTCTCTTTTGCTGGGCACCGCACCTTGGAAGAGTTGAGCCATGGTGCACACTAGTGTGCACACATTATGGAATTGTTGCAAGGTGAGGGGCGCACACCTCAAGCCGCGACACCAAGACCTGATGCTAAACCTTCTTCAATCCTTGTTTAAACCTTATACAAATACCAACAATTCTTATCTCTTTCTTTTCTTTTATTTCATGTATCAAGAACAAGAGGGTTATTGAGGAGATGTTATTGTAATTGTAAGAACTACATTGATTTAGTGCAGAGAGCTCATAGGAGCTCATGGGGACGTAAGCATTTGCCGAACCTCGATAACAATTGCTTGTGTTCTCCCTTTTATTGGTTTGATTCCTGGTCATTACAAGTCATTCTAGAATTGGGTGTTTGAAGGTCACCACCTGGGATTCCTAAGGTTATTTTCAACAATGCACAACCTAATAGAATCTCTTTAGAAGAAAAATTAAACGCATTTATGGAGTCACAAGGTAAAATTATTTAGATACTGGAAACTGTTGTGACACAGGTAATGAAAGAGAACAAGGAAATTAAAAGTCAAATAACTAAGCTAACAAGTTCTCTCGTAGTGTAAGAGCGAGGAAAATTCCCATATCAGCCTTAATCAAATCCAAGGGGACAACATATGGCACAAACCTTTACTTCAAATTCACAAAATATCACAGAGGTCAATGCTATAACTACTCAGAGTGGGAAGGTGTTAGATGGGCCAAGTCAGATGATGACCATGAGCACCTCTCTGAGCACTGAGGAGAACGCCCCTAAGAATGAGCCAAATGAATTTTTTTTGGTTCAAGTCCCTTTTCCCCAAGCGCTCTGACCAAAAGGAAAAAATTCAGAAATACAAGGTGACATCCTAGAACATTTGAAACAAGTTAAGATTAACATGCCTTTGCTTCATGTGATTAAACATGTACCAACCTATGCAAAGGCGATCATGGATTTATGCACCATAAAAAGGAAGCATCAAGTCAAGAAGACTGCATTCTTGATTGAGCAAGTGAATGCGGTGATTGAGCAAAAGACACCGCTCAAATATAAAGACCCAGGGTGTCCCACGGTCACCTGTCAAATTGGAACTCATGAGATTGATCAAGCTTTGCTAGATTTAGGAGCCAGTGTGAACCTAATGCCTTACAATGTCTATTTACAACTGGGTCTAGGAGAGATCAAACCCATATCTATGGTACTATAGTTGGCCAACCGGTCGACTAAGCAACCAAGGGGAATAGTCGAAGATGTACTGATACAGATAGATAAGTTTTACTATCCTATTGATTTTCTCATTCTGGATACTCATTCTATGGTTGATATGGAGTCTAAAGTTCCAATCATTTTAGGAAGACTTTTCCTGGCCACCTCTAACGCTCTTATTAATTGTAGGAAAGGTCTAATGAAGCTGTCTTTTGGGAACATGACTCTAGAGGTCAACATTTTCAAAATCGAAAAATAACCACATGATGATGATGATTGCTATCATACTTATATGATAGACACACTGATCCCAGAGAAGGCTCACTTGAGCAAAAATTCAGAATCTTTAGAGTATCTCTTTGGTATTTCTGATTCTGAGAGTTCACTTTATCTTGACGATGTTTTTGATGTTTCTGTTGTTTTAGGATCAAAGGATAAAGGAGAACGAAAATGGAAACTAAGCTTCAAGGAGTTACCAAGAGATGGAGAGAGACTTAAGTCATCTGTTGAAGAAACCCCAAAAGTTGACTTAGCGATGCTACTTGAGGGACTAAAACATGCATTCTTGGGATCATGTGATACCTTTCCTATTATTATTTCCTTTATACTTAATGATTCATAAGAAAATAAATTGATTGACATGTTAAGTGAGCACAAAGCTACATTAGGATGGACAATTACTGACATTAAAGGTATTAGCCCCTTGATATGTTCTCATAGGATCCATTTAGAGGAATGAGCTAACCCCCGTAGAGACCTTAGAGACGATTTAACTCCATTATGAAAGAAGTCGTGAAAAATGAAGTTTTAAAGTTATTAGATGTGGATATCATTTATCCCATCTTTAAGAGTAAATGGGTTAGCCTAACTCAAGTAGTACCTAAAAAGTTTGGGGTAACTGTGGTAACCAACTTGGAGGGGAAGTCTGTTCCTACCAAGGTAGCGACAGGGTGATGCATGTGCATAGACTATAGAAAACTTAATTCCGCCACCCAAAAGGATCACTTCCCACTTTCATTTTTAGACCAAATCTTAGGATGTGTAGCTGGCCATCCCTTCTATTTCTTTCTAGATGGGAATTCAGGATATTATCAGATAGAGATTTCATTAGAAGATTAGGATAAGAGTATGTTCACATGCCCATTTGGTACTTATGCATTCTGATGTATGTTTTTTGGATTGTGTAATGCGCCGGCTACATTTCAAAGATGCATAATGAGTATATTTTACGATATGGTCGAAAAATTTATGGAAGTCTTTATGAATGATTTGACTGTGTTTGGCGATTCTTTTGATTCATGCCTACTCCATTTATAGACTGTTTTGAGTAGATGTGAAGAAAAAGGTCTAGTGCTTAATTGGGAAAAATGTCATTTCATGGTTCCCTCTGGACTAGTTTTGGGGCATATAATTTCTGAAAAAGGAATAGAAGTGGATAAATCAAAAATATAATTGATCTCTAAATTGCCCACACCAAAAACTATTAAGGATGTTAGATCCTTTCTTGGGTATGTCGGTTTTTATAGGAGGTTTATACAGAGTTTCTCTGCTATATCTAGACCATTGTGTAACATTCGAGCTAAGGAAGCCATGTTCAATTGGACATAAGAGTGTGAGTATGCTTTTCGAACACTCATTGATAGGCTTACTGATGAGTGCCAAATATTGCATATTTTGGCCACTTAATTTACATTTGTTAGCTTAAGAAGCCGTTATTTTGAGTTGTTTTCGTTGTTTTTCAAGTTTACAAGCACTGGGAAAGGAGTTCACTAAAATTGCCAGAATTGCCTGTACAGATTAGTCATTTTTGTAGATTTTACTGTATTGATTTAGGAAGAGCCAAGAGATGAGCCATATATGCTTGGAAAGATCCGAAAGTCTATTTTCTGAGGAATTTTATGGCTTGTAAAAATGAATTTTCTAGAGAAAGTTATGCCCGTTTTAGCAGACAAGGGTTGAGCTGAAGATGTCTAGTGCGATCGATCACACCAGACTTACGATCGATCGCAAGTGCACACTCACACATCCCACATCGGTTAAAAATGCATTGTAGTGTACCAGTATGCGATCGATTGCACCAGACTACGATCGATTGCACTCGGGCAGTATCCCACATCGTATCTGCAACCCATTGTGCTCCGGGACTCCCCCTATAAAAGCACCATCTTACTTCATCATTCAGGGTGCAATTCCTGAGCCATTTGGGGTAATCCGGTGGATGTCTGCTAGCATTCTAGTGGACCCCGAAGGCTTTGCTACCATGAGGGGAAGCGCTGCCCAACAGCAAGTGGAATTTCTCCCTTGTATAGTAAATATTTCTTTTCATTTTGTTTAGTTTAAATGTTTAGCACTTTTATTATGAATTTTAGTTTCATAACTATGAGTGGGTAGAATCTTTACTAAGCTTGAAGATGAAGCCTCGCCGTTGTTTGGCATATCAGTTTCAGCTTTGTTTATGATGTTTTAGTATAAATGTTCTGTCAATTGTTTGAGTAGAATCTTATGATTGATTATGTTTAAATTGTTATGTTGGATATTCCTTGTGCTTCATCTAATGGATACATCGAATCGTTTTCGATTAAATTGGATTTCCTTTGTGATTTGTTAAAAGTGGATACATTGGATGCTTTTGGTTTAATCGGGATATTCGTTGTTTTTTGTCTTAAGTTGGATTCATAGAATGTTTTGATAGGCTATTGTTAGAACATTGAGATATATGCTTAACTTCAGCAGGGTGGATTCAGAAACCTTAGTCTTTTTATCATTTGCTTTAAACCAACTTAGTTTAAGTTTATATTTCAAAATTTGGAACTAGGTTAAGATAAGATTAGTTTAGATAAAATTATATTTTTCGCAACGCAATTCCCTGTGGATTCGACCTCGTACTTGCACAACACTATATTGCAAACAACTCGTGCACTTGCGAGTAATTTAAAACTCACAACAAGTTTTTGGCGCCGTTGCCGGGGAGTTGTTTGGTTTGTGAAATTTTTGTCTAAATTAATTTTATTTTTCTACTAGTTTAGTTAGCATTTTTGTTTTATTTTATTTAATTTTAATTTTAATTTTAATTTAATTTTAGTTTATTTACATTTGCCCAAAAATAAAATAAAATAAAAATATATAAAAAAAATGTGGATGAATCCAACGCCGGTTTCACAGTCTATAGAGGACGCCCTCAAGGATTTCATGAAGAAGATCGGCCAGTCCATCAATACAACCAATACATTCAATGTTGATAGTTGTTCCATCTGTGCTAGTCCTATGCATTTAGCACAGAATTGTCCATCTACGCCGGCTTTTGTCGAGTATCCTATGGAACAAATAAACGCTTTCAATGACTATTGGTGGCAATCAAATGAATCTTACTCCGAGACGTACAATCTAGGGTGGCAGAACGACCCTGATTTTTGATGGACGCAGAACCAATTGATGCATTAGGGAGGAGCCCCTTATCATGCTCACAATCAATACCCTCCCAAATTTCCTCCATCAGTTCCAAGTTATAGTCACTCAGCCTATCCAGCACCATCACCCACTTACCAAGCTCTCATTCAAGCGCCAGTGTCGGTTTCACAGTCATTGGAGGATTCCCTCAATGATTTCAGGAAGATAACCGGCCAGTCTATAAGAAAAGTAAGGAGTGCAACAATAGTAAACACCCAAGCGATTGCCAAGCTAGAGAGTCAAATGGGTCAAATCGCAAGTCACTTGGGTGAAGGAGAGAAGGGAAGATTCCCCAGTCAGCCTGAACCTAACCCGAAGGAACATTTTACAGTGGGAAATTCATCAACTCCTATGCACGGGCAAGAACAAGTGCAATTGATTATCCCATTGAGGTCTGGGAGACAAGTGGACAATCAAGTGGAAGATAACCCAGCTATGCAATAGGGGCAAGAAAGTGGCAACAAGGAAAAGAGAGATGCTAAGTCATCTACAGCCACACCTATTATTAAGGATCTCCCTAGGTCGTTTGTACCTAAAGCGTCTTACCCCGAGAGATTACAAGTGCCCAAGAAAGGAGGGGAGTCTGGGAACATTCTGGAGGCATGCTTTGCTCAGTTTGGAGAGGATTTGGATTTAGATAAGTTACTTGAGCAAGCGAATGCCATTTTGGAGTCTGCTCCTTAGAAGAGCAGTGAGATGGAGGAGATTGTGGGTGAATCAAGCATTGAGAACCCCCTGGAGGCATGCTTTGCTCAGTTTGGAGAGGATTTGGATTTGGATAAGTTGCTTGAGCAAGCAAATGCTACTTTGGAGTCTGCTCCTCAGAAGAGCAGTGAGACGGAGGAGACCACAGCACCTTAACCACCCAAGAAGGAACTTAAGCCTTTACCAAACAATCATAAGTATAAGTTCCTAGGTCCAGCAGTTCCTTTGCCTGTGATTATAGCTTCAGATTTGGTTGAGGCTCAAGAGGATAAATTAGTGGACATTTTAAAAGAGTACAAGGAAGCTATCGGTTGGACTATTAAGGATGTCAAGGGAATCAGCCCCTCGATGGTGATGCCCAAGTTACGTGTGGAAGAGAATGTCAAGCCATCGAGGGAGCCATAAAGAAGGCTTAACACAGCTATGCAAGAGGTTGTGAGGATTGAAATGATAAAGTTGTTTGATACAGTGATCAATTATCCAATCTCTATTAGCAAGTGGGTGAGCCCGATTCATGTCGTGCCCAAGCGGGCTGGAGTGACGGTAGTGAAGAATAAGGACGATGAGTTGGTGCCAATTCGCGTTCAGTCAGGATAGAAAGTATGTATAGACTACCGTAAGTTGAATGCTGCCACAAAGAAGGATCATTTTCCACTCTCATTTATTGATCAGATGGTGGAGCGCTTAGTTGGGCATGATTACTAATGTTGGGTCTGGCTGAAGACATTAAACTTAGCGCTCATGGGAGGCACCCCACAGCATATCCTTTCTGTTTATTTATTATTATTTTTTTCATATTTATGATTAATGTTTGTTTCTAGTATTTTTTGTTTTCCAGTCTTTATTTTTCAGGGACAACGCGTACTTTAGTTCAAGTTTGGGGGTATGCTATGAGCCATACCAGTCTAGATAGTTCTCCATATCCCACGTTAGCTCTTTCCATATTATTCACACATTGGGGTCAATGTGCAATTTAAGTTTGGGGGTATGGGAGACACATTTCACACACTTTGTCCTAATTTTTTGTTGTTTTTTAGTGAAGATAAATGCATGTTCATGTTTGTCTAAAAATTTTGGTTGACTTGAAAAATTGTGATGTGGTTTCATTGGTGAGCTTAAAAATTTTGAATACATGATCTGATGATAGAGTTTTAAACCTTAGTTACTTATTTTAGGCATTCGAGAATTCACATGTTTGATCTAATCTAACACGAGCACATTAGCACATATTTGTGTGAGGTATGACATGTGATTTTAATGTGTATGTTTCCTTATCTTAACTGAAACTGGATGACTTGTTGGATAAACACTTGCGCATAAAAAAGCATGAAAAAAAAAAATTTTTTAAAAAGAAAAAATAATGATCATCATCAATAAACTTTCAACTGAGTAACTGGACCTCTTGCCTCAGTAAGCAATGAGTGTTCACGTCAAAAGGTGAGAATTTTATTCATAATGATCATTACAAAACTTTTCGCTGAGTAACTAGACCTCTTGCTTCAGTAAGCAGTGAGTGTTCATGTCAAAAGGTGGAAATTTTGTTTGGTAGCATTAAGGTCAGTTCAGTTTCGTAGCCTTTTTGACTCGAGTTAGTAAGTCCTTAGGGGTGTCTTTACATCTAATGCCCTAAAACCATCTAGTTTGGGAGTCATTGACTCAACACTCGTTACATGGGTCAATTAGAAAGCTTAAGGGAACTAAACATAGCAGAGCCTTATTAAAAAAAAAGAAAAAAAAATAAAACTATGCCATCGTTATTCATTCTGATAAGAAATTTTGTGAATCTTGAGACATGGAGACATTGTACATTGAAGTCATTTGGAAACTTCATCTATATATGCTAATTCACTTTACACTGATTCAAGCCTGTGATGTCTTAGCCTGCCTCTTGTAAGTAATTAGGTTTTAAAATTGCTATTCATTGCGAAGATAAGTTATATTTTTAAGCTCGCTCATGAATAAATATCATGGTTTTGAGTGCTCCTTAATATTTTGGATACCATGAGTGATGAACTTATCTTTCTGTTCTTTGTTTTTCATTTAGTTTTTTTTTTTTTTTTTTGTTTTGCTAAGGGACTAGCAAAATGTAAGTTTGGGGGTATTTGATGAGTGCCAAATATTTTATAGTTTGGCCACTTAATTTACATTTGTTAGCTTAAGAAGATGTTACTTTGAGTTGTTTTCATTGTTTTTCAGGTTTACGAGCACTGGGAAAGGAGTTCACTAAAATTGCCAGAATTGCTTGTACAGATTAGTCATTTTTGTGGATTTTACTGTATTGATTCAGGAAGAGCTAGGAGATGAACCATATATGCTTGGAAAGATCCGGAAGTCTATTTTCTGAGGAATTTTACGGCTCGTAAAAATGATTTTTCTAGAGAAAGTTATGGCCGATTTAGTAGACAAGGGTCGAGCTGAAGATGTCTAGTGCGATCGATCGCACCAGACTTGTGATCGATCGCAAGTGCGCACTCGCACATCCCACATCGGTTAAAAATGCTTTATAGTGCGCCAGTACGTGAGCGATTGCACTCAGGCAGTATCCCACATTGAATCTGCAACCCATTGTGCTCCGAGACTCCCCCTATAAAAGCACCATCTCACTTCATCATTCAGGGTGCAATTCCTGAGCCATTTGGGGTAATCCGATGGACATTTGCTAGCATTTTAGTGGACCCCGAAGGCTTTGCTACCACGAGGAGAAGCGCCACCCAATAGCAAGTGGAATTTCTCCCTTGTATAGTAAATATTTCTTTTCATTTTGTTTTGTTTAGTTTAAATGTTTAGCACTTTTATTATGAACTGTAGTTTCATAACTATGAGTGGCTAGAATCTTTAACTAAGGTTGAAGATGAAGCCTCGCCGTTGTTTGGCATATCAGTTTCAGTTTTGTTTATGATATTTTTGTATAAATGTTCTGTCAATTATTTGAGTAGAATCTTATGATTGATTGTGTTTAAATTGTTCTGTTGGATATTCCTTGTTTTTCATCTGATGGAAACATCGAATCTTTTTCGATTAAATTGGATTTCCTTTGTGATTTGTTAAAAGGGGATACATTGGATGCTTTTGGATTAATCGGGATATTCGTTGTTTTTTGTCTTAAGTTTGATTCATAGAATGTTTTGATAGGCTATTGTTAGAACATTGAGATATATGCTTAACTTCGGCGGGGTGGATTCAGAAACCTTAGTCTTTTTATCATTTGCTTTAAACCAATTTAGTTTAAGTTTATATTTCAAAATTCGGAACTAGGTTAAAATAAGGTTAGTTTAGATAAAATTATATTTTGACAATGTAATTCCCTATGGATTCGACCTCAAACTTGCACAACAGTATATTGCAAACGACTCATGCACTTGCAAGTAATTTTAAACTCACAACACTTACGTCTGCCCCCATTATGCAGTCACCAGATTGGAATTTACCATTTAAGATTATATGTGATGCGAGTGATTATGCGGTGGGGGCAATTTTGGGACAATGAAGTGAGGGGAAGCCCTTTGTTATATACTATGCTAGTAGAACTCTTAATAATGTACAAATGAATTATTCCACTACTGAAATAGAATTGCTAGCGGTAGTCTTTGCCCTAGATAAATTTTGTGCTTATATGATTGGTATACCTATCACTGTTTTTACTGACCATACAGCCCTTAAGTACCTTCTTTCAAAAAAGGATGCTAAGGCAAGATTGATTAGTGGATTTTACTCTTGCAGGAAATTGATTTAACAGTTAAGGATAAGAAGGGGGTGGAGAATGTGGTGGCAGATCACTTGTCTTGCTTGGAGTTCAATGAGTCTGCCGATGGGCCACCCATCCGAGATGACTTCCTCGATGAACATCTGTTTGTCGTAAGCCAAGTAACATGGTATGCACACATTTTAAATTACTTGGTTTCCGGCGAAATACCATCCACATGGAGTGCGCAAGATAAGCGCAAATTTTTTGTTGAGGTAAAAAATTTCTATTGGGATGATCCTTATCTTTATAAATATTACCCCGGCCAAATTATGAGGCGATGCATCCCAGTGGTTAAGATTGATAGTGTCTTACATTTTTGTCATAATTCAGTTTTTCGTGGTCGCTTTTCTATGAAAAAGATTGCAGCAAAAATTCTACAGTTTGGATTATATTGGCCTTCTTTGTTTAAAGTCACTAACAATTTTTATCATTGTTGTGATAGATGCCAAAAGCTTGGTGCTCTGTCCCAAAGGCATATGATGCCCCTTAACCTAATTCTTGTCATTGAAATATTTGATTGTTGGGGGATCGATTTATGGGACCCTTTTCCACCTTTCTTTGGATATCTTGTTTGCAATGGACTACGTATCCAAATGGGTAGAGGTTGTAGTGTGCCGAAACAACGACAACAACACAGTTATCAAATTTCTTAAGGAAAACATTTTCTCCAGATTCGGCACACCTCAGGATATGATTAGTGATCAAGACACTCATATCTGTAACTGTTCTTTTAAGGCTTTGATGTACAGGTATGGAGTGCACTGCAAGGTCGCTAATGCTTACCACCCACAGACGAATGGTCAGACTAAATTGGCCAATCGAGAGGTGAAGCAAATATTGGAGAAGATGCTGAACTCGAATAGAAAGGATTGGTCTTTGCACCTTCCGACGCTCTTTGGGCTTACCATGATGCTTACAAGACCAACCTTAGGATGTCTCCGTACCGGCTTGTCTATGGAAAAGCTTTCCATCTACCGGTTCAGTTAAAACATCATGCCTATTGGGCTGTAAAGCGCATTAACTTTGATAAAATGCATTATTTTTGATCTTAATGATGTAAGAATTAATAGGAAGCTTCAATTAGTTAAGATTGAACTGTTGCAAAATGATGCCTACGACAACTCCAGAATCTATAAGGCAAAGATGAAGGCGGCTCATGACAAGAAAATTCTGAGGAAACATTTTGAGCCTAATCAACAAGTCCACCTCTATGACTCGAGGCTTCACCTTCATCCTGGCAAGCTAAAATCGAGATGGACCTGCCAGTTCATGGTTAAGTAAATCTTTCCCAATGGTTCGGTTGAGATAGAAGATCCAAAAGATGGGACAGTATTTCGAGTGAATGAGCAATGTCTAAAGCACTATATGGAGAAAGTAGAGGAACTAAATGAGATCTCTCTGGTTGCCCTTTTATGCTTTGATTGATGTTCGGTACTTCTATCTATATTATATTTTACTGCATTCTAGTTTAGTTTCTTTAGTTTTGCTTTGTTTGCTTTTATGTTTTGTTTTGTGTGATGCAGGTTTACCTACGCTACGTTATTAGAGTTCTTCTCTCCCGTCGATATGACTTTCTTATCTTTTGGTGACTATGAGGACATTGTCACATTCTAGTTGGGGGTGGTAGCATATACATGCTTGTCATATATTGTTTTGTGTGAAACTATCATGGCATGTTTGTGAAATTTTGCACTTCTGTGCACATACAAAGCTTTGTGGATTGTTTAGAGAGTGATGCATATGATCTTTGGTTTTTAACCATGTTTGAAGCACATTTGTTTTTATTGAGTGGAGAGTCTGAGAAAACTAGTATTGTGAACTTTTATTGCTTACTTGAATTGGTTTTATTGCTATTTGAGATGCTTTGTTTGGCTTACCTTACATCTGGAGAATTGATTTGGTTAGTCGTCGAAGCCTTCAAATCCATCATTGAAATTTGCGTAGAGTTTTGATTGTTGACAATATTTTGGGAATAATTCTTCTTCCATTAGTTTATTTATTTATATTGTAATTCTATAAAAGAAAAAGAAAAAGAAAAGAGAAGAAAAAAATCATTCTTCTATCAGCTTATTTATTTATATTGTAATTCTCTAAAAGAAAAAGAAAAAAAAAAGAGAGAAGAAAAAAAAATACCGGTTTTTGTTTACTTTAGTTTTCAGGTTGTATTCGAAAGAAGGAAGATTCAACAATTTAAGGAAGATAAGTTGTCGCGCCACACTCAGAAGAAATGAGCTTCAACACCAAGGCTTATTAATTAACCATTGAAATTTCGAGGCATTATATTGGTAAGTCGGATAAAGTGTTTTGAATTGTGTGATTAGCCTATCTTGTTGTCGATTCTTGTTCAGTTGCTTGTCCTAAATTGCTTGACCCTTTCACTAAGTGCTTTTATCTGCTTTCCAACTCCATAAGTAAATACCTTGCCTCTTTAAATTTATAAACACTTTACCTGTGAGGATAATGGAGTTGAGGCTTATTTCTTGGTTGAATTCAAAGTTTTATGCATCATTGGTTTGTGGTAAGAAGGTTTAGGCTTAGTGCACACACTCACAGTTTCTCAGAAGACATGATTTGAAAATTTCATTAGCATCTGTGAGCTTTGGTCAACATTTGTTTGAATACTAGACAGTTCTGCAAAATTCTCGGATAAATAACATTCATGCTATGTTACTTTTCATGCATTGCTGTTTCGCTTGCATCACTACGTACTATCAATAAGCTGGTTGGGGGTTGTGATTAGGGCATGAAAATGCACTTTAGATAGAGTTAATTATATGCACTTGTTAAGATTAAATTTGATTATTCATTGAATTTCTTGACAAATGTGGTCCTTTGTAGAATTATGTGTTTTAGTGTGTTTTGCAGATTTAAAAAAACAAAGAAGCCTTAAACAAAAATATATATAAAATATGTTCGAAATAATCCACAACATCCGGACCAGTTCAAAGTAGGGAACTGTGTTTCCCAAGAGGAGTGCAACAAAACCTATCATTTCTAAACTGTTAAAGATAAATTGAGAATTTTGCTAAGTCATGTTGTCACTAGCAAAGGGTGAAAAGAAGTTTCACTAAATTGCTCGATCAGATCAGTCATTTTTGCAGATTAAACTATATTGATTCAAGAAGAACTAGGAGATGAGCCATATATACTTGAAAATATCCGGATGTCTATTTTCTGAAGAATTTTACAGCTCATAAATATGATATTTCTAGAGAAAGTTATGGCAGTTTTAGCAGACAAAGGTCAGGCTGTGTGTGATTTCAGCGTGGCAGAGGTGAAGGAGCTATTAAATTCTGATTTTTTTGGGGTTTGTATGACTTGGACAGCAGCACAACCAGACCAATTCTGGATAGCAGAAACTGGGCTTGGACAGTAGCAAATGCACGACCTGGACAGCAGCAGAACCGGGCCTAGACAGCATGAGAAGCACACGGCCTGAATTGAAACCCTAGGGTGACTTTTTTGTCTACAAAGACATCTCCATATAGTTATATATAGTATTTTAGACTCAGAGAACGGGGGGTTTAAAAGGGGGTTGAAGAGATACACACTGAATTTTTAGAGAGCTGTTGTGATTATGTATTATCAGCTATGCTAAGTTTCAACCAAGGCGAAGAGATGAACTCCTAAACATAGCGGGTTTGGCTTGTATTTAATTCAATATTTGTGTTTTTAACATTGAATAATTATTTTGAGCTGTTCCCTTTATTTAATATTGAAGTTGATGTTTTTATGTGAAAGGCAATTATATATTATTCTCCCATAGATTTTATTTAACTCAGATGATTATTGTTCTTTTTCTCCATATAAGTTCAGTCATGCTTCTCTTATGTGTGGAATTTAGGATGCAATTGATTTCGGTATATTAGTTATATATGCTGGACCCTTACTGCATTATTGTCTCTGGATATATCGTCGATTTAGGATATCATATATGATTGATCATTGCATTACTTGTAAAAACAAGAAGGGGATTTCTCATAATAATTTACAAAAGAATATTTTTGATATTTTCACTAATATTTTTCGATTACATATTTGGGATGTGAAATACGTAGTTGAATTATAATTATTGAATTGATACAAGTTGAAGATGTGAAATTTAGGAGGGATTCTTGGACCCTTGTGTTACTCATTATTGATTTTCTTTCACTTAATTCAATTGCATCATTTAATTCTCAACATTTTCTTAATATTAATTTTTAATTTTGTTTCCATTATTTTTTGCTTGAGACTTTGATTGTAGAGCGTTCTCTTCATGGGATCGACACCCCATTCTATACTACTGCTACCACATAGTACTATTTGGGTGTAATTCATTTAGTCATCGTGATCTATAATGCAACAACATATAAAATACACACCTATTCATTTTTTAACCACCATAAAAATTTAGTCTTTAATCTAAAAGGTACTTCCCACTATTGTTTTTGATTCTCACAACCTTCAATGTGGAAAGCGAAAACCTTTTGGAAGGTTTCCTAGTGGGGATTAGAATCCTATCACTTGTCTATTATAGCCTTACATGTAGCTCTACAAACTACAATGCATTTGATTGGTAGATAACTTTTATCTTTTGCATCTCATGTAATTCCCAATCATAATTTAGCCTATTCAATGTATATAACCTTATGTGTAGCGCAACAAGTCATATATATTTTAGTTAAGCTGAACCCATTGTTCCTTATAAGCGAAAATTAGTGATATAACCCTTACGTGTAGCGCAACAAAGCTATATTATTTGTTTACCTCGTATACATTATATGTTTAATAGTCAATATAATTTTCCTATAGGTGTAAACCTTACATGTAGCACAACAAATTTAAACACATAAAAAACTTCGCATATTGACTATAATGGTGGAAGGCTATGAACAATCATTCATAATGATTTTCATTTATAATTTATTATTAAATAATTACGAGTGAGGGATTTAGGTCTTTATGTTTAGTTCTCATCATTTTTTTCATGCATCAAATACTTATTACAAGTATATATATATATAAGTGGATTACTATGGACATGATTTACTTGAGGCAATAAAATAAATCATTTGATCAAACTCTAGGTAATTATTACATAAATATATCCCATACATTATTGGGTCTATAATCTTCAAATAGTCCACCATGATTCCTTGCACACCCCTTGATAAATTTCTATCTAACCCTAATTAACTTTACATACATCAAATTTATATAAGAAACCTTGATAAAAAGTCAAGGGAAATTACATTAGAAGGAGATAGAAATTTACATTGTGAGAAATAAGAGAAGGCAAGGTATGCAAAAACCATTTAAAATTAAACAACTAGAAATAACACCATTATATTCAACTCATTGCAAAGGTCTAGGTCCAATAGTCATCACTCATCCAACCAAATTGCATAAATAAACAAAACCAATTCTATTCTAGTTATGATTATTTTTCTTATATTGTAATCCCAATCCCATTAGGTTTTTAGAAAATTTTGTTAATCCTCCATATAAGATTAAGATTCCTTCTTCATTAGAATTCATAATTCCAATATAATAAGGATTTTGGAGTTTCAATTCTTAATCAAACTCTAATTTCTTGAAACTTTTGATTTTTAAAATTAAGAACGATTCTTAATTAAATAAATCAATTTAATTTAAATCTTTTGAAGATAAAAATTAAAATATTAATTTCAATTAGAATCATATCTAATTTTAAATAACTTTTAAAAAAGTCGAAAAACTGATTTTTTTTTTTTTGTCACATGATCAACTCTCCATTAGGGCAGCTGACTGTCAAAAGTTTATGTCCAAAAATTCAACCAGGTCAGAAGGATATAGTCGACTATTCGACTGTCCGAAGTTTCTGTCTGATTTGTCAATCATGTATGTGAGGGCACAGTTTACTGTCCACTCAAGGCAATCGACTGTTCCTTCGATATCTAAAGATTTTTCACATTTTTCCTCACGATTTTTCTTCCCAAAATAATTTTCTTTTGATTCAAAATGATATTTTGATCAACTAAATAATTTATAATCAACCTCTTTTTGATTTAATATGCTTGAAAAACAATATACAATAATTTATTATTATCATTTGTAATATACAATTTAACAACTCTTTCTTGAATCCTCTTGACCTAGGAGTTCATAAACCCTAATCTAACTTTTAAATTTTGAATATGTAATCTATAGAATTTTATATCAGATCTTTTAACATCACAACAATAGAATTAAACTCATTCTAATAATTCGTAGAGTTGGCTCTAATACCACTATAAGTCTGCCGGCATATATAACGCAACGAAAATTAAAATTTTTCTTAACTATGCCGATAAACGTTTTGCAAGAATTATCTATGAATACATTAGAAAGTGAAATCAATTCTCCAAACAAGATTAGGGCTTATACCTCAATGAAGATTCAGGTTGATCATTTGGAGAAGAGTCCACATGCCATTCAAGTATCCGACCTCTAAGTGTATTCACACGAGTAACCAAGGATGAGCATCTCCTTCTTCGAGATATCGAACACCACATGAGGAAGAGGACTAGGGTTGGGCGAAAATTCATAGTGCTAACTCTTACGGTTTTTATGTTTTTAAGAGAAAGAGAGTGAAACAATTTCAATATTGGGGTTTCTATTAAATAAAACCTTTATATAAAGCTTTTACTCCTGAATGTTCTAGGATTTCTAGAATTGCAATTAAATCCATGGTTTAATTAATACCTAGAAATCTCTATATTAGCCCATTAGTTTTCCTTATTCTTGAAATTGTCCAATTGCGTGTGACCTCTTAAGTTCAATATTGCGCTGGCAGTAGGTCGTAACTTTTACGTAACAATTTGAACTAATCCAATAAGTTAAAACTCATTTTAATTTTATTTTGAAATAAAACTCCTTTTAATTCTCTCTTTGTTTAATAAATAATTACAATTAATCTTTAGGGATTCTAAAAGTCATGATTAATGCCTAGCAGTAAATGTGAATTAAAGTAAACATTTACATTGTCAGTTACCATACAATTCAATCATTCCATCATACAATGTCTATGATTAAACCTAAGGTATTGAATTACTGTCAAACCTTATTTATTTAATCATATATATATCTCGATCTCAAGTTTACAACTTAGATGATGAAATTAGAAACTCCTTTCTAATTTCCAGCCCACCTTGGCTGAGGAATTTCAAAGTTATGGCTTGATCAGATCATTAAGGACATTCTCTATCTTTTAATATGAGTGATGGATCCTCTATTGTACACTCACATACCTCCATGCATATCTTTTAATGAGAGTGATGGATTCTCTATTGTACACTCACATACCTCCATGCATAAGTGGTCATACCCAATTATCACTTTTATGTGACCTATGATTAGAATCACATTTAAGTTGCATGAAAGCATGATGACCTATACATAAGGCATCGCTGGTGCCTCAAGTCCAAGGAACACTGGTACAACTGCAATGTAGGAACTCTTATTGACAGCCAGTTAAATGTTCATTAGGAATTTCTTAGTTGAGTCAGTTCAAGGTATTTTTTCTCTAATAAGCACCCACATAACTTGTTTTAGTGTCTCATACACTAGTGACCATAAGATCAATCACCCTCAACTCATTGAAGAAGCATTGTATGTACTATTCTATCCGGATTCATTAATGCCATTCTTAGTGATCTTATGATTAGGAACATTAAATAATAAAGTCTAAGGAAATTCATCTCACTAGCATAATCTCATCATAGTGCTTATTTTCATTGCTCTTAATCTATGGGCTTTATCATATAATGTGCATGTAGTGATTTGTATGGACATGATAAATAATGTAATTGTCATTATAAATATTTGTTATCAATAATTGAATAAGATTAATTAAAATTAACATGTTAATAACATGAAATACTATTGACTTATGGGGCATACTACTATCAACAAGGAATTTTCAAGGTATGACTTAATCAGATCACATAGAGCATTCTCTCTCTTTTGCTGAGAGTGATTAATCCTTTAATGTACACTCACATACCTCTATGCATAAATGGTTTTACCTAATTAACACCCTTATGTGACCCATGATTAGAATCACATTTAAGTAGCATCAAATCATGATGGCTCATACACAAGGTAACCATGGTGCCTCAAGTCTAAGGATCACTTACACAATTGCAACAGAAGGGCTCCTACTAATAGCCAGTAAAATGTCCATTAAGTATTGCTTAAATTGAGTCAGTTTGGTGTACATATGCTCTAACAACATAACTTGTTTTAATGTCTCTTACACTAGTGACCATGAGATAAATCACTCTCAACTTCTTGAGGAAACATAGTATGTACTAATCTATCTAAATTCATTAATGTTCTTCTTAGTGATTCTATGATTAGGAAAATTTAAGAATAAAGCTTAAAGAATTATATCTCATTAACTTGATCTCATTATGGTGCTTATTTTTATTGCTTATATTCTATGAGCTTTATCATGTAAACAACGGCAATGTGATTTGTAATTAACACGATAAATATTATAATGCTGTAAATACACATTTACTATCAATAAATGAATAAGATTAATTACAGGCAAAATGTCTATACATAAAATGTTATTGGGTTGTAGGGAACACTAATATCAATCTCCCACTTGCATTAAATTCCTTCACCCACGTTTCTCATGCCCGTCTTCTCAAAATGGCAATCAAATTATTGTTGGGAATTTTCCCTAGTGAATGGATCCGTTATGTTATCTGTCAATGAAACTATTTTTACCTTTATATCCACTTTTCCATTGATCTATCTAATCAAATGGAATAATCACAAAATGTTCTTAGACTTATGATTCCTTCACTTGAGCAATAGAACCATTGTTATCATAGCACAAAGTTGCTGGATCGACAATGTCTAGAATCACTCCAAGTTCAATGATGAACTTTTTCATCCAAATAGTCCCCTTCGCGGCTTCTGATGCAATAATGTATTTGGCCTTCGTGGTTGAATCTGCAGTAAGCTCTTGCTTGGAACTTTTTCAGCTAATTGCTCCACCATTTAAGGTGAACATATATCCAAATACTGATTTACTATCTTCTTTGTCAGACTAAAAGCTAGAGTCTGCGACGACCTTAGGTTTCAAATCTGCTCCTTTATATTTAAGGAGCAAATCTTCATTTCTTCTTAAGAATGTCCTTCATAGTTGTTCAATAGCCCTCACCTAGATTGGACTGATATATGCTCATAACACTTAGAGTGTATGTGACATTAGGCCTAGTACATATTGCGTAAATTATGGAGCCAATTGCCTAAGCATACAGTATCTTACTTATGTGTTCTGTCTTTTCAAGAGTCTTTAGGGACATATCCTTGGAGAGAGTAATTCCATGACTCATTGGTAACAGCCCCCCTTTGGAATTTTCAATGCTAAACCTCTTTAACACTTTGTAAATGTACGTAGATTGAAACAATCCTTGTATCCTTCTAAATCCACTTCTATAGATCTTGATCCCCAAAATATAGGATGCTTAACCCAAATATTTCATGGAAAAGTTTTTTGACAGCCAAACCTTGATTGATTGCAACATACCTATATCATTCCCAATAAGTAGTATGTCATCAACGTATAACACTAAACAATGTCAAAACGCTCCTACTGACCTTCTTATACAAACTTGGTTAATTTTCTTTTTTGATAAAATCAAACAATTTGATCGCCCAATCAAAATGAATGCTCCAACTTCTAGAAGCTTATTTTAATCCATAAATGGATTTTTTAGATTTGCATACCTTGTGATCACTACTACTAGATCTAAAACCCTTAGGATGTGTCATGTACATAGCCTCCATTATTTTTTCATTGAGGAAAGAAATATTGACATCCATCTATCATATCTCATAGTTATAAGAAATATTTACATCCATCTATCATATCTCATAGTCATGGTATGCAACTATAGCAAGTAAAATCCTAATGGATTTAAGTATGTTCTCCTTGTCTTTGCTTGAAACCCTTTGCTACTAGCCTTACCTTATAGGTCTCTATGTTTTCATCTAATCAAATCTTTCTTTTAAAGACTCATTTGCAACTTATAGGTACTATACCCTTAGGTGCATTGACCAAAGTCCATATTGTAAGTCTACCAGCATAGAAACACATCGGAGATTTAAAAATTTTCATGCTGATAAACTTATAACTCAAAAATACTCTATATGGATCTATTAGAATAAGAAAAATAATCTCCATACAAATTTTAGGATTTATATCTGATTGAAGATTTTGGTTAAAACTTTGGAGAAGAGTTAACAAGCCATTCAAGTGTTCAATCTCTAAGCATATCCACACGAACAATCAAGAGCAAAGATTCCTAATTAGATTGCTAAAAAACTCAAAAAGGTATTATTTTTCCACCTTTTTGCTATTTCGAGAGAGATTTTAAGATCTAATCTTAAAACTAAATTTTTATTATGACTATTAGGGTTTCTATAAGATAGAATGTCTTTATATTGAGCTTTTCTCTTAAAAGCTCTAAGATTTCTAGAATTGCAATTAAATCACTGGTTTAATTTAATTCCTAAAAATCTTTCCATTGGCCTTCCACTTTTCTTTATTCTTATCATTGCCCTATCGTGTGTGACCTCTTAGGTTTAATATCGTGCTGGAAGTAGGTCGTAACTTTTACATAATAATTAGATCTCGTCTAATTAATTAAAACTCTTTTTAATTCTTCCTTTAATTAAGAAATAATTACAATTAATTCTTAAGGGCTTTTACATGTCAGGATGATACCTAGCAATATGTCGTGACTACCTAGCAAATATGAATTTAATGTGAACCTTTCCGTTGTTAGTTACCACATAATTCATTCCTTTTATCATACAATATCCTTGATTAAATCTAAGGTATAGAATTACTATCAAAACTTAATTATTTAATCACAAATATATCGATCTCAAGTCCATAACTTGGATGGTGAAATTAGAAACTCCTTTCTAATTTCTACCCCACTTTGGCTAAGGAATTTCCAAACTATAACTTAATCATATCACATAGGGAATTCTCTCTTTTTTGTTGAGAGTGATGGATCCTCTATTGTACACTCACATACCTCTATGCATAAGAGGTCATACCCAATTACTACCTTTATATGGCCCATAAGTAAGACCACATTTAAGTAGCATCAAAGCATGATAATCCATACACAAGGTAACCATGGTGCCTCAAGTAAGGATCAACTGCACAACTATAACATACAAACTCTTATTGATTGTCAATAAAATTTTCATTAGGATTTGCTTAAGTTGAGGTAGTTTAGTGTACTTGTTCTTTAACAAGCATCTACATAACCCATTTTAGTGTCTCATATACTAGTTGATAGCAGTGTGGCCTATAAGCCAAAAATAAATAATAATTATGCCATTTTTCTTAGTTATCATGTTCATTACAAATCACAATATATGCCTTAAATTATAAAGACTATAAACTTAGAGCAATGGAAATAAGCATCATGATGAGATCATTCAAATGAAATGTATTTCTTTAAGCTTTATTCTTTAATTTTCCTAATCATAGGATCACTATAAAGGGCATTAATGAATCTAGATAGATTAGTACATAGTATGTTTCCTCAAGGAGTTGAGAGTGATTGATCTCATTATCACTAGTGTATGAGACACTAAAAAAAGTTATAGACATTTTACTCGCTATTAATAGGAGTTCTTGTGTTGTAGTTGTACAAGTGATCCTTGGACTTGAGGCACTATGGATGCCTTATATATAGGTTATCATGCTTTGATAATATTTAAAAATGATTCTAATCATGGGTCATGTAAAGGTAGTAATTAGATATGACCACTCATGCATGGAGGTATGAGAGTGTACAATAGAGGATCCATCACTCTTAGTAAAAGAGAGAGAATATGCTATGTGATATGCTTAAGACATATCTTTGAAATTCTTTGGCCAATGCGGGGTGAAAATCAGAAAAGAGTTTCTAATTTCACCGTTTAAGTTATTGACATGTGATTAAATAACTGAGGCTGGATAGTAAATCCATGCCGTAAGTTTAATCAGGGACATCTCATTATGAAAGGATTGAATTTTAGCGTAACTCACAATGAAAGCTTCATATTAATTTATATTTTCTAGGTAGTTATAACATACTTCTAGGTGTCAATCATGACTTGTAGAAGCCCTTAAGAATTAATTGTAATTAATTCTTATTCAAAGGAAGAATTACAAAGAGTTTTAATTCAAATTAAAATGAAATAGAGTTTCAATTAATTGGATGGGATTTAGTTGTTAAGTAAAAGTTACAACCTGCTGTTAACTTGATAATGAACCTAAAGGGTACACATATTAGGGCAATTGCATGAATAGAGAAATTAAGAGGCCAATAGAGAGATTTTAGGAATTAATTTAAACTAGGGTTTAAATTACAATTCTAAAATCCTAGAGCCTTTAGGAGTAAAGGTTTAATATAAATAAGGGTCCTATTTGATGGAAACCATAATGGTCATTGTTAGAAATTAAGATTATATCTTAAGCTCTCTCTTCAAAAAGTCACCAGTCAAAAATCCCAAGGATCTAGCACTCTATAAATTTCAGCCACCCTTGATTAGAGATCTTTACTTCTTCATTACTCATGTGCATGTGCTTAGAGGCTCGGTGCTTTAACAGCTTGTGAACTCTTCTCTAAATGATCAGTAGGAATACCATTAACATAAGGTATAAATCTCTAAACTTATATGGAGATTAGATTTATCGTTCTAATAGATTCATAAAGAATTTCTTGGTCGAAGCTTATTGGAATAATTAAATAATAAATAACAAATTTTTCTGCCTATTTTATGCCTATGGAGTTACAGTGGTATCATAGCGAACTCTATGAATTATTAGAACTGTTGCTTATTTTATTTTCATGGCTTTGTAAGATTTGATCTTGAATTCTAGTGATTGCAAATTTGAAAATCTAAAAGTTAGATTAGGGTTTATAAAACCCTAGGTCAAGAGAATTCAGAAAGAGTTCATGAACTGATTATTGTCATATGATGATAATAATATTGTTATAGATTATTTTTCAAGCATATTAAATCAATAAGAGATTGATTATAAACAATTTAGTTGGTTAAAATATGATTTTGAATCAAAAGAATTTGTGTTGGGTTAAAAATTGCGAGGAAAAAAGTAAACAAATTGTAGAAATCGAAGGGACAATCGATTACCTTGAGGGAATAGTCGACTGTGCCTTCACAAGCTTGATTGAAAAAACAAGCAGAATCTTCGGACAATCGATCGTTTAGTTGAGACACTCGATTGTTGAATTTTTTGACAAAAAATTTTGACAGTCAAACGCTTTAATGGACAATCAATTATGTGATACAAAAATCAGTTTTTCGAGTTTTTAAGGAGTTTTTGAAATTGTTTCAAATTCTTTTAAAATTGAAACATGTTTTTAATTGAAATTAAATTTTTATCTTCAAAAGATTTAAATTAAATTGATTTAATTAATTAAGAATTTTTCTTAATTTCTAAAATAAAAAAGTTTTGAGAAATTTGAGCTTGATTTGGAATTGAAACTCCAAAATCCTTATTAAATTGGAATTATGAATTCTAATGAGCAAAGAATCTTATTCTTACTTGAAATAGGATTAAGAAAAGTTTCTGCAAACCTGAAAGGATTACGATTGCAGTCTAAGAATAAAGTCTTAACTATAATAGAATCGATTGCATTTATTTATTATGCAATTTGATTGCATGAGTGGATGACTATTGGACCTAGACCTTAGCAACTGGTTAAATTTTAATGGTATTATTTTTGGTTGTTCAATTTTAAATGGAGTTTTCATACCTTGCCTTCTCTTTTTTCTCTCAAAGTAAATTTCTATCTTCCTCCAAAGTAATTATCCTTGACTGGTGATCAATGTTTCTTATATATATTTAATATACATAAAGTTACTTAGAGTTAGATAATATTTTATTTACGCGAATCAAGGAGTGCGCAAGGAGGCATGGTGGACCATTTGAAGATTGAAGACAAATGAATGTATGGGATATATTAATGTAATAATTACATAGGGTTTAACCAAGTGATTTACTTAATTGGCTCAAGTAAATCATGCTTATAAAATCCATAGTCATCCACTTAGTTATATATATGCATGTAATTAGATTGTATATTCCTTTTATATGTATTTGATGCATGTTAAATAATGAGACTTATATGTAAAGACCTAAATCCGTTATGCACAAAATTAAATATTTAGTTGTGAATGAAAATCATTAAGAATGATTGTTCGTAGTCTTTCACCATTATAGTTGATATGACCAAAATTACCAGGTCCAATAAAAACTAGACATGTGGACTACTGCCCTTAATGTACTGACTTACCTCGACTGTAAAGATGGATGCACCATCCCATACTCTGAAGACTCCAACTTTGATGTGAGAACTCATAAGTAAAGGTCATTTCCCTAGGTCAGATATTACCTCCAACAGGCAGAGGTCTCCTCACAACAAGCAAATGTCATTTCCCATATGGCTAGAGGGTCAAGAGTCGCATCCCAACTGTATCCCACTTCGGAATCCCAAAGGCAAAGGTCATCGCACCTATATAAAGGGGTTACAACATGCAAATCTATATAGACCAATGGAGAGAGAAAAAGGAGGAGAAATCTGAGAAAAACCCAAATAATAGGGAGTAAACCTTACACTCCCTCACTTTGGTATCAATATGAATCCTCCCTTTACCTATTTTCGAATACACCAACAGACTTAATATCGGAGCGAAGCAAAATGCTTCGAGAGACTTATCTTGCAAGTGTTAAAATGCACCAAATGTTCATGGAACTAAGGCTCCTCAAAATCCCTTCATACAACAAGTCCTCGAACAAAACCCCATTGAAGGCCACGAAAGACAAGATATCTTTTATCATCTTTTTAGGCATCAATAGATTGGCCCCGTCTGTGGAAAAGAAGATAAATTTAGCTCATGATGCCATTCAAAGGCCCTTGAACAGTTTCACCCTACGGTTCCTAACGTTGTAACCCATCTCATCCTATGGTTCCTAATATTATAGCCTTGGGGTGCTTCGTTCAGCCCCTCCAAAGCTGAGATAGTCAACACTACACCTCTAAAGTGGCATACAGATGAGCACAATCCTCACCAAAACTTAGGAAATCGAAAAAATCATAAGTTTCATGGTGAGTGGGTCCCATCAACTGCCTCGATCATGTAGATGGAATCAGATCTAGATTGAGTTGGACCTATCTAGGTTCACTACCAAAGAGCTAGTGTACTAACCATCCCTGATGATCTAGAAGAAATAGTCTTCTAATTTGAAAATCGAGAAGAAATAGTCATCTTAGTTTGGAACGAGAATCAGCACAAGCCTCAAATAGGAAGTTTGTGACTTGAGCCAAACTTTAAGCCTTACAAACTCTCAAGTTCAGCTTTTAACTAGGTCCAGACCTCTTCTTAGTCTTGGTAAGGCCTAAGGAATTGTGAGTTGCTTAAAGACCCTTAGAAGCCGAGATTGAAGACGAGTATACCATCTCATCTGTGAGAGACAACAACCTCAACGTCTCGAACCAAGTCAGGTCATTAAGTGACCAACTCTCTTGAGACGTCTCAGATTCAATGAATCTTGACAGTTTTGAGATGTTCAAAGATCGAGCCACATAACAGAATAACACCATTGAGAATATGAAGACCAGCAATGCTCCAATGCTCATTCATGGACATTCATAAGTAGATCTGTACCAACAGCTACTTCATGCTCTGAAGGAAACAATACAGATCTTAACTTGCACTCCTCATCGAGAACGATCAAACTTCCTCAAGGTTTAAAATAGGCAGCTTATGGTTTGCATCCTTTCAAAAACAATGGAATAAGAGAAATAAGCCCAGAGTTCATTCAAATTCTCGCAAAAAGTTGACAAACCGCCCTGGAAAGACTTCACCAACTAGGGTAAGATGCTCGACAAAAAACAAGCCATCAAGATTCTCATTAATAGTCTTTAGACTTAGCTTGCTTATCACCAAATGCTTAGGACATAGAAAGGTGAAAAGCAACCATATTAAATTCAGCCTATCTAGAGGTCATGCACCTTAAAGATGTGTTAACTCAGACAAAGACTTAGCTCGAGACAAGAGCTAAAAACACGTATTTAGGGAAAAACTCGTACAAGAATCCTTATTCCAATCCACTTGAGATATAGGATTGCAAGAGCTAGAAACAAAAGGTCAAGAAAACCCACTCAAACAAGCCTCTATTCAATCACTACTCTAAAGCCATTGCAAAAGAGTCGATATAAAGTATAAACATTTGTAGAAATTCTTGTGAACTCTACTCAAGAGAAGTAGGAAATTTGTAAGGGAAAAAGAATATAGAATAAAAATACTTCATTAAAAAATAAAATATATTTATAAGGAGGCTTCGAGGCCAAAAGATACAAAGGAAAAATACAGCTAACAAGTCCTATTATAGGACTTTGTCTCCTCCTCCCAAGTCTTATAAGTCAGATCGCATTCAGCCTCCTCAGCAACCCATGCTACTTAGGCTGCCTTTCCTTCTACCTGCCTCTTAAGAGGGTCAGGGATCTCTAAGCTTACCCAATCAAGATCGGGCCACTTTTTGGCACCTTCTACTTTAGGTGTATCAAAGCCTTCAGAGTAGTACTCTAAGGCTTCTTTTAGAAAATCCACCCTAAAGTCATCGGAGCTACAATATTTCCCCACAGCAAAGGCTTCGACCTGGGCTAGCTAGGTCCTCATCTCCCAATCAATGCCTTGAAGATGAGTAACCTCAACTACAAGACAGCTCTCAACCTCACGAAGCTTGGAAATTTCAGCCCCGAGCTGAGTCCTAACATCATGAAGTCTTGCCACCTCGATCACTAAGTGTTTCACCTCCTCCTAAGTAAACAAATAATTGGCATTGGCAATAGCTAAAGAGGTATAAAGTTTCTCATTCTCAAGCTTCAGATCAGTGAGTTGGCTAGAAAGGGCATCCCTCTATTCTAACCTTTTTTAGCCGTTTTACAAGATCTTTATCAAGTCTCTAAAGTCCAGCGATGGTATTATCCATGAACTGGACATAGTGGTTCAAGAAGAAAGCATACATGTTAGCTTGTATAAATAAAGTGATTAGAAAAAGTCAAGAAGAAAAATACAGAGGTCGAAGTCTCAAAAGTTAGAATCTTACCTTGTAACAATGGTCCAAAGTGTTGATCATTAATTGATGAGAGGTTATCGACTTCATCAGGTCAGTGTCTAGAATAATGATTGAGCCCTTTAGCAGCTGATGAATAGTGCTCATGAAATCAAAATTCGAGTTTATATATCTCACCTTCCAGTTCATATGGTAAATTCAAAGCTCAAGCTGACAACAGAAGTAGTGCTCTTAAGGTCAAGGATAAAGCCCCCAAGAACAAGAGTGGAGTTCTTAAGGTTAGGATTGGAGCCCCCGAGAACAAGAGCGGAGTTCGCAAGGGCAGGATCTGAGCCCTCGAGAATAGAAGTGGAGTTCTCAAGGGCTATAGGAACTGAGTTGAGAGGCATGACAATAAAAACAATCCCTGAAGAAAGAGCCCACTCATCACTAGCCTCAATCTCAATGTCATTTGCCTCCTAGTAGTAAGAACCTTATCACCCTGTGCCTCAGATGACGAAATCTCGGTTTGTTGGACCTTGAATAGCTACACTATGGCCTCTTTAGCCTCAGACCGCCTCACCTCAACCTATTAAATGGAAGGCCTCTATCCTGGCTTTCTTCCTCTTAGCTTAGTCATAAGGAGAAGCTTTCATAGCCTTGGCCCTCCTCTTCTCCCAAACCATCTTAGCGACTTCGGTTGAGTTAAATATAATGTTTTTTGCCAAAAAAAATCATCATATTAGAAAAAATCAAAGAGATCAGAAGAAACAACGAAAAGAAAACAAGTAAGAGAAAATAAAGACAACTAAAGTACTATCCACTACTATGAGGAGAGCTATAGCTATGCAAACTAAGTTGATCGGTCCTCAGCAGCGGCTTGTTAGTGAGGTATTTGTCAAATATCCTACGCTTGGTCCCTAAGACCTTCTTAACCGCCCTCTGCTCTTCATCATCCAAGGATGAAGGCTCCCTTTAATCAGGTATATCTACTCCAGTAAAACATAATAAGATTTTGGCTACTTCATAAAAAAATATTGTTTCCCCTATTGAACCCAGAGTGCTTCCTCAAGGCTAGCATAAACCTTATAATGTACCTTATCTTGTTCGGGGAAAGCTGGGTAGGGTAGATCCCATAATTTTTTATTATCCCACTAACATTAGGGAATTTCACCCCATCTTTAAGTGATAAAGCTAGTAGCAAAGTGATTACGGCTCTTTGTCGCTCAAAAGGACACAAGCTCTTTCATCGAGCTTAGGACTCATAACTCTCAATTAGGAGGAAAGAAAAACCTAGTCGGTATGGATTTAAAGCCAATCTTTAAAATTTGGCTAGGAATCCCTCTAACCAAGAAAACCTCACCAACGAAAGCAACCGTAACCTCCTGAAAAGGCTGCTTCTCACTCTCAAAATCAGTCTCTCCCCTCTTATTTCCCTCATTCCTAAACTTACTAGCCTCAGAAACAAACATGGCATGAAAGTAAAGGAAAAAAAAGGAAGAAAGAAGTTTACCAAAGAATGAAAAGGAAGAGACCTAAAAACTTGATAAATCTCGAAGAGACACGAAAGAAGAAGAAAACTCTTGAAGAACTCTAAGGAAATTTGGAAACCTAGGGCCTGTTTAGAAGCTCTTTTTGAAAGTTGTTTTCAGTTTTCAAAAACTAAAAGCATGTTTGGAAAACTCATTTTAAATTCAACTTTATAGAACTGTTTTAAAAAAAAAACATTTTTAAAACATAGTAAAATAAGGACCCCAATTGGTATTTTCAGAAGTAATTTTTGAAAAACAACCCTAAAATCAGTTTTCCCTTCTCTGTCTCAGTCCATCATCTAAAATCAGTGTTCTCTTCTTTGTCTCACCTATGATTTCATTCTTTCTCTTCTCTCACAGATTGTGACTTCCTCTCATTCTTCCCTCTTTATGCGCAGCTTCTTCTTCCTCATATCTGCCACTCATTCTTCCTCTCTTTCCCTCCTATTTTCTTTCTTTCTCTCTGCAATAGGGATCTCTTTAGCACCCATACTAGTGAAACCCAGAAGCTGACTGTGAACATGCTGCTGTCACTCTGCCAAGCACGACTTCTTTGTTAAGTTTTCTTCTTTTTCATTTTCTCTATTTTTTATTTTCATTCTTTCATTTTCCCATTTGTCTATGTATCTTTTTGATATGTAGCTGTTGGGAAACCACCTCAATGATGCCCAGGTGATGGTCTTCCAAACACCCAAGTCTAGAATGACTTGTAAAGAAAAGAAACAGTACACGAAGCAAGAAAGAAAGACAAAACAATTGTTATCGAGGTTCGGTAATAGCCTACATCCTCGTGAGTTCCTCTGAACTCTCTACACTAAATCAATGAGTTTTTACAATCCACCAACACCTCTCCAAGAATCCACAAGTTCTTGAAGGAACAAAGAAGAGAACAAGAAAGCAATAAGATCTTGAGTTACCCTGGAACTTTCCCCCTTGGAAATTCAACTTAGAAGTCTGTTGAATCCCCTTTATATACTTAATTACGCCCAAAACATAACACGATAGTTGTAGCACAGCTTTGGAGTGTCGATTCCACAGGGAGACAAACTAACTACAAGAGAAAGTGCAAACCTTAAAATGAACGATAAAAGTTAAATAAGAAATTTTGAGTTTTGATATTGAAGTAATGTGGAGTAGTGTAAATATTATAGAACAACAAGGGTCCGGGAATCCTCCCTAAGTTCGTTGACTTATTCTAATCTTGATTCAGTTGTTTTTATCTCAATTGCAAGTTTCACATCCCAAACAAGCAATCGGCAAATATTCAATTAAAGCACATATATAAACCCTAATGTAATTGTTATGAAATACTCTTTACTTTCAAGCACACATGACCTAACTTATAGATTATCAAGAAACAACAATATATCATAATGACAATACCGCAGTAATAGACAAATCTATAAGAGAAATCTACTGGACTCAATCACACCTCAACAACATCACATAAGAAGAGTATGACTTAACTTATATGAGGGAGAAAGATGCAATCACCAGATTAAAGGGGAATATTCTAATTAGATTAAAAAATAAATCATAACAATGTTTAATGATAATAAATCCAAACTAAAATGAATCAAGACTAGAAAATAAGAACAACTACACCTAGGGATTCATCCCTTCGCCTTGCTTGGAGATTAGTTGGCCATGGGGGAGAGTGTGGTAGCCTTCATGATGTTTTCCCCAGCCTCTAGCCTCTCAAAAAGATGATTTTTTCACAAACCCTAAGCGGTCTATTTATAATCACAAAGTCCAAGGGTGTTTTAGGGTTTAAAAATTCATTAAAAGCCCTAATTAAGTTGTAACTTGGAGATAGGGTATCGGGGTCGCGCCTAGGCTCAGATTAGGTCAGATCGTGGCTCAGATTGTGCTGATTTCCTCTCCTTCTGTAGGCCACGACCCAGCTTGATCTAGGCCTAGGCTCACCTTGATCCAAGCCTAGGCCTGACTTGATGCTTCTTCCTTGCTCTTTTGATGCATTTTCTGGAGGCTGAGGCTTGGATAATTCTTTGTTATAGCGCACACTCTATGAACTTGATTTCTCTTCATTTGCCCTTCCGCAACCATGTCTTTACTTCAGTGTGCCTCGAGTCTTTGTGCTTCATTCAACGATAGCTTTTCCATCTATTTTACACTCAAAATATCTAAAAATGCATCGAAACAAATCAATGATCCAAAAATGACACTTTAGAGTTATTAACATATAAATGTGCAATTAAAACCTAGATCAACCCTAAAATGCTAACAATTAAGTACTATTAAGATGCATTTTATGGCTCTCATCATAACCCCCCAACTAGCATATTGCTAGTCCATAGCAATTCAAGCGAAAACAAGAGACGAATTCTAAGGTAGGAATCAAAACAAAGTAAAGCAATGTTAGCGTTAAACCAAGAGTAATTCACTTTTTGTCTCAAAAATTGCACATAACATACAGCATATAGAATCATTAAATATCACCTAAGCCCAAAAGTAATCCAAGCATTAATCTTGAGATCGTTATTGACTCTTTACATCCATCTTACCACAATCCATTAACCCAAACATCCGGATGATTTTATGCATAACATTCGTGAATACAAGTCTTAGTCTCTAAAATATGATAAATTGTGTGACATCAATCACAAAAACAAGCTCCATAGGCTTACATTTCAAACCTCTCTCCACTATTGTAGAAAAATCACATTACATTGGATCAATAGGTCTTTAATAAGCTTGTAACGTTAGGCTAAGGTAAAGGTTAAGAAAGAATGGGAAGGATTCACAAGTAAAAGAACTCAATCTCTTAGCTTTAAACACAATCACTTTTAAGCACTAGATAACCTTACTTCAACACCCAACTTTTTCAACCATTTTTTGAGAATTTTTCTCAAATCACCACTTTTCTTTTCGTTTCTTCTTTCTCTGCCATAATTCACTTCTCTTTTCTTTTCTTTTCTTTTGTATTTTGGCATAAGACCATTCACCTCCTTTTTCATTTTTCTTTTCTTTTCCATAACCCCCAACTTATCTCCTTTAATGTACTTGGGTTATGGTAGTGATATTTTCTCATATTCCCATCCTTACTCCTTTTAAGTGCTCCTCAACAAATGTGTATAGCTAAGTTCTTTTAAGAGAAAGGTAAGGATAAAATATTTTCTTAGGCTCATAAAGATGAGTAAATGGGCTATTGAAAGAAATAAGGCTCAAATTCTTTTTCAAGAAAAAGGGCTCAAATAGGTGACTAGTGGTAAATATAGCAATGGTAGGTTTGATAGGCTAAAATGGTTCAAAAATGGCCTATATCATATCCTAAGTAATGTGCATTCTAGGAATTTACCTCAAGTGGTTATCAAGTAAGTTCTAGAGCTTGTCAAGCAAAAATATTCACAAAATAATCACACATAGAAGTTCTTTAAATGTTTAAGATTAATCATACAATCTTACTACAAACTAGAGTCTCAAACCAAATGAAGATTGATACTTAATTAATTTCAAACCGAAGCAAAATTTAACTTCTTCTAAATGCTATCTGCTATCTCAATCAAGCTCATATCATTGACATGTGAATTAACTCTAAGGCTAACACAAAGCATGCTAAAAACAAACAAAAAGGGAGAGCGACACCAAGCAGTTCAATGGAAAAAAGATGTATGGAAATAAAGAATATGGAAACAAAGAGATGCGTTTTCTTCACCCCCAATTAAAAAATTGCATTGGCCTCAATATAAAATAAAGAGTAAAGGAAACTCCCTTTGCAGTCATAAGTGCAGAGAAGCTAAAAATTATGCACCACCATTTTAACTGCTTCGTATATTTATCTCTGAAAAAGAAATACGAAGTTAATATTGGAAAATAACAAAATACTAATAATAAACAAGAAAAAGAAATACGAAAAAATAAAAGGATATGTTGTGGGTTGCCTCCCATGAGCACTAAATTTTACGTCTTCAACCAGATGCCCTTATTTCCTCATAGACAAACATAGGTTGAATGCACCAGCCACTGCTTCACTGCCAAATTTGGTGCTTGTATGCTTTGGAGAGGACTAAAGGATGTCATCAGTAACATCCACAAATTCTTGCTCGATATATGTTCTTGTGAAGCCATGGGTGAGGGTGGACTCTAATTGATTAAAGTGCTGGACCTTTTTCCATGAATGAGTCAATTATGTATGCTTGGTGGGTTTCGTCCACATCCTCTGATATTTTCGTTGTTGGGATGTGTAATGACTTACCACTTACTGTCTCAATGGTATTCACCTCCTTCATATTCTGTTGCACCAGGCGTTGACCATGAGATGTGGACTGAGCTTGAGAAGGGAACTTACCTCGCTCAGTCACACTCAAGTAGCTCATTAACTTGGACACTTGGCTCTTTATCTCTTTATGTTCTTCAACAACCTGCACAATTAAAGATTCAAGCCTTTGATTAGTCTTCCTATGTGCTTCAATAAAAGCATGTAAAGTGTCTTCTAAAGAACTCCTAGAAGACATGGGTGCATGATATGGTTCAAGATATGGTGCAGGGGGTTGTCCAAGCTGCTGGTTTTCAGACTTCCAGCTAAAATTGGGGTTATTTCGCAATCCCAGATTATAAGTATCAGAGAAGGGTGTCAAAGGCTTCTTGTACATACCTAAGGCATTGCATTGTTCTTTATACATCCCTCTCATCTCAGCAAATGTGGGACACTCTTGGGTGAGATGATCTACCCTACCACACACAAAACATGGTTCAAAAGATTTTGCATGATTAACCACGTGTGTTGGCTTTAAGCTCTTAGTCTTTAATACCTCTAGTTCCCTAGTGAGCATCTCGACCTTGGCCTTAAGGTTATCCTCTTCCATAAGATGGTAAATTCCACCACCATTTGGGTTCCCTATAGGTTGTGACCTATTTGTGCTTTCAGTAGCACTAGGTCCAGTCCAAGTGTGAGCTTTTTCAGCAAGCTCATTGAGGTACTCAATGGCGTACCTCAATGGCCTCATCAGGATCTTTCTCTAAAAACTCACCATTACACATCATCTCTACAAATTGGTGCTCTCTATATATATGTCCCTTATAAAAATAGCTCACTAAGCACCAACTCTCATACCCATGGTGAGCACATACTCAATAACTCCTTAAATCACTCCCAAGACTGATATAACGTCTCACTATCCTTTTGTGCAAAGGTGGAGATTTGCCTTTTCAAAGCGATGGTCTTATGTTGGGGAAAGTATTTGTTAAAGAAAGCCCGAGTCATCTCAGTCCACGACCCAATAGATCGTGGTCTTAGTGAGTATAGCCAACTCTTAGCTCTATCCTTCAAAGCAAAAGGAAAGAACTTAAGCCTCACAATGTCATCGGTTTCATCTTGACTATGAAAAATCGCGACTACTTCCTCAAACTCTCTAATGTGCACATATGAGTTTTCATTATCCAAGCCATGAAATGTAGGGAGTAATTGAATCATCCCTGGTTTAAGATCTAACTGGCCAGTATTGGCTGGAAACATGATGCATGATGGTGTGGTTGTGCGTGTAGGGTGGAGGTAATCCTGAAGTATTCTAGCAACATTCTCATTAAGGTTATCGGCCATGTAAACAAAATCCTCTAAATTCTCACTTGGGTTTCCAGTATTGGTTGATCTAGGTGAGGTTTCACTATCAGACTCGGAAGGAGAGGGTAATTCTAGTTCGAATCCTCTAATGAATCTACCTCGCAAATCTCTCGGTCTAAGCATGCACCAAATGAATCAGAGAGGAAATAAATAAAATAGAATAAAAAATATGGGAGTAATTGAATCATCCTTTGTTTAAGATTTAATTGGCGAGTCTTCGCTAGAAACATGTTGCATGATGGTGTGGTTATGCGTGTAGGTTGGAGGTAATCCTGAAGTGTCCTAACAACATTCTCATTAAGGTTATCGGCCATGTAAACAAAATCCTCTAAACTCTCACTTAGGTTTCCACTATTGGTTGATCTAGGTGAGGTTTCACTATCAGACTCGAAAGGAGAGGGTAATTCTAGTTCGGGTCCTCTAATGAATCTACCTCGAAAATAGATCGGTCTAAGCATGCACCAAATGAATCAGAGAGAAAATAAATAAAACAGAATAAAAAATTCAGAAAATCAAAACATAGAAAAAAACAATAATAAAAAATGTTATAAAAAGAAGGAAAGGAAAAAATAATGCAGCAAGCTAAAAGAAGGAACAAAGTTACCGCCTTTACAGCTACTGAAAAGAAAAACTAGTTACAATTCTTCTACCGTCATGTCAAAAGTTGACAATCTTCCTTGTACTTAAGCGTGTTTCCCCGGCAACAGCGCCAAAATTTGATTATGTCCAAAACATAACGCGATAGTTGTAGCACAGCTTTGGGGTGTCGATTCCACAGGGAGACAAACTAACTACAAGAGAAAGTGCAAACCTTAAAACGAACGATAAAAGTTAAATAAGAAAATTTGAGTTTTGATATTGAAGTAATGTGAAGTAGTATAAATATGATAGAACAACAAGGGTCCGGGAATCCTCCCTAGGTACGTTGACTTATTCTAATCTTGATTCAGTTGTTTTTATCTCGATTGCAAGTTTCACATCCCAAACAAGCAATCGACAAATATTCAATTAAAGCACATATATAAACCCTAATGTAATTGTTATGAAATACTCTTTACTTTCAAGCACACATGACCTAACTTATAGATTATCAAGAAATGGCAATATATCATAATGACAATACCGCAGTAATGGACAAATCTAGAAGAGAAATCTACCGGACTCAATCACACCTCAACAACATCATATAAGAAGAGCATGACTAGACTTATATGGGGGAGAAAGATGCAATCACCGGATTAAAGGGGAATCTTCTAATTAGATTAAAAAGTAAATCATAACAATGTTTAATGATAATAAATCCAAACTAAAATGAATCAAGACTAGAAAATAAGAACAACTGCACCTAGGGATTCATCCCTTCGCCTTGCTTGGAGATTAGTTGGCCATGGGGAGAGTGTGGCATCCTTCATGATGTTTTCCCCAGCCTCTGACCTCTTAAAAAGATGATTTTTTTCACAAACTCTAAGTGGTATATTTATAATCACAAAGTCCAAGGGTGTTTTAGCATTTAAAAAGTCATTAAAAGCCCTAATTAAGTTGTAACTCGGAGACAGGGTATCGGGGTCCCACCTAGGCTCAGATTGGGTCAGGTCACGGCTCAGATTGTGCTGATTTCCTCTCCTTCTGTGGGCCGTGGCCCAGCTTGATCTAGGCCTAGGCTCAGCCCTCTAGGCCTAGGCTCACCTTGATATAGGCCTAGGCCTGACCTGATGCTTCTTCCTTGCTCTTTTGATGCACTTTCTGAAGGCCGAGGCTTGGATAATTCTTGGCCGCAACGCACACTCTATAAACTTGATTTTCTTCATTTGCCCTTTCGCAACCATGTCTTTACTTCGTGTGCCTTGAGTCTTTGTGCTTCATTCAACGATAACTTTTCCATCTCTTTTAGACTCAAAATACCTAAAAGTGCATCAAAACAAATCAATGATCCAAAAATGACACTTTAGAGTTATTAACATATAAATGTGCAATTAAAACCTAGATCAACCCTAAAATGCTAACAATTAAGTACTATTAAGATGCATTTTATGTCTCTCATCAATACTAATCTCTCTCTTTACAACTAGCCTCTTTAATGAGTCCCTCTTGTATGTCTGTGTCTTTGCACTCTCACATAATTCTCTCATTCACATGTTCTGTTACACACACACTTGTGTTTCTATCACATTGTTGTTTTTAGATTGAAGCTAGGTGACCCTTTATATAGTGCACCAACTTCTTGTCCAAACTTAGGAGTCAATCTCCACCCTTAGATCTTGAGGACTAATCAACCTTAGCCCATCATCAATCCTAAGTGATCCTTTGCATTTTGATCATGCATCCATGCACCTAACAAAAGGTTGAACCAAGTTGACCATGTGTGCCTTCAAGCCGTGGCCCAAAACAGGGCAAGCTATGCCCTGAAGCAGGGCTGAACATCCTCCACTTGCATCCGTTTTGGGCGCTACGGCCTGCGGGAGGCTGAGCCATGGCGCATACCTCCTCTAGGCTGCCTCTTTGCTGAGTGTCATAGCCTGGAAAGGCTGGGCCGTGCGGCACACTGGTGCTAAGCCCTTTTGCCATGCTGTGTGCTGAGGTGCCAAGCATGATGATGAAGCCTTTCAAACCATGTTTAAACCTTAGACAAATACCAATAATCTCTACCTTTGTCTAAGTGTTTAAACCCAAACCCATTGTGTAGAGAACTCAGGATCCAAACTCATCTTGAGTCACCTTTCAACCGACTCCAATCCTAAGAAGTTCAAGGCAATGATTGAACCTTCTTAGAGGTAGAACTTTGGTACCTAAATCAGTATAACTTTGGTATCAACTCGAAGTTTTAGGCTTTGAAGAGGATTAACAACCCGTCTCCCTAGTATTCTTCGGGTTTTATATTTTATGCTTAGTTTATATATGATGTTTATCTTAGACAACATGTGTAACTAACTCTTTATAGGGCTCGATTGAAGCCCTAGTTATGCTTTCCCATATATTTATTCATTGATTATCTTTGCCAATAACCTTTATTATGTTGCTTAACTTGATTAATGTCTGTGTTTATTTAAATTCCTCATATGTATGTGTATGACCAACGTATGCATGTGGTATGGATTGGTTAGTTAGATCAATTTGGATGACCGAGTCCTGGGTCTAACAATAGTAACAAAAGATATCCACACCAGATTCTTGGGTTAATCAACATGGGAAATCGGGAGTAGATACCATGCCCTAGGTCTCATATGGTTGTCGATCTCCACAGCCCTTATGCTTTCTTTAGGAACAACTTAGTAGATACCGTGCTGAATCCCTAGAGAAACAAAAGAGTTAGAGTAGATACCATGCCTAACTCGTTGCTTAGGGAAATCAATAACTGAAGGAGTAGATACCATGCCCTTAGGTTGGCGACCATTAGGTATACATGATGTTGTGAGTTTTAAATTACTCGCAAGCGCACGAGTCGTTTGCAGTATAGTGTTGTGCAAGTGCGAGGTCGAATCCATAGGGAATTGCGTTGTGAAAGTATATTTTCAATCTAAACTAACTCTATCTTAACCTAGTTCCGAATTTCAGATGATAATTTGCAAAAAAAATTAAAATTAAACTAAATTGATTTTTAAAAACTAATAATTAAAACACTAAGGTTTCCAAATCCACCCCACCGAAGTTAAGCATATATGTTCTAAAAATATAGCCTATCAAAACATTCCATGAATCCAACTATAAGACAAAAAACAAAGAATATCTCAACTAAACCAAAAGCATCCAATGTATCCGCTCTCAACAAATCACAAAGGAAATCCAATTTAATCGAAAAGCATTCAATGTATCCATCAGATGAAAAACAAGGAATATCCAACTGATAATTTAAACTCAATCAATTATAAGATTAACTAAAATAATTGACAGAACATTTATACTAAAAATTGTCTGCTGAACAAATCTAAACTACTATACCAAACAACGGCGGGGCTTCATCTTCAACCTTAGCTGAAGAGTTTAGCCACTCATAACTATGAAACTACAATTCATAATAAAAGTTCTAAACATTTAAACTAAAACAACTAAATGTAAAGAAATAAATAAATAACTTTACATGGGAGAAATTCCACTCACTGATGGGCGGCACTTCCCCTCGTGGTGACAAAGCCTTCGAGATCCACCAGAATGCTAGCAGACATCCACCGGTAAACACCAAAGTGGCTCAGGAATTGTACACTGAATGATGAGGTGGAGTGGGTCTTATATAGGCAAATACCATGAGTGCAATGTGTTACCAATCCGATGTGGGATGTGGGATATAGAAATTTGTTTCCAACCAATGTGGGATGTGGGATTTAAGCCTTCACATGCCCTTCAAAACTTCTGTTCACGTTGAAATCCCGCACAGCCCGCACAGCCTGACCTTTGTCTACTAAAACGGCCATAACTTTCTCTAGAAAAATCATTTTTACGAGCTGTAAAATTCTCCCATAAAATAGACTTCTGGATCTTTCTAAGAATATATGGCTCATCTCCTGGTTCTTCTTGCATCAATACAGTTTAATTTTCAAAGATGATTGATCTGTATGGGACATTCTGGCAATTTAGTGAAACTCCTTCCTTGGTGCTTGTAAACCTGAAAAACAACAAAAACAACTTAAAGTAACAAATTCCTAAGCTAACAAATGTAAATTAAGTGGCCAAAATATGCAATATTTTTCACTCATCAAATACCCCCAAACTTACAATTTGCTAGTCCCTTAGCAAAACAAAATAATAAAAAAAAAAACCTAAATGAAAAACAAAGAACATAAAGATAAGTTCATCACTCACGGTTTCCAAATATTTAAGGAGCACACATCACCATGATATTCATTCATGAGCAAGCTTAAAAAGATAAACCCATCTTCGCAATGAATAGAAAAGTTAAAATCTAATTACTTACAAAAGGCAGGTTAAGGCATCACAAGTCTGGCACTGTATAAAGTGAATTAGCATATAGAAATGAAGCTTCCAAGTGACTCCAATGTGTAAGGTCTCCATGTCTCAAGATTCACCAAATTTCCCATCAGAATGAACAAAAATGGCATAGTTTTTATCCTTTATTTTTATTTTTTATATAAAAGGCTCTGCTATGTTTAATTCCCTTAAGCTTTCTAATTGACTCATGTAGCGAGTGTTGAGTCAATGACTCCCAAACTAGATGGTTTTAGGGAATTAGGTGTAAAGACACCCCTAAGGACTTACTAACTTGAGTCAAAAAGGCTACAAAATTAAACTGGCCTTAATACTACCAAACAAAATTCCACCTTTTGATGTGAACACTCACTGCTTACTGAGGCAAGAGGTCCAGTTACTCAGCGGAGAGTTTATTGATAATGAAATTTTTTTTTTATTATGCTTTTCTATGCCCAAGAGTTCATCCAACAAGTCATCCAGTTTCAGTTAAGATAAGGAAAAATACACATTAAAATCACGTGTCATACCTCACATAATTTGTGCTAATGTGCTCGTGTTAGATTAGATCAAACATGTGAATTCCCAAAATGCCTAAAGTAAGTAATTAAATTTTAAAAATTTATCACCAGATCATGTGTTCAAAATGTTAAGCCCACCAATGACATCACATCACAGAAAATTTTTAGATCAACCAAAATTTCACGATAACATGAGCATGCATTTATCTCTACGACGAAAATACAACAAATTAGGACAAAGTGTGTGATGTGTCTCCCATACCCCCAAACTTAAATTACACATTGACCCCAATGTGTGACTAATATGGAAAGAGCTGACCTGAGATATGGAGAACTATCTGGACTGGTATGGCTCATAGCATACCCCCAAACTTGAACTGAAGTATGTGTTGTCCCTGAAAAAAAAAAAAAAAAAAACTGGAAAAAAAAAACACTGGAAACAAACATTAATAATAAAAATGCGAAATAATAAATAAACAAAAAAGATAAGCTGTGGGGTGCCTCCCATGAGCGCTAAGTTTAACGTCTTCAGCCAGACCCAACATTAGTAATCGTGCCCAACGAAACGCTTCGCCATCTGATCAATAAATGGGAATGAAAAATGATCAGGCCTAGTGGCAGCATTCAATTTATGGTAGTTGATACACACTCTCCAAATTGACTGAACACGAGTTGGAACCAACTCGTCGTCCTTATGCTGCACTACCGTTAATTCAGCACATTTGGGCACAATATGAATCTGGCTCACCCACTAGCTATCAGAGATGGGATAAATGATCCCTGCCTCTAACAGCTTAATATCTTCTGCCCTCACAACCTCTTGCCTAGCAGGGTTGAGCCTTCTTTGTGGCTCCCTCGATGGCTTTGCATCCTCCTCCAAATGTATCCTGTACGTCACCACCGAGGGGCTGATCCCCTTGATGTCCTCAATGGTCCAGCCTATAGCTTCTTTATGCTCTCTTAAGACGTCCAATAATTTCTCCTCTAGAGCATCACCCAGATCTGAAGGTATAATCACTGGCAAACTATCGACTAAACCCTTCTTGGGGGTTTCAGGTGCGGCAGTCTCCTCCGTCTTATTGCTCTTCCGAGGAGGAGACTCTAAAATGGCATTTGCTTGCTCAAGTAATTTATCTAAATCCATATCCTCTCCAAATTGAGCAAAGCATGCCTCTAGGGGGTCTTCAGTGCGGGAGTCATCTACAATCTCCTCCGTCTTATTGCTCTCCCGAGGAGGAGACTCCAAAATGGCATTCGCTTGCTCAAGTAATTTATCTAAATCCATATCCTCTCCAAATTGAGCAAAACATGCCTCCAGGGGGTCCTCAGTGCTTGATTCATTCACAGTCTCCTCAAGAATCTCCTCTATCAAGCATACATTTCTCACTCCATCATATTCATGTGGTTGCCAAGTGATATCAAAAATATTCAACTCCACTGTCATATTTCCGAAGGAGATCTTCATCACCCCTGTCCTACAATTTATTAGGGCGTTAGCCGTGGCTAAGAATGGTCACCCTAGAATAACCGGTATTTGAATCCCTAACCCCAACTGTAAATAGACTGAGTAGGGTAGAAGATTCACACTCGCCCCTAGATCCAAGAGAGCCCTCTCAATGTGGCTGACTCCTATCGTGCAAGAGATGGTAGGACACCCCGGGTCCTTATACTTGATGGGTAGCTTACACTGAAGGATTGAGCAGACTTGCTCGGTCAAAAATGCCTTTTTTGGGACATTTGTCCTCCTTTTGATAGTGACCAAGTCCTTTAGAAACTTGGCATATGATGGCATTTGATGGATGGCATCCAAAAATGGGATATTGATTTGGACATGCTTGAATACCTCCAGAATTTCCTCATACTTCCCTCCTTTCTTCGGCACCTGTAGTCTCTTGGGGTAAGGTGCTCTAGGTACAAATGACCTAGGAGGATCCTTCTCAGTAGGTGTGGCTGTAGATGGCTCAGCATCTCTCTTCTCCGTGTTGCCACTTCCTTGCCCTTGCTGCATAGCAGGGCTCTCTTCCACTCGATTGTCCACCTGTCTCCCAGACCTCAGTGTGACAATCAACTGTACTTGTTCCACCCCATGCGTAGGAGTTGATGAACTCTCAACCATATATTGTCCTTTCAAGTTGGGCACAGGCTGACTGGGGAACTTCCCCTTCTCTCTCTCACCCAAGTGACTTGCAATTTACCCTATTTGACTCTCCAGCTTGGCAATTGCTTGGGTGTTTACCACTGTTGCACTCCTCACATCACTCATATTTTGGCTAGTCGCCTTTATGAACTCCTTAAGAGTGTCCTCTAGCAACTGTGAAACTGGCGCTGGTGTTTGAGTGGGTGCGTGGTAAGTAGGTAAAGGTGCTGGATGGGCAGAACGACCATGATTAGGAATTTGTGGGGCAAATTCGGGAGGATATTGATTTTGAGCATAATGAGGGGCTCCTCCCTGATTCATTGGTTGGTTCTGCCTCCATGAAAAATTTGGGTGGTTCCGCCACCCTGGATTGTACGTCTCAGAGTACAATCCATTTGACTGCCTTCGAAAGTCATTGAAAGCATTTACTTGTTCCATAGGATACTCGGCATAAGCAAGCATTGATGGGCAATTCTGTGCTAGATGCATGGGACTAGCACAGATGGAACAGCTTTCAACATTGAATGTGTTGGCAGCATTGATGGATTGGCTCACAGTGAGAGCGTCAATCTTCTTAGTGAGGGCATCTAACTTTATCCTCAAGTCAGCGTCCTCTCTGACCTCATAGATGCCTCCCCTCTTAGGAGCACGAATGGACTTATCTCGACAGCTTGAAAAATCCCACTGCTATGAGTTGTTGGACAACTTGTCCAACGCCATTTATGCTTCGTCTCCTGTCAGACTCAAGAATGCCCCCCCATTCATAGACTCGATCATGCTACGGTTGGGTTGAGTCAACCCTTGGTAGAAGAATTGAACGAGTCTCCACTTCTCATATCCATGTGGAGGGTATCTGATCAGTAGCTCTTTGAAGCGCTCCCAACCCTCAGAAAATTTTTCATCCTCATCCTGAGTGAAAGAGTTGATCTCCTTTCGGCACTCATTCACTCTAGACATTGGGAAAAACTTATGATAAAATTTGCTAAGCAGGTTTTCCCAAGATGTAATAGACCCGGGTGTGTTGGAATCCAACCACGCCCTAGCTCTATCATGAAGAGAAAAAGGGAAGAGTCGAAGATGGACTGACTCTTCAGAGAAGTTCTGGAATTTGAATGTGGCACAAATGTCTTTGAACTTCTTCACATGGCTATAAGGATTTTCAAGATCTAAGCCATAGAATGAGGGTAAGAGTTGGATGACATGTAGCCTCAAGTCAAAGTGGGTGGCATTGGTCGGTGGTAACACTATGCAAGAGGATGAGTTAGTCACAATGGGTGCAAACAAGTCCCTAAGGGATGTAGTGGAGTCCACGTTCCAAGCTCTAGGTTGCTCTACATGTTCAAGATGATTTGCATTCCTATAATTCTCTGCCATCTCAATAGTCTCTCTCTCAACTAGCGCTCTTTTTTGTCTCCTAAGAGTTCTTTCTAAGTCGGGATCTAAATGTATCAGATCTAAGTCCAAGGATCTCCGACCAAGCATACACCAACAGAAAAAGCACTAAAGTAAACTAACCAGTAGAAACTTGCAGAATAAAATAAAATAACTGTACAAACAGCAAACACACTATTCACAAAATGAGCCAACAAAAATTTTTAAAATAATATATATATATATATATATATATATATATATCTTTGGATAACTAACTAGTAGAAAAATAAAATCAATTCAGACCAAAAATTTTCACAAACCAAACAATTCCCCGGCAACGGCACCAAAAACTTGTTGTGAGTTTTAAATTACTCGCAAGCGCACGAGTCGTTTGCAGTATAGCGTTGTGCAAGTGCGAGGTCGAATCCATAGGGAATTGCGTTGTGAAAGTATATTTTCAATCTAAACTAACTCTATCTTAACCTAGTTCCGAATTTCAGATGATAATTTGCAAAAGAAATTAAAATTAAACTAAATTGATTTTTAAAAACTAATAATTAAAACACTAAGGTTTGCAAATCCACCCCACCGAAGTTAAGCATATATGTTCTAAAAATATAGCCTATCAAAACATTCCATGAATCCAACTATAAGACAAAAAAAAAAGAATATCACAACTAAACCAAAAGCATCCAATGTATCCACTCTCAACAAATCACAAAGGAAATCCAATTTAATCGAAAAGCATTCAATGTATCCATCAGATGAAACACAAGGAATATCCAACAAACAATTTAAACTCAATCAATTATAAGATTAACTCAAATAATTGACAGAACATTTATACTAAAAATTGTCAGATTTGTACAAGCAAATCTGAACTACTACGCCAAACAACGACGGGGCTTCATCTTCAACCTTAGCTGAAGAGTCTAGCCACTCATAACTATGAAACTACAATTCATAATAAAAGTGCTAAACATTTAAACTAAAACAACTAAATGTAAAGAAATAAATAAATAACTTTACATGGGAGAAATTCCACTCCCTGACGGGCGGTACTTCCCTTCGTGGTGACAAAGCCTTCGAGATCCACCAGAATGCTAGCGGACGTCCACCGGTAAACACCAAAGTGGTTCAGGAATTGTACACTAAATGATGAGGTGGAGTGGGTTTTATATAGACAAATACCATGAGTGCAATGTGTTACCAATTCGATGTGGGATATAGAAATTTGTTTCCAACCGATGTGGGATGTGGGATTTAAGCCTTTACATGTCCTTCAAAACTTCTGTTCACGCTGAAATCCCGCACAGCCCGCACAGCCTGACCTTTGTCTACTAAAACGGCCATAACTTTCTCTAGAAAAATCATTTTTATGAGCCGTAAAATTCTCCAGAAAATAGACTTCTCGATATTTCTAAGCATATATGGCTCATCTCCTGGTTCTTTTTGCATCAATACAGTTTAATTTTCAAAGATGAATGATCTGTATGGGACATTCTGGCAATTTAGTGAAACTCCTTCCTTGGTGCTTGTAAATCTGAAAAACAATGAAAACAACTTAAAGTAACAAATTCTTAAGCTAACAAATGTAAATTAAGTGGCCAAAATATGCAATATTTTTCACTCATCACATGATAAGGTTAGTGCACTGATACATTACATATTGGGAAAGTATGACTAGTGATGGATATCAAAGCCCTATGTCTTTATTATTATTAAATCACACTCAACTGTTTTTCAAACTTCTTTTACTAAGAAACTAATTCTAAAACCGAAATTCACCAATCTCTGTAGAGATAATCTTGCATTCGCACATTATACTACTGTTGACTGATGAGTGAAAAATATTACATATTTTGGCCACTTAATTTACATTTGTTAGCTTAGGAATTTATTACTTTGAGTTGTTTTCATTGTTTTTCAGGTTTACAAGCACTGGGAAAGGAGTTTCACTAAAATTTCCAGAATTGCCCGTACATATCAATCATCGTTGAAAATTAAACTGTATTGATTCAAGAAGAACCAGGATATGGGTCATATATGATTAGAAAGATCCAGAAGTCTATTTTCTGGAGAATTTTACGGCTCATAAAAATAATTTTTCTACAGAAAGTTATGGCCATTTTAGTAGACAAATGTCAGGTTGTGCGGGCTGTGCGGGATTTCAGCGTGAACAGAAGTTTTGAAGGGCATGTGAAGACTTAAATCCCACATCCCACATCAGTTGGAAACACATTTTTATATCCCACATCCCACATCGGATTGGAAACACATTGCACTCGTGGTATTTGCCTGTATAAGACCCACTCCACTTCATCATTCAGTGTACAATTCCTGAGCCACTTTGGTGTTTACCGGTGGACGTCCGCTAGCATTCTGGTGGATCTCGAAGGCTTTGTCACCACAAGGGGAAGCGCCGCCCGTCAGGGAGTGAAATTTCTCCCATGTAAAGTTATTTATTTATTTCTTTACATTTAGTTGTTTTAGTTTAAATGTTTAGCACTTTTATTATGAATTGTAGTTTCATAGTTATGAGTGGCTAGACTCTTCAGCTAAGGTTGAAGATGAAGCCCCGCCGTTGTTTGGCGTAGTAGTTCAGATTTGCTTGTACAAATCTGAAAATTTTTAGTATAAATTTTCTGTCAATTATTTGAGTTAATCTTATAATTGACTGAGTTTAAATTGTCTGTTGGATATTCCTTGTGTTTCATCTGATGGATACATTGAATGCTTTTCGATTAAATTGGATTTCCTTTGTAATTTGTTGAGAGCGGATACATTGGATGCTTTTGGTTTAGTTGGGATATTCTTTGTTTTTTGTCTTATAGTTGGATTCATGGAATGTTTTGATAGGCTATATTTTTTAAACATATATGCTTAACTTCGGTGGGGTGGACTTGTAAAACTAAGTGTTTTAATTATTAGTTTTTAAAAATAAATTTAGTTTAATTTTAATTTCTTTTGCAAATTATCATCTGAAATTCGGAACTAGGTTAAAATAGAGTTAGTTTAGATTAAATTATATTTTCACAACGCAATTCCCTGTGGATTCGACCTCGCACCTGCACAACGCTATATTGCAAACGACTCGTGCGCTTGGGAGTAAATTAAAACTCACAACATTGACCTTGTGCACTTGCAAGTAAAACGAGCGTGATTATTTGCTTATTAATTTAGGTAAATAAACGTGCAATAAGTTTTTGGTGCCGTTGCCGGGGATTGCGCTAAATTTCCTTTTAGAATTAATTTCGTTTAGTTTAATCATCGTTATTCATATTTTTTTTTTTTTCTGTTTATCATCTCTATTTTTATCAAACCCTAATTGATTTTTTTTCTGTTTCAGGCACATCAAACCGTAATCAACCTTCTGTGATACTTGCGATCGAGCAAAAATAGGGCAGAGAGTTACCTGAGCAGCAGAGTTGAACTGCTGCACTGAAGCTGGTTTACCTGATTTATGCATGGACTTCGATCCCGACATCCAACATTTTTCTCCCTCGATCTCGAGCTTGAGCGGACCATCCGACAAAGGCTTAGGAACAACTTCAAGGAGAACGAAGAAGAATTCGAGAATGAAGCACCAATGGCGGAACAACTCGAAAACCAGCAACGACCTGCACGAGTACCAGTGAAGCAGTCCTTCATTCCATGGAACCTTGACCAACCATCATGTATCGCTTATCAACTGGAGGTGGAAGGCAACTATTACATATCTCCACAAATCTTGAGTGCCTTAACTCACTTTAGGGGTACACCCAATGAGAATCCACACCTACATCTTCGGGAGTTTTTCGATCTTTGCAAGTTCCAGCACATCCGAGGCCTAGACCAAGAAGGAATAAGGTTAATTTTGTTCCCTTTTTCCTTAAAAGATAATGCTAAACTGTGGTACAATTCTTTGCCTGCAGTTTCTATCCACACTTGGGAGGAGTTGGCTAGCAAATTCCTAAAGAAGTTCTTCCCAGCCTAAAAGACGAGACATATGAGGAAGGAGATCCAGTCCTTCCAACAAAAGGATGGAGACCTCTTTTTCGAAGCGTAGGGACACTTCAACGATCTGCTACTCAAATTCCCACACCACAACCTGCCTCAAGATGAACTGGTACAAGCATTTTACGAAGGTTTGAATGATACTAACAAAAGTATTGTTGATTCAGGTTGTGGAGGAGTGTTGATGGAAAAAAGTAGCGAAGAAGCGATGGAGCTCTTCGAAACCCTCAGTGAACACACTCAATAGTTCTCCTCTCGAGGTAGACATGTAACCAAAGGTAAAGGTGTATATGAGGTAAATCTGAATGAAGGATCTTCAACTCATATAGCTGCTGTGGAAAAGAAGCTAGACCTGTTGGTAAAAGCCATGGCTGCTAAAAATGCCTCATCTAGCCTACCAGCCACACCACTCTAGGTATGTGAGATATGTTCTCAATTCGATCATAATGCTGACACTTGTCCTTTGTACTCATCTGTAGATCTGGAACAAGCCAAATACGTGGGGCCTAACAACTATCCACCGAAGAACAACCCATATGCCAACACTTACAACCCTGGATGGCGAAACCACCCAAATTTCTTGTAGAGCAACAATCAGAACAGTCAAGGGCAACACAGAAACTTCCAACCAGTAGCCCAAATTGTTCCCGAACCAAAGAGAAGCGACCTCGAGAGTCTTGTGAGGTAGTTAGCAACTCAACAGCAACAATTGATGACCTCACAGAGTCAGTTCATGGAAGAAACAAGAAAATTTTGGACTGAAATAAGACAAACCACAGCGAAACATGATCAAGCAATCCAAGGATTAGAAGTACAAATGGGGCAATTGGCTAAGGAATTGAGCAGTAGAAAGCAAGGTGAGCTTCCCGCCCAATCAATACCTAACCCAAGAGGACACCACCAATTGAATGCTGTGACAACCTTGATGAATGGCAAGGTGATAGGGTCCGATAAATCTGCAACAGCATCCTAAGAGAAACCATCGGCGTCAAGGGTAAGTGAAACGGAGAAGGTGAATGCTCCACCCTTCCTACAAAGGTTAGTAAAACAAAAGAAAGACAATAAACTGATTGATATTTTTGAAACCTTGCGGAAAGTTGAAATTAACATTCCTCTGTTAGATGCAATCAAACAAATACCTGCATATTCTAAGTTTTTAAAAGATTATTGCACTAACAAAAGGAAGTTCCATGAGCATGAGATGGTAGTCTTGACTGAAGAGGTAAGTGCTGTGCTTTTAAGAAAATTACCACCTAAACTAAAAGATCCCGGTAGTTTTACTATTCCTTGCAGGCTAGGTGACCAGTTGTTCGAGCATGAACTATTGGATCTAGGAGCGAGTGTCAACCTGCTGCCGTACAGTGTATACAAGACAATAGGTTTGGGAGAGCTTCAACCAACCTCTGTCACTTTGCAATTAGCTGATAGAAGCATCAAACGACCGAGAGGTATCCTTGAAGATGTGTTGGTAAAAGTAGGTACATTCATTATACCTGCTGATTTTATAGTATTAGATATAAAAGAATGTGCTCTACCATTACCTCTCCCCATCATCCTAGTACACCCCTTTATGATAATTGCTGACACTAATATTAGTGTAAAAAGGGGCATTGTCACTATGAGGGTAAATGATGAGGAGATAGAATTTAAAATATTTAATACATTAAATTCAACCAATGAGTATAATGAATGTTCTAATGTGAGCTTCATGCAAGGTGTTGTTGAGAGAGTTTCTCAGGTCCATCACAACCATGAGGACACAAGAGTGGACATTAGGCCGGAGGAGGACAATGTGATTAAAGACGTCAATACAGCTGCACACCTCCTCAAGAACACACCACAGCCTTAAAGTAAGTATGTTCTTCAAATTGACCCTCCTGCAAATATTAATACTACTTTCCCTTACTTTATTGACCAAGCACCAAGATTTGAGATGCATCAGTTGTCAAGGGCACTTGAACCACCTGATGTGGGCTCTAAGTGCTTCCTTCCAACTAACTAGCACCGGAGCACGAGAGTGCTTGAGCAAGCTCATATTTGATTACCCATTCAGCTTAAGCATCTCTACTGAGGTTAGTGGTACTGAGGCCACTAACACATGGTAAGGTTGTATTGTTCCAAATTTGTCATTTTTTAGCTAAAGTAAGTTTTTATTTTTGCCCATGCACACTACTTGCGATCGAGCGCACCATTCAATACGCTCGAGCGTAAAAGTGCGATCGAGTGCACCCCGTGTGCAATCGAGCGCACCTGTGGCAGACAGTTTAGTTATAAGCTTAAAAACTTTCATTCACACTCACTCACTCTCTCACTGTTCACTCGCACCCTCTCACTCGCACTCTTTCCCGTCTACTAGCACCCTCACTCTCACACTCTTGAAACTCTGGCACTCCATCACCACTACTCCGGCACTCCACCACGATATCCACCATCACCACTAACCCATCACCACCCCACTATCACTTAGCACTAACACACCATCACGTTCCTTTCCCCATTGCACACTCCATCCATCCACAAGGTAAGCCTCTTTGCTATAACACATGGTTCTTAATAATTAAATTACATATATATATATATATATATATATATATATATATATATATATCTTGTGCATGATTGGAACTTGTTTTGCTTGCAGGAGGTTAGGAACGAATTCCAATCCTCAAGACCATAGCTTGGTCTTTTGTCGCACACAATCTGTTCGAGGAAAAGCCTGACCTTGTGCGATCAAACGTACGGCTGTTGCGATCAAGTGCATCTATTTGAGATCGATCGCAAATCAGGCAGAACCTAGTATCAGCATGTCTAAACCATTTGTTTCCACCTCCGGTGCGTCAAACAGCCGTGCCTCATCATCCCGGCCCAGCATCGAGCAACGAGAGCTATTATTTGAGACCGCCTTCGCCGTCGATGATGTATTCAAGCAGATGGACGCCACTCAATGGGTCGTCCAAGCATTTAGACATCGAGAGTTGAAGAGGCTTTTCAAGCCAGTTTGCTCGACTACATACACCCAGCTCGTAGTCCAACTCTATGCAAGCCTATCCTTTGACTGCAACAGATCGGGAGTACTAACTTCTTCAGTCCAGGGCACACCCATAGAGGTTACTAGTGCCTATATAGCCACTGCTCTTCATTGCTCTGACGAGTCCCCTCCAGAGGACACCAATATCGAGGAAAAACCAGAGTCCTTTGCCCTGTCTGAGATTATTACGGATATGTGCGTTGGTCAGTACGCCGATAGACACAACAACGCAGCCAACCGGTCAAAGTTGCCTCCACGACTTTTGCTTGTTGATATTATCCTTCAGCGCAATGTGTGTCCATTGGGGCACAAGACACAGCAGAGAGACCAGTTTCTACAGACCTTATATGCCTTCCACAAAGGTCACTGGTACTCTATTCTGGCTGTTATATGGAGCCAGTTGCATAAATTTTGGGATCATGTCCATGGCCGTCAGACCACCATGGCCAATGCATGGGGCCTCCCTTTCCTATTCTTACTCTCCTACATACTCAAGCAGAAAGGGATTAAGGGGACCACTAGCGACGGACCAGTGCAAGAGCATCCTTTCTTTAGGAAAGCTTAGTGGATACATAGCCTCTCGTATATGCCTCGAGGACTCCCAGCACCTGCTCCTGCAATTGAGAGAGTTGAGGAGGATCGTATGTAGTTAGCCCAGTGTGAGAGGAGGACCATCCGGACATAGGACCTATAGAGTCCTAGCACTTTCTAGCTGAGTTGTCCTCCTTTCGAGGTGACATCTCTGCCGCTACCACACTCGTACATCAGCGCATAGATAGCTTGGAGGCACAGTTTGCACGATAGGAGGCTCTGCTACAGGCTATTCTTGATCGCCTACCTCCGGCACCCGGTACCTCTTCGACTGCACCACCTGATAATCAACAGTGAGAGGGTACCACGTCTGGCTGAAGACGTTAAACTTAGTGCTCATAGGAGGCACCCCAAAGCATATCCTTTTTATTAGTTTATTTTCTTTTATTATTAGTATTTAATAGATTAATTTTCTATGGCTTTTTATGTTTACTTGTTTTCCATTTTATGTTTGTTTTCTTTTTTTTTTCAAGGACAGAGTGAGTGCATCTAGTTGAAGTTTGGGGGTATGCTATGAGTCGTACCAGCCACTAGTTCTCCATCTCCCAGGTCAGCTCCTTCCATGCTATTCACCCATTGGGGACAATGTGCAATTTAAGTTTGGGGGTATGGGGACACATTCACACACGCACACATTCACACACTCACTATATCCCATTTTTTTGTTGTTGTTTTTATAGATAAATGCATGTTCATTCTATCCAATAAAATTTTGGGTGATCTAAACAAACAATATGATTTGACTTCATAAGTGAGCTTAACACCTTAAACATATAGGCCAATAATTAAGTTTTGAACCTAGATCACTTCCTTTTAGGCATTTAAGGATTCACAAGTTTGACATGAACTAACACGAGCACATTAGCACATAGTTGTGTGGGGTATGACATGTAATTTTGATTCGTATATTTCTTTTGCTTGACTGTGAACCAGATGACCTATCAGATTAACATTTTGGCATAAGAAAATAGAAAAAAGATTGTTAGTGCTAAAAAAAAGAAAAATGCTCATAATGATCGATAAAACAAATTTTCCACTGAGTAACTGGCCCTCTTGCCTCAATAAGCAGTGAGTGTCACGTCAAAAGGTGGAAAAAATTTTACTCACAAAAGATCATTAAAAAGAACTTTCCGCTGAGTAACTGGCCCTCTTGCTTCAGTAAGCAGTGAGTGTCACGTCAAAAGGTGGAAATTCTGATTGGTAGCATTGAGACCAGTTAGTTTCGTAACCTTTTTTACTTGAGTTAGTAAGTCCTTAGGGGTATCTCTACACCTAATGCCCTAAAACCATCTGGTTTGGGAGTCATTAGCTAAACATTCGTTACATGAGTCAAATAGAAAGCTTAAGGGAACTAACTTGACAAAAATCTCACAAATAAAAGAAAAGAAGAAAATCTATGCCCTTTTTGTTGATTCTAATAGGAAATTTTGTGAATCTTAAGTCATCGAAACACTACGCGTTAGAATTATTGGAAACCTAATCTTTTAATTGCTAGTTCACCACACACTAAAGTCAAACTTGTGATGTCTTAAACCGCCTCACGAAAGTGATTTGCGTTCAAAACTTTTATTCATTGCAAAGATACGTTTATATTTGTTAAGCTTGCTCATGAATGCACATCGTAGTTTTGTGTGAAAACCTAAAACTTTTGTGAACACTATGAACATTGGATCTATCTGTATGTTATTATTTTTTATTTTAGTTTTTGTTTTGTATTGCTAAGGGACTAGCAATATATAAGTTTGGGGGTGTGATAGGTGCTTAAATATTCATATTTAAGCCCCCTTATTTACATTTGTTAGGTCCTTAGTTATGTTAATTTAGTCCATTTTACTTCATTTGTGTGTTTCACATGTTTTTATAGGGTCTTGGAGAAAAAAAGCACTTTTGGCACCTAAAGGAAGAAACCTGGAAATCCTGGAGCAGCGTCTGATCAAAGTGCAATCGATCACACTATTGTATGCGATCGAGCACACACTATGATCGAGCGCACACAAGAAGGATCGAGCGCAAGGCACACTGCGATCGAGCGCACATGTACGGGCGTGAATAGTAAAACGGCAGAACTAGTTTTAGAAATAGAAGAGGTTTTGCATTTTTGGAAATTAGGGTTTCCAGAGCCTATTAGGAATACTCAAGCACTATAAATACACTTGTAAAGCACACACAATGAAAGGACTTCTGAGAGATCACTTCTTTTATCTTTTGCTTAGCTCGAAGTTTTAGGCTTTGGAGAGGATTGACAACCCGTCTCCCTAGTATTCTTCGGGTTTTATATTTTATGCTTAGTTTATATATGATGTTTATCTTAGACAACATGTGTAACTAACTCTTTATAGGGCTCGATTGAAGCCCTAGTTATGCTTTGCCATATATTTATTCATTGATTATCTTTGTCAATAACCATTATTATGTTGCTTAACTTGATTAATGCCTGTGTTTATTTAAATTCCTCATATGTATGTGTATGGCCAACGTATGCATGTGGTATAGATTGGTTAGTTACATCAATTTGGATGACCGAGTCCTGGGTCTAACAATAGTAACAAAAGATATCCACACCAGATCCTTGGGTTAATCTACATGGGAAACCGGGAGTAGATACCATGCCGTAGGTCTCATGTGGTTGTCAATTTCCATAGCCCTTATGCTTTCTTTAGGAACAACTCAGTAGATACCGTGCTGAATCCCTCGAGAAAGAAAATTGTTAGAGTAGATACCATACCTAACTCGTTGCTTAGGGAAATCAATAGCTTAAGGAGTAGATACCATGCCCTTAGGTTGGTGACCATTAGGTATGCATGATAAGGTTAGTGCACTGATACATTACACATTGGGAAAGTATTACTAGTGGTGGATATCAAAGCCCTATGTCTTTATTATTATTAAATCACATTAAACTGTTTTTCAAACTTCTTTTACTAAGAAACTAATTCTAAAGCCGAAATTCACCAATCCCTGTGGAGATGATCTTGCATTCGCACACTATACTACTGTTGACCTTGTGCACTTGCAAGTAAAACGAGTGTGATTATTTGCTTATTAATTTAGGTAAATAAACGCGCAACATCAATATGAATGCATCATTCCCTACCATCTTTCTAAATGAAATGATACTAAACATCCATGTGCTTTGTCCTCTCATGGGACACCGGATTCCTCCATAAGTGCCACACACTTTGGCTATCCGAAAACACCACCACCTGCTCTTTTAGGAGCATCCACTCGTCTAACAACTCTTTGCACCACATAGCCTCCTTTATGGCTTCCGACGCCACTATGTATTCTGCCTCCGTTGTTAAGAGTGCTACCACCAGCTGCCTCTGAGCCTTCTAATACCTCTGCAGCCACTTCATCCCAAGCCAAAGCTCTTTTTTGGGATTACTCACACATCCACTGAGAACACCCATTGCCTGAGAAATGTTGGGTCTAGTGCTCACCATCATGGATATGACTGGTCCAATCGCACTAGAGTAAGGGAACTTTACCGTTTCTTTATTCTCCTCATCCATTCCAGGACATCGTTCGCTGGAGAACTTGAAATGACCAGCAAAAGGAATCTTTACTGGTTTACCATCTTCCATAGAAAACTTGTACATTATCTTTTCTATGAAGGAAGACCAAGAAAACTTCAACTTGTTTCTCTCCCTTTCTGCGAATTCTTTTCATCTCAAGGATCTTTTATGTAAGGCTGAGATCATTCCTCTCGAACTCCTCACTGATTTAAGATTACACCTTTTCATCCTCTCCCTGCTGTTCCCAACTGACAGCATATCAACAACATAGATGAGGATACTCACTATTTTCTCCACCTTGTGTCCAGGTGAGAAAGTTTATGTGAAATCTATGTCTTCTCTTCTCATGAACCCCTTCGCCAGCAGCCTAGCCTTGTTCTGGACTTCATCTCCTAGAGGGTACCCTTCTTTGATCTTATAAGTCCACTTATAATCAACAACTCTCTGTTTTCTCGAAATGTGCACCAATTCCCAGAAGTTGTTCTTCCTCAAAGAATCCATTTCTTCCTCCATAGTTAGCTTCCATCTTGGTGAATCCTTACATCCAATGGCATTAATGTAAGTCTCTTGTTCACTCATCTCTCCTTCTGTCTAAGGAGCTGCTGCATCCACAGCATCTGCAGCATCCGCAGCATCCGCAAACTCATATCTTAAAGGTGGTCCGACCAGCCTTCTTTCCTAGTCTCTAATGAGCTGATAGTCCTTCTGACTTACTGCATCATCCTCTTTCAGTTTAGTCTCCTTATGAGTGTCCTAATCTTGGCATTTATCAATGGGCTCTACCTGGTCTGAACCCTCTTGCCTTCTTTGCTCTACCTGAACTGAATCTTCCTTGATGCTATGCTCCACAAATACAGAAATGGTTTGCTCACTAGCCCCTATAGGGTTAGTTTTCTCCAAATAAGGAAATAACAATTCATTAAAAATATCATCCCTATTTATTATGAGTCTCAATCCTTTTTGTTCTAAGGACCACAACCTATACCCCTTAGTCTCTTCCCTATATCCTAGAAACACACACTTTCTAGATCTTGGGCTAGGCTTATCATCCTTTTGATATGCAAACGCAGCACACCCAAAAGTCCTAAGGTTGTCCAATTTAGAGGGTTTACCACTCCACATCTCCTCGGGAGTCTTAAGGTCCTGATGAGAGCCATAAAATGCATCTCAACAGTGTTTAATTGTTAGCATTTTAGGATTGATCTCGGTCTTTATTGCACTTTTATATGTTAATAACTCTAAAGTAATATTGTTGGATCACTGACTTATTTCAATGCATTTTCATGTACTTTGAGTCCAAAAGAGAAGAAAAAGCGATCATTGCTTAAAACGCCAAGGTTCCATGCATAACGGAGTGTTGGAGTGGTTACGGAGAAGCAAACGTGAAGAAAAAATCAAGTCATCAGTGTGCACTGCGGTGCCCCTCGGCCAGCACCGCGGTGCCCAAAAGCTTCCATATGCTTGAACCATCAGTGTGCCTCTGTTGTGCGATTATCTACCTAAATAAATAAGCAAATAATCGTACTCGTTTTACTTACAAGTGCACAAGGTCAACTTAGTAGTATAATGTGCGAATGCAGGATCATCTCCACAGGGATTGGTGAATTTCGTTTTAGAATTATATTCGCAATGTAAAAAGATAGAAATAATAAAAAAGTTTGATTTTGATAAATATAAAATAATAAAGATAAAGGTGTAGGGACTTGATATCCACCACTAATTATGCTACCACAACAAAACAGTATGCCAATGCTTTACTTATGTCATGAATACCTAATGTTTGTCAACCTAAGGGCATGGTATCTACTCCTTAAGCTATTGATCTCCCTAAGCAACTAATTAGGCATGGTATCTACTCTAACTCTTTTCTCTCTCAAGGGATTCAACATGGTGTATGCTGAGTTGTTCCTTAAGAGAGCATAGGATCTGTGGAAATCTAAAACCACACAGGACCTAGGGCATGGTATCTACTCTTGGTTTCCCATGTTGATTAACCTAAGAATCTGGTGTGGATATCTTTTGTTACTAATGTCAGACCCAGGACTCAGTCATCCAAATTGATCTAACTAACAAGTCCATACTACATGGACATATTGATCAAACATATACATATGAGGAATTTAAATATAAAAAGGCATTAATCAAGTTAAGCAACATAACATAAATATCGCAAAGGTGCCAATACTGAATTATTGAATAAACATAATTAGGGCTTTAACCAAGCCCTTACTAAAAGTTAAGTACACATAATAAAAATAAAGGAAAGAAGAAACCCGAGAGAAGTGTCATCAATTCCTCTCCACGGTCTCCTTCTGGCCTCTGGCCTCCCGATGTAATACTACACTAAAACTAAAAGAAGATTGAAAGATAAAAGAAGGGATTAGATCATGTCTATTGTGTGTGTTTTATAGGTGTATTTATAGGGGGTGAATAATCCTAGAAGGCTCGAAAACCCTAAACTTTCCTAAAACATAAAACTCTTTTATTTCCAAAACTGGTTCTGCCGCTTTACTGTTCATGCCCGTATAGGTGCGCTCGATCGCATACACAGTGCGCTCGATCACAATGTTACCCTCGATCGCATGCCTAGTGCGCTCGATCGCACTCCAGGCAGCAGCTGCTCCATGATTTCCAGTTTTCTTCCTTTTAAGCTCCAAAATGCTTCTTTTTATCTAAGACCCTATAAAAACATGTGAAACACAAAAATGAAGTAAAATGGACTAAATTATCATAACTAAGGACTTAACAAATGTAAATAAAGGGGCTTAAATATGAATATTTAAGCACCTATCACACCCCCAAACTTACATATTGCTAGTCCCTTAGCAATACAAAACTAAAAACTAAATGAAGAAAAAAATTAAAGATAAATTCATTTCCATGATACTCAAAGATTTGGGTTGTGCATAAAACTATGATAACCGTTCATGAGTAAGCTTATAATAAAAACACATTTTTGTATTGAAAAAGGATTTTTAAAAGTTCATGTTACTTACCTAAGGTTGGCTTAAGGCATTGTAAGTTTGATTTGTGTGTGATGAATTAGCACATATAAGATGGGGGCTTCCACATAATTTTAGTGTATAGGGTTTTGATGCCCAAACCTTTATCGAATTCTTTATCAAAGAGAACAAAAATGGCATAATAGTTGCTTCTTCTTTCCTTTTTCTTCCATCGAGCTTTCTATTTGACCCTTGTAATGAGTGTTTTAGCCAATGACTCTCAAACAAAATGGTTTTAAGGCATTAGGTGTAAAGACACCCCTAAGGACTTGCTAACTCGAATCAAAAAGGCTACGGAACTAACAGGCTTTAATGCTTCTAAATGAAATTCCCACCTTTTGACATGAACACTCAATGCTTACTGAGGTAAGAGGCCCAGTTACTCAGTGGAATTTTGTTATTATGATCATTAAAGGCTTACTTCCCACCTTTAGACGTGAACACTCAATGCTTACTGAGGCAAGAGGCCCAGTTACTCAGTGGAAAGCTTTTTTGATCATTTTTTGCATGATGAACATATTTCTTTATTTTTTTCTTCTTTATTTTTCTTATGCCAAAGTGTCCTTTTCAACAAGTTATCTGATTACAGTTGATTATGGAAACATATACAAGAGAATTATATGTTATACCCCACACAAATGCGTGTTAAATGTGCTCGTGCAAATTTGGATCAAACTCGTGAATTCTTAGGTGCCTTGAGGTAGGTAACTAAACTTTGTAAAATTCCCATTACAAGACTATGTGTTCTAGCTTTTAAGCTTACTAATGAAGTGTTAGCAATTTTTTAAATCAACAAAATTTTTTGTTTACCAAAAGAACATGCATTTATCTTCCTAAAAAATTGGGACTTAGGGTGTGCATGTGTTTCAAGTGCGTGTGTGATAGTATCTAGTATCTCCCACTACCCCCAAACTTAAAATACACATTGTCCCCAATGTGTGTGGCATGGAAAGATCTAACTTGAGAGATGGAGAACTAGGTTGCTTGCTTTGCTTGTAACACGCCCCCAAACTTGAACTGGATGCACGCACTAAATACCTCACAAAGAAAATTAAATGTTGTTCTGGAAAACAAGAAATATAAATACTAGATATGTAAATATAAATATAAACAAAAGAAAAACACTAAAATGAAAAAGATAAGTCTGGGGTGCCTCCCATGAGCGCTAAGTTTAACGTCTTCAGCCGAACCAAGCCTTATTCTTCCCCAAAACTAAGATTGGTAGCAACTAGCACAGGTAGTATCTTATTCTCTCCTATATAAGCATAAGTCAAATGCTCTGGCAACTGCTTGAATTCCAAGTTAGGTGCCTATACAATAAAAGGGAAAATAGTATTAGTAGGCCCAAAAATTTCAAATGGATCGGTGTACTTACTTAGAGGCTTTGGAAAGGCCTCAAGGAGGTGCATAGTGTCAATGATGTCATCAGTAACATCCTTGCATTTGGGCTCAATATCCGATCTTGGGACACTATAGGTAAGAGCGGTTTGTACTGGATCAATGTGATGGACCTGAAAAGCTTTCTCAACAACACTTTACGTCATGCATACATTAAAACATTTTATGTTATCTGGGGGTAATTTTAATGCATTATATCTTTTGATTTCAACCTTCTCACCATTTACCTTCTCCATCTCACTTACTTTGGATGTGGATGCTTGTGCAGGCTCATCAGCTCCGATGATCTTACCATTTGTTAGAGTTGTCATGGCATTTATATGTTAATGTCCTCTTGGAGTAGGTAGTGGTTGGACTGGAAGTTCACCCAACTTTCTTTCACTTAGCTCCTTAGCCAATTTCCCCATTTGTTCCTCGAGTCTTTGAATGGCTTGCTCATGTTTTGTAGTGGTTTGTCTTTGCTCAATCATGAACTATTCTTGTGAAGTCATCAATTGCCTCATAAGACTCTCTAGGTCACTATTTTCTGATTTTGGCACTGGTTGGGCTGCTGGTTTGAAGTGTCGTTGCTGTCATTGAAGATTCAAAGCATTTTGAGTGTTGCTCCATGAGAGGTTGGGGTGGTTCTGCCATCCAGGATTATAGGTATTTGTATATGTGCTGTTCGATCCCTCATAATTTGCTTGCTCTTGATCTGTAGTTGAATACAGAGGACAAGTATAAGAATTATGATCAAAATGAGAGCATATAGCACATACATGGCATTGTGTAGCCTGTGGACTAGGTGAGTTGTTCTGATCAGCCATGGCTTTTATGAGCATGTCTAGCTTTCTTTCCATAGTAGCCATCTGATTCGAAGATCCATTATTGAAGCTCACCTCATATATACCCTTGCTTTTAATTCCTTGTCTACCTCTCGAGGAGAATTGTTGGGTGTGCTCACTTAATGTCTCAAACAGCTCCATGGCTTCTTCACTAGTCTTCTCCATCAGCACACCTCCATAATCGGAATCCACTATACTTTGATTTATGCCACTCAAACCTTCATAGAAAGCTAGGACCAGCTCATCTTGAGGTAAGTTGTGATGTGGACATTTGAGTAGCAGCTCATTAAAGTGTCCCCATGCCTCGAAGAAAAGGTCTCCATCCCTCTGTTGGAAGGATTGAATCTCCTTCCTCATCTGCTTTGTCTTTTGGGCTGGAAAAAATTTCCTTAGAAATCTACTGGATAGCTCTTCCCAAGTATGGATGGAATCTGTAGGCAATGAATGATACCATATTTTAGCATTATCTTTTAATGAAAAAGGGAAAAGAATTAACCTTATTCCCTCTTGATCTAGGCCCCGAATATGTTGGAACTTGCAGAGATCACAGAATTCTCGAAGGTGCAAGTGTGGATCCTCAGCAGGTGTACCCCTAAAATGAGTCAAGGCACTGAGTATCTGCGGAGATATGTAATAATTTTCTTCCGCCTTAGGTTGATATGCAATGCATGAAGGATGGCTGAGATTCTGTGGAATGAAGGATCGCTTCATAGGTCTCCATTCTGGTGGCAGTTGGTTGTAAAGCTGTTCCATTGGTGCTTCACCCTCAAATTCTTCTTCTTTCTCCTCGAATTTGTTTCTAGGCCTCTTTCAAATGATCTGCTCACTCTCTATATCAAGTGGAAGGATGGTTGGGTTCCTCACTCGAAGCCCTTGCATGATTTAGCAGGAATACCTTAATGCAGCAGCTTCAGTACTGCTGCTCGGGTAGTCTTTGGACTATTTGCTCTAGAGCACTCCAAGCACTGCGCTCGATCTTAGTAGTGCGCTCGATCGCACTTAGGTTTGCGCTCGATCGCAGTGCCAGAATTAGCACTGATGCACACCTGAAACAGAAAGCAAGAAAATAACAAAAATGAAGAATTAAGTTAGATAGTTGATGAAAATAAAATAAAATAAAATGAAACAAAACAAAACAGATTAAGAAAAATATTTAATGAAAAATAAGAAAATAAAATTGAACAAAATAAGAAAAATAAACGGGAAATAATTCTAAACAGAAATTTAGCACAATCCCTGGCAACGACGCCAAAAACTTGTTGTGCGATTATCTACCTCAATAAATAAGCAAATAATCGTACTCGTTTTACTTGCAAGTGCACAAAGTCAACTTAGTAGTGTAGTGTGCGAATGCAAGATCATCTCCACAGGGATTGATGAATTTCGTTTTAGACTTATATTCGCAATGTAAAAAGATAGAAATAATAAAAGAGTTTGATTTTGATAAAGATAAAACAATAAAGATAAAGGTGTAGGGACTTGATATCCACCACTAATTATGCTACCACAACAAAACAGTATGCCAATGCTTTACTCATGTCATGAATACATAATGTTTGTCAACCTAAGGGCATGGTATCTACTCCTTAAGCTATTGATCTCCCTAAGCAACGAGTTAGGCATGGTATCTACTCGAACTCTTTTCTCTCTCAAGGGATTCAACTTGGTGTATGCTAAGTTGTTCCTTAAGAGAGCATAGGATCTGTGGAAATCAACAACCACACGGGACCTAGGGCATGGTATCTACTCCTGGTTTCCCATGTTGATTAATCCAAGAATCCGGTGTGGATATCTTTTGTTACTAATGTCAGGCCCAGGACTCGGTCATCCAAATTGATTTAACTAACAAGTCCATACCACATGCACATATTGATCAAACATATACATATGAGGAATTTAAATACAAACAGGCATTAATCAAGTTAAGCAACATAACATAAATATCGCAAAGGCGCCAATACTGAATTATTGAATAAATATAATTAGGGCTTCAACCAAGCCCTTACTAAAAGTTAAATACACTAATAAAAATAAAGGAAAGAAGAAACCCAAGAGAAGAGTCGTCAATTCCTCTCCATGGTCTCCTTCTGGCCTTCGACCTCTCGACCTAAAACTAAACTAAAACTAAAAGAAGATTGATAGATAAAAGAAAGGATTAGATCATGTCTATTGTGTGTATTTTACAAGTATATTTATAGGGGGTGAATAATCCTAGAAGGCTCAGGAACCCTAAACTTTTCCAAAACATAAAATTCTTTTATTTCCAAAACTGGTTCTGCAGCTTTACTGTTCATGCCCGTATAGGTGCGTTCGATCACATATGCAGTGCGCTCGATTGCACTCCAGGCAGCAGCTGCTCCATGATTTCCAGTTTTCTTCCTTTTAAGCTCCAAAATGCTTCTTTTTATCCAAGACCCTATAAAACATGTGAAACACAGAAATGAAGTAAAATGGACTAAATTATCATAACTAAGGACTTAATAAATGTAAATAAGGAGGCTAAAATATGAATATTTAAGCACCTATCATAGCGGTGCCCCTCAGTCAGCATCGCGGTGCCTAGAAGCACACACAACCAAACCAGAAGCGATATTGTTGGATCTCGGTCTTTATTGCACTTTTATATGTTAATAACTCTAAAGTGATATTGTTGGATCACTAACTTATTTCAGTGTATTTTCAGGTACTTTGAGTTCAAAAGACAAGAAAAAGCGATCATTGCTTAAAACGCCAAGATTCCATGCATAACGGAGTGTTGGAGTGGTTACGGAGAAGCAAACGTGAAGAAAAAATCAAGTCATTAGTGTGCACCGCGGTGCCCCTCGGCCAGCACTACGGTGCCCAGAAGCTTCCACATGCTTGAACCATCAGTGTGCCTCATGGTGCCCCTCAGCCAGCATCATGGTGCCTAGAAGCACAAACAACCAAACCAAAAGCCAGCACCGCAGCGCCCATGAAGGAGCACCGCAGCGTGCACACGATGTTATCTCTCCGAGTTATAACTTAATTAGGTTTTTTATGATTGTTTAAACCCTAAAAACACCTTTGACCTCTTGTATTATAAATAGCCCACTTAGGGTTTGATACAGGACATTCATAAAACCTGGGAAACTCAAGGAAGCAACCAATTCTCCTCCATCAAAGTGTTCAACCATGAGCCCCATGGCTAACTAATCTCCAAGCAAGGCGAAGGGATGAATCCCTAGGTGTAGTTGTTCCTATTTTCCTTTCTTTGATTTAGTTGTAGTAGGGATTTAAATTCAAAACATTGTTATGATTTACTTTGCTATCTAATTATAAGATTTTCTCTAATTCGGTGATTGTATCTTTCTCCTTGATATAAACGTAGTCATGCTTTTATTATGTCAAGATTGTTTGGGTATAATTGAGTCCGATAGATTTATCCTTTAGGCTTGTCCATTACTGCAATATTGTTATAAAAGATATATTGTCATTTCTTGATAAACCTATAGGATAGATCATGTGTGCATGAAGCAAAAGTAAAGTATTTCATAACAATTACATTAGAGTTTTTATACGTGCTCTCATTGAATATCTTCTGATTGCTTGATTGGGATGTGAAACTTGCAATCGAGATAAAAACAACTGAATCAAGTTAGGATTAGGGCAACAAACCTAGGGAGGATTCTCGGAACCTTGTTGTTCCTCTATTATATTTTACAATCTATTTTGCACAATTACTCCATTATCAACAGTTCATACTTTCTCACTTAAATCTTTATCGTTTGTGTTATGGTTCACACCTTCTTTTGTAGTTAACTTGTTTCCCTATGGAATCGACACCCCAAAGCTTTGCTACAACTATCGCATTATATTTTGGGCGTAATCAAATTTTAGCACCGTTGCTGGGGAAACACGCTTACTTACAAGGAAGTTTGTCAACTTTAAGACAAGACGGTACTATCGTTCCTTTCTATTAGTTTTGATTTTTTGATTTTTTTAATTTTTAATTTTTTTTATTATTATTCTATTTGGTTCTATTTTAATTATTACTTTTAAAAGCTCAGTTGGTGTATGATTAGATCGAGAGATTCGCGAGGGAGATTCATTAAGGGACCCGAATTAGAGATACCCTTTCCTTCCACGTCCGTTAGTGAAACTTCGCCTAGATCAAACTCTAGTGTATACCTAATTGAAAATTTAGAAAATTTTGATAACATGGCTAAAAATCCTAATGAAAATGTTGCTACGACACTTAAAGATTACCTATATCCTAGCCGAACCGCCACACCATCATGCATTATGTTTCCAGCCAACACTCGCCATCAAGACTTTAAAATAAGGATGATACAATTACTCCCTACTTTTCATGGCTTGGAAAACGAAAACCTATATGTGCACATTAGAGAGTTTGAGGAAGTAGTTGCGACTTTTCATAGTCAAGATCCAATGGATGATATCGTGAGACTCAAGTTTTTTCCTTTCTCTTTGAAGGATAAAGCTAAGAGTTGGTTATACTTAGTGAGACCACGATCTATTGGGTCATGGAATGAGATGACCCAAGTCTTTTTTAACAAATATTTCCCTCAACATAAGACTAATGCTTTGAAAAGAAAAATCTTCACCTTTGCAGAAAAGGAAAATGAGACTTTGTATCAGTCTTGGGAGAAATTTAAAGAGCTGTTAAGTATGTGTCCACATAATGGGTATGAAAACTGGCGTTTAGTGAGCTATTTCTATGAGGGTCTTACCTATAGAGAACACCAATTTGTAGAGATGATGTGCAATGGTGAATTTTTACAGAAAGAACCCGATGAGGCTATAGAATACCTCAATGAGCTTGCTGAAAAAACTCATACATGGACTGGACCTAGTACTACTGAAAGCATGAATAGGTCGCGACCTATAGGAAACCCTAGTGGTGGAGGAATACACCATCTTAGGGAAGAAGACAACCTAAAAGCAAAGGTTGAAATGCTCACTAGGGAGTTAGATACATTGAAAACCAAAGGCTCGAAGCAAACATATGTGGCTAATCATGCCAAGTCTTTGGAGTCATGCTTTGTGTGTGGCGGGGTGGATCATCTCGCCCAAGAGTGTCCCACATTTGTTGATATAACAGGGTTGTACGAGGAACGATGTAATGCCTTAGGCATGTACAAGAAGCCTCTTGCACCTTTCTCTAACACTTATAATCTGGGGTGGCGAAATCGCCCCAACTTCAGCTGGAAATCTGAAAATCAGCAGCATGCACAACCCCCTAGATCATACCCTGCACCTTATCATACGCCCTTATCCTCTAGGAACTCTTTAGAAGACACCTTACATGCTTTTATAGAAGCACAAGGCAAGACAAATCAAAGGTGTGAGGCACTAATTACACAAGTGGTTGAGGAGAACAAAGAAATAAGGAGCCAAGTGTCTAAATTAATGGGCTCCTTAAGTGTGACTGAATGAGGTAAGTTCTCTTCCTAAGCTCAGTCCATACCTCACGATCAACATATGGCACAAGAAAATTTGAAAGATATAAATTCCATTATGACCCGAAATGGTAAGTCAGTACACATCCCACCAATGAATAAATCCGAGGATGTGGAAAAGGGTCAAGCTAGTAGTAATACCGAGCTGTCCAAAGACCCTGAAGTGACCAAAAGTCCTGTTAAGGCACCATTCCCCTAAGCCTTAAAATCAAACAAGAAAAATCTGGACTTGAACAATGAAATCCTAGAGAACTTAAGGCAAGTGAAACTTAATCTTCCTCTTTTGCATGTGATTGAACAAGTTCCTACCTATGCAAAAGTTCTCAAAGATTTATGCACAATTAAGAGGAAGCACCATGTAAAGAAAATAACATTCCTAACTGAGCAAGTAAGTGCTTTAATAGAGCAAAGAATTCCCCCAAAATACAAGGATCCTGGTTGTCCAATCATTGCATGTAGCATTGGAAATCATGAAGTTGGACAAGCCTTGCTAGATTTAGGAGCTAGTGTAAACCTGATACCATTTTCTATTTATTTACAGCTAGGATTGGGAGAAATCAAACCAACAGGCGTGGTATTGCAATTGGCTAATGTTCAGTCAAAGTACCCTGGGGTGTGGTAGAGGATATTTTGATTCAAATTGATAAATTCTATTATCCTGTTGATTTCTTAATCCTATATACTACTTCTGCTGTTGACACTAACTCTAAAATTCCTTTAATTTTGGGTAGACCCTTTCTTGCTACTGCAAATGCTCTAATAAATTATAAGAATGGACTCATGAAGCTGTCCTTTAGAAACATGACACTTGAAGTGAATATTTTCAATATTGCAAAACAGCTCGAAGATGAGGATGAAAACCACCAGCTTTACATGAGTCACTCATCAACGAGGGAGTTTCCATAGCTCATGATTATGATCCTCTTGAAAATTTTCTTGTTAATTCTGAGATTGATTTATTTGATGATAAAACTGATATAATTGATATTTGTGCTGTTTTTGATAAATCCTAGGATTATGGCACTCAGGCATGGCAACTAAAGTTTGAGGAGCTGCCCGAAAGAAGTGAGAAACAAGTTCCCTCAAGTGTGGAAGCACCTAAAGTCGAATTGAAGCCACTACCTAAGAGTTTAAAGCATGCCTTTCTTAGTCCAGGTGATACCTTTCCTGTTATTATTTCATCTGAATTGTATAAGACCCAAGGTGAGAAATTAATTCAAACTTTAAATGCACATAAATCAGCCTTTGGATGGAGCATCGATGATTTGAAGGGAATTAGTCATCTAATCTGCTCCCATAAAATAAATTTGGATGAAGGAACTAGTCCTCGTAGAGACCCTCAATGTAGGCTTAACCCCACTATGAAAGAAGTAGTGAAAAATGAAGTGCTAAAACTATTAGATGTGGGAATTATATATCCCATAGTTGATAGTAAATGGGTAAGTCCTACGCAAGTCGTTCTTAAAAAGTCCGGGGTCACTGTGGTAAAAAATGACCTAGGAGAGTTAGTCCTTACCAAACTTGTGACCGGGTGGTGTATGTGCATTGATTATAGAAAATTAAATGCTGCCACCCAGAAAGACCACTTTCCACTCCCTTTTATTGATCAAATTCTTGAGCGTGTAGCTGGTCATCCCTTTTACTGTTTTCTAGATGATTATTCTAGGTATTATCAAATTGAAATTGCATTAGAAGACCAAGTTAAAACCACTTTCACTTGTCCCTTTGGCACTTATGCTTTTTGTAGAATGCCATTTGGATTATGTAATGCCCCTGCTACTTTTCAACGCTGCATGATGAGTATTTTTAGTGACATGGTTGAAAATTTCATAGAGGTCTTTATGGATGACCTAACTGTTTTTTGATCTTCATTTGATACGTGCTTAATGAATCTAGAAAGAGTATTGATTCACTGTGAAAAGAAAGAATTGGTCCTAAATTAGGAAAAATACCATTTCATGGTACCATCCGGTATTGTCTTAGGGCATATTGTCTCTTCTAAAGGAATAGAGGTTGATCAATCTAAGATTGAATTAATCTATAAATTACCTGCCTCTAAGACAATAAAAGATATGAGATCTTTCCTTGGTCATGCTAGTTTTTATAGGAGGTTCATACAAAAATTTTCGAACATATCTAGACCACTATGTGCCCTCCTAGTTAAAGACACCCCCTTTGAATGGACTTAAGCTTGTCAAGAGGCCTTTAAAATGCTGATTGGCAAGCTTACTTCCACACCTATAATGCAGTCACCAGATTGGACTTTACCTTTTGAAATCATGTGTGATACTAGTGACTGCGCTGTAGGTGCTGTTCTTGGACAGTGAAGAGAGGGAAAACCTTTTGTCATTTACTATGCTAGTAAGACTTTAAATAGTGCTAAAATGAATTACTCTACAACTGAAAAAGAATTACTAGCTGTAGTATGTACTTTATATAAATTTTGTGCTTATTTAATTGGTTCCCCTATTCTTATCTTCACAGATCATGCAACCCTCAAATACCTTCTTACAAAGAAAGATGCTAAGGGAAGACTAATACGATGGATCTTACTCCTACAACAATTTGACATCACCATCAAAGACAAGAAAGGAGTAGAGAATGTAGTAGCTGACCATCTATCAAGGCTCACTTTTGAGGACACTTGTGATGAAATGCCAATCAAGGATGATTTTCCCGATGAGCAATTACTCTCTATTACTTCTCTACCATGGTTTGCTCACATCGTGAATTATTTGGCTACAGGTGAGACACCTATGGATTGGAGTGCTCAAGACAAGAGGAAATTCTTATATGAGGTACATAATTTTTACTGGGATGACCTCTATATTTTCAAGTACTGCCATGATCAAATTTTAAGGTGTTGCATCCCTAATCAAGAGATTTTCAGCATCTTGGAATTTTGCCACTCCCAAGCTTGTGGGGGCCACTTTTCAATGAAAAAAGCCACCGCAAAAATTTTTGCAGTGTGGATTTTATTAGCCTACCTTGTTTAACGATGCAAACACCTATTGTCGCTCATGTGAAAAGTGTCAAAAGTTAGGAGTTGTGTCTCGTCGAAATATGATGCCCTTAAACCCTATTTTAGTAATTAAAATCTTTGATTGTTGGGCATCGATTTTATGGGACCCATTCCTCCTTCCTTCGGATACCAATATATCATCATGGCAATAGATTATGTATCTAAGTGGGTAGAGGCAGCAGCTTGCCGAAGCAATGATAATAGAATGGTAATTAAATTTCTTAAAGAAAATGTGTTATCTCGATTTGTTACACCACGTGCTATAATTAGTGATTGAGGTACACATTTTTGCAACCGTTCTTTCAAAACTTTGATGAAAAAATATGGGGTGTTACATAAAATTTCTACTGCCTATCATCCTCAGACTAGTGGACAAGTAGAGCTTGCTAATAGGGAAATTAAACAAATTTTAGAAAAAAATGGTTAACCTGGATCGCAAGGATTGGTCTTTGAGACTAGTTGATGCCCTTTGGGCTTACTGCACAGCTTTTAAAACCCCCTTAGGCATGTTACCTTATAGGATTGTCTTTGGAAATCCTTGCCACTTACCTGTAGAGCTCGAGCATCGAGCTTATTGGGCCATCAAGTCTTTTAATTTTTACATAGAAGAAGCGGGTAAGCTTTGGAAATATCAGTTGACCGAATTAGAGGAATTAAGAAACGATGCTTCTGAGAATTCTAGAATCTATAAGGCCAAGATGAAAGTATTCCATGACAAAAACATTTTGAGGAAAACATTTAAACCCAATGATAGGGTGTTCTTATACGACTCTAGACTCCATAAGCATCCTGGAAAACTTCGTTCGAGGTGGACTGGCCCTTTTGTAGTGAAAAATGTTATTGAAAATGGGGTGGTAGAAATTGAGGATACTAGAGATGGTCGAATTTTTAAAGTAAATGGTCAGCGCCTCAAGATCTTAATCAATAGGCAAGATCCAGAAGTGGAAGACATTCCACTTATGGATCCAGTCTATTCCCCTTAACTTTATCACACGGGTACGTTTTTATTTATTTTTCTTTTGATTTGTTTGTAATTAAGTTTTATTCAATCTTAATTATTAGTTTTTCTTTTAGTTTAATCTAATTTTTAAGGATTACTTTTTATACCATTTTTTTTATTTGGCTAACTTTGTTTTCTTTTTCCTTCTTTTGGAAACCAATAAAGTTTTCTTGTTGTAGACAAGAATGTGCACCGCGGTGCCCCTCAGCCAACACCACGGTGCCCAGAAGCAAGCCTAGCACGCCAGGACTAGCACTGCAGCATAGCGCCAGCTCGAGCCCAACACATATCAAAACCTAATTCTGCACTATATAAACTATTTTGCAGCCTCCTTCTTCATTTCTCCTTTCACAAAACCAGCAGCACACTAACTTCTCTCTCATCTTTGCAACAAATCCTTACTTGCCCACTCACTTTGACTCAAAACTTTCTTGTTTCTACCATCATTTCTTGCTAAATTTTTCACTAATTTTGCTGCTTTTTCTAAGCATTCTCTCTCCAAGCTTGGTTATAAGAAGATTTTGGGTTCATCAAAGCACACTTCAAGAAGTGGGTAGTCTTTCTTCTCTCCAACGTGGACATCAAATCAGAATTTCAACAAGAAGAATGGCATGTGTTAGAAATCACCTTGACAAGATGCCTAGGCGGTGATCTTCCAAACACCTAAGTCTAGAATGACTTGTAGAAAGAAATACAGCAATCGAAAGCAAGAAAGAAAAGAAGACAAACGATTTGTTATCGAGGTTCGGCAATAACATACGTCCCAGTGAGTTCCTCCTAACTCTCTACACTAAATCAATGGTTCTTTACAATTACAACAACCCTCTTTAAGAAGCTCAAGTTCTTGAAGAAACCAAGAAGAGAAGAAAGAAGATGATAAGAACTATTACAATGCTCTCTATCTATACTACTCTCTCTTCTTTATAACCAGCCTCTCTACAATGAGTCCCTCTTGTGTTTTGTGTCTTTACACTCTCACACAATTCTCTCTTATATTGTGTCTTGTCACTCTTTACATAGTGCACCAACTTCTTGTCCATGTTGAGAATGAAGCTAGGTAACCCCTTATATAGTGCACCAACTTCTTGTCGAATCTTGAGAGTCAATCTCCACCCTTAGATCTTGATGACCACTTAACCATGGCCCTCCATCAATCCTAAGTGGTGCTGTGCATTTTAACCTTGCATCCACGCACCTAAGAGGAGGTTTAAACAAGATGTCCATGTGTGCTTTAGTGTGCCTAGCGCCTAGGCATTGAACAGGGGGCGGTGAGGCGCTAGGTAAAGCTCCTTTGCACCACATTTTGGATGGTGCAGTGCTGGTGGAGGGGTGGTACGGTGCTGCCCTTCTCCAAGCTGCTTCCTTGCTGGACGGTGAGGCACTGGTGAAGGGGTAGTGAGGCACACACTGATGTTGCCCTTCACACAGCAGTGTGCACTACTTTGCTTTGTTGATTAGGGGTGTGCACACATACCCAAATGGATGCACACGCATGTGTGCACTCCTTTAACATGTTGTATTTTAATCTTCCAACCTTGGTTTAGTTTTAACCATCTTTGAACCATGTTTAGACATATTTAAACCTTAGACAAATACTAACAATCTCTACCTTTGTCTAAGGGTTTAAACCCGAACCATTGTGCAAAGAGCTTCAGGATCCAAACTCATCTTGAGTCATCAATTAACCGACTCCTCGTAATTTGTCAAAGGCAATGATTGAACTTAGAGGTAGGACTTTAGTACTTAAATCCGCAAGATTTTCTTCTATGGCTACCTTATCCACATGGATGCATCCTTTCGTAACATTTTTCAGAATGAAATGATACCGAACATTCATGTGCTTTGTCCTCTCATGGAACACCAGATTCTAACACAAGTGCAATGCACTTTGACTATTCGAAAACACCACAACCTATTCCTTTAGTACCTTCAACTCTTCCAGCAACCCTTTGCACCACATAACCTCCTTAATGGCCTCCATAGCCGCTATGTACTCAGCCTCGGTTGTTCGGAGTGCTACCACTGGCTGCAACTGAGCCTTCCAACTTACACAACATCTGTTTAAGTTGAAGAAGTAGGAGGTAATCAATCTCCTTTTATCCCGGTTTGCTCCATAGTCCGAATCCATAAAACCCTTAAGGCAGATGGACTTACCCCTCTTCTCATAAACCAGCCCTACTTCTGGGCTTCCCTTCAAGTACCTCAGCAATCACTTCATCCCAAGCCAATGCTCATTTTCGGGATTACTCATAAACCTGCTAAGAACACTTATTTCATGAGCAATATCAAGTCTAGTGCTTACCATGGTAAACATAACAGAACCAACAGCACTAGAATAAGGGACTTTTTCCATTTCTTTCTTCTCCGCCTCCGATGTTGGACATTAATCGCTAGAGAACTTGAAATGACCAGCAAAGGGAACCTTCACTAGTTTGCTATCTTCCATAGAGAATTTAGATATTATCTTCTCTATGTAGGAAGTTTGAGAGATCTTCAATCTGTTTCTCTCCCTTTCCTAGATGATACACATCCCAAGGATCTTTTATGCATTGCCAAGATCCTTCATCTCAAACTCCTCACTGAGTTGAGCCTTCAATTTCCTTATCCTCTTTATGCTGCTCCCAACCAACAATATATCATTAACATAGATGAGGATGATCACCACTTCCTCAACCTTTTGCCCCTTATAGTATAAGTACGAATCATAGTAGCTCTTTATGAAACCTAGACTGATTACAAAGGAATCAAACCTCTTATTCCATTGCCGAGGTGATTGCTTCAGGCCATAGAGAGATTTCTTCAATTTGCACACCAACTCATAGCCTTCGGTTGCCTTATGAAAATGGTTTCATCGAGCTCTCCATGTAAGAACGTTGTCTTCACATCCATTTGCTTGATTTCCCAATCAAATTGGACCAGCAATGCTAACACTATCCGTATCATCTTGTACTTCACAATCGGTGAGAAGATTTCGGTGAAATCTATGCCTTCTTTTTGTGTGAACCCCTTTGCCACCAGCCTAGCTTTATACCAGACTTCATCCCCTGGAGTATTCCCTTCTTTGATCTTGTAGATCCATCTACAATCCACAACTCTCTGTTTTTCAGGTTTGGGCACCAACTCCCAAGAGTTGTTCTTCATTAAAGAGTCTATTTCTTCCTCCATAGCCAGCTGCTACTTTGACGAATCCTTACACTCCATAGCATCCGTGTAAGTTTCTAGTTCAACCTCTCCTTCTGTCCAAAGAGCTGCTACATTAGCATCCATAAACCTATATCTCAAAGGTGGTCTAACCACCCTCCTTCCCCGGTCTCTTGTGAGCTGGTAGTCATTATGACTTGCTGCATCAACCTCTTCTTGTTCAGTCTCTTCTTGAGTTTCTTGAGCATGGCCTTCATTCAAGGGCTCTACCTAGACTGAACCCTTTTACCTTTCTTGCTCTACCTAAACCGAACTCTCATTGATGTGACGCTCCACAAATTTCAGACTGGTTTGCTCACTAGCCCCTGCAGGGTTAGTTTTCTCTAAGTAGGGAAATAACATTTCATTAAAAATAACATCCATACTTATAATAGGTTTCATGCCTTTCTTTTTAAGGACCACAACTTATATCCCTTAACCCCATCACCATATCCTAGAAATACACATTTTCTAGATCTTGGGCTAAGTTTATCCTCCTCCTTTTGATGTGCATATGCAACACACCCAAAAGTCCTAAGGTTGCTTAATTCAGGGGGTTTCCCACTCCCCATCTCCATGGGAGTCTTGAGCTCTAAAGCTCTAGAGGGTGATCTATTTACTAAGTATGCAGCTGTAGCCACAGCTTTTCCCCAAAAATATTTTGGTAAACCAGATCCTACTAACATGCACCTAACCTTTTCCATAAGGCTTCTATTCATCCTCTCATCAACTCTATTTTGCTGAGGTGTTTTTATAACTGTTCTATGTCTTAGAATGCCATTTAATTCACAGAATTTATCAAAATATTTATTGAAAAATTCTAAGCCATTATCGGTTCGTAAAGCCTTAACTACCCTACCTGTTTGAGTTTTCAGCAACTTCTTCCACACAACAAATTTATTCAAGGCATCCGATTTATTTCTAAGCAAATTTACCCACACTTTTCTTGAATAATCATCAATTAAAGACAAAAAGTAAAAGTTACCTCCCTGTGTTGGTGTTCTTGCTGGTCCCCAAAGGTACGAATGAATGTAGTCAAGAGTCCCCTTAGACTTGTGCACTTCGGTGTTGAAGCTGACCCGGTGTTGCTTCCCAAGAATGCAACTCTCACAGAAATCCAGTTTCTCTATTTTGTCACCACGAAGTAGACCATCCTTGCTAAGAAATTGCAGGCTCTTTTCGCTCATATGTCCCAAGTGAGTGTGCCAAAGGGCTGCCTTATCCATCTCAGCCATCAAGCTTGCTACTTAATCATTGATTTCTATCTCTCTGATTATCTCATAGAGTCCATCGTTTCTTGCTGCCTTGATCACTACAAAAGATAATTTGGCCACCTTGATCTTTCCTCCTTCTACTTTGCATGTATACCCCATGGAATCCAGCTGCCCCAATGAGATCAAATTTCTCTTCAAATTTGGAAGATACCTCACATTTCGCAGCAGCCTTGTGACTCCATCAAACATCCTCAATTGGATGTCTCCAATCCCCCTCACTTGGCAAGAATTGTCATTCCCCAATAAGACCCTTCCATCATTGATCTCCTTGCAATTCTTGAACCATTCCTTGTGAGGGCATATGTGATAAGTACACCCGAAATCCAGAATCCACTTTTCGCTGCCTTGCCTCCTACTCACATTTGAGCACACAACAAGAACATCATCTTGCTGTTCTCCTTTGGCAACCGAAGCCTCTCCATTATTGGTGTGGCTTCTTCTCTCATCCCACATCTTCTTCTTGCAATCTTTTCTGAAATGGCCCTCCTTGTTGTAGTAGAAGCACCTTTTTCCAAATCTTGATTTGGAATGTGCTCTCCCATAGCTTTGCTCTCTACCTCTTGATTTTTCCCTGTGGTTGCCATGGTTGCTACTGCCATTCCGATTTGTTGGCCTTCCTCTTACGAACAGCTCATCTCCACTTGATGTCTCATTCATCTTGGCTTTGAAGTCATATGCCCTTATGGCATTGATCACAATCTCCTTTGTTAAAGTATCCCTTCCATACTCAATAGCATTAATCAAATTATCAAAGCAATCAGGAAGAGAATTTAACAAGATAACAACCAATTGTTCATCCGGAAATGTAATGCTACAGCTATTCAAATCTTGAACTAGCTTATTAAAGATATCAAGATTATCTTGCAGCTCTTTACTAGTATCCATTTAAAAAGCAAAGATTCTTTTAAGAAGATAAATTTTGTTAGGGAGAGTTTGGTAAGAAACTACTCATATAGTTTCTTCCATATGATAGCCGGATCTTCTGAGTCTCCACACTCCCTTGTGACACTTGATAGGTGCTTAAATAGTCATACTTAAGCCCCCTAATTTACACTTTTTAGACTCTTTACCTAGCTAATTATATGGATTTTACTTTATTTTCGTATTTTATGTGTTTTTCTCAGGACTTTAACAAAAAGATAATAAATTGGAGCTTTTAGGAGCAAAAATGAAGTTCTGCCATCCAGCAAGGTGTGTTCGAGCGCACCTCCTTGAGATCGAGCGTACAAGGACAAGAACGCACTTGAAGAAGGCTTGAGCGCACATCTGTGCTCGAGTGCAACTCGCATACGCTCGAGCACAATTACTCCAGAGGCGGCAGAAGCCAGAATTGGAAAGAAGTCCTCTGACTCCAAATAGAAATTAGGGTTTCGGGACCCTATAAATAGCCTTGTAAAAACACACAATAGATCATCTTTTGTTCTAGACTCGAAGTAGAGAGCTTAGGGGAGGAATTAACGAGTCGTCTCCTGAGTCTTCTTCAGTTTTAGATTTCAGTTTTTATTTTCATAATGTTTAACATGTTTATTCTACTTAGCATGTGTAACTAAACACCTATAGGGCTCGATTGAAGCCCTAATTATGCTTTTTCACATATCTATTCATTGACTATCTTTGCTATAGCCCTGTCTAGATGTTTAACTTGATTAATACCTGTTTGTATTTAAATTCCTCGTATATGTGTGCCTGATCAACATATGCATGTGGTATGGATAGGTTAGTCGGATCAATTTAGATGACCGAGTCTTGGGTTCGACATTAGTAACAAGGGATATCCACACCGGATTCCCGGGTTAATCAACATGGGAAACCGGGAACAGACCAAGCCCGAGGTCCTGTGTGGTTGCCGATCTCCACAGCCCTCATGCTCTCTTAAGGAACAACTCAGTATACACCCATGCTGAATCCCTTAAGAGAGAAAAGAGTTAGAGTATACACCATGCCTAAATCGTTGCATAGGGAGATCAATAGCCTAAGGTGTGGACCAAGCCCTTAGGTTGGCAACCATTAGATATTCATGATCAGGCTAGAGCATTGAAACTTTACTTAGTGGAAAAGTATAATTAGGGTGGATATCGTAGTCCTACATTCTCATTATTGTTATTCACTCATAATCAACTATTATTTCTCTTTTCAAACTTGAAGAAATTAGTCCTAGAAAGAAATTCACCAATCCCTGTAGAAATGATCTCGCACTTGCACACTATGCTACCACAGACATTGTGCACTTGCAAGTAAAACGAGTGCGATTATTTGCATATTAATTTAGGTAGATAATCGGCACAATAAGTTTTTGGCACTATTGCCGGGGATTGTGCTAAATTTCCTTTTAGTATTAATTTTTTGTTTAATTATTGTTGTTTTTTAAAATTATTATCTCATAACCCTAATTTTCTTTTTCTCTATTTCAGGTACTCCTCTGTGGCATTTGCGATCGAGCGCACTTTCCTGTGCGATCAAGCGCAATTGAGGCAGAGAGTGCTCCAAGCAGCAGTGTCTGACTATTGAACTCATATATCAACCACCAATTCATGCACGGACGTCGGTCCAAGAATAGAGCAATCCTTCCCTTTGATATTGAGCTTGAGAAATCTATTCGACAAAGTTTTAGGGATAACTCGGAAGAAATAGGAGAAGGGAGTGAGGAAGAGATACCAATGGCAGAACAAATAGCTGAACCACAACCCCCTGAACGGAGGCTGATGAAGTAATCCTTCATCCCGCAAAACCTCGAACAGCCGTCATGCATTGCGTATCAACCTGAGGCAGAAGGAAACTATTACATATCACCGCAGATACTCAGTGCACTAACTCACTTTAGGGGTACATCTAGTGAGGATCCTCATCTACACCTTCGAGAGTTCTTCGACCTCTGCAAATTCCAGCACATCTAAGGATTAGACCAAGAAAGAATAAGGTTAATTCTTTTCCCTTTTTCCTTGAAAGATAATTCTAAATTATGGAATAATTCTTTGCCTGCAGTTTCCATCTGCACTTTGGAGGAGTTGGCGAGCAAATTTCTAAAAAAGTTTTTCCCAGCCTAGAAGACATGGCAAATGAGGAAAGAAATACAATCCTTCCAACAAAAGGATGGGGATTTATTCTTCGAGGCATGGGGACACTTCAACGAGTTACTACTCAAGTGCCCACACCCCAACCTACCCAAGGATGAACTGGTACAAGCCTTTTATGAAGGTTTAAGTGATTCTAACAAAAATATTGTTGATTCAAGTTGTGGAGGAGTGCTGATGGAAAAGAGCAGCGAAGAGGCGATGGAACTATTCGAAACCCTAAGCGAACACACACAACAGTTCTCCTCACGAGGTAGACACATAACCAAAAGTAAGGGTGTGTATGAGGTAAGCATGAATGGAGGATCATCTCCTCAAATAGTCGCCATGCAAAGAAAAATTGACCTATTAGTGAAAGCCATAGCCGCTCAGAACACCTCGACTAATCCATCAGCTGCACCACTAAAAGTATGTGCCATTTGCTCACAGTTTGATCATGATACTAATACTTGTCCTTTATATTCATCTGCAGATCATGAGCAAGCTAATTTTGCGGGTCCGAACAATTATCTGCCAAAGAACAACCCCTATGCCAACACATACAACCCAGGATGGCAGAATCACCCGAACTTTTCGCAGAGCAACAACCAAAACAATCAAGGGCAGCAAAGAACTTTCCAACCAGCAGCCCAACCTACTCCTGAACCAAAGAAGAATGAACTTGAAAGCCTGGTGAGACAATTAGCAACTCAGCAACAACAGATCCTAAATAAACATGAACAATTCATGGAAGAGTCAAAGCAGTTTCGGACTGAAATGAAGCAGATCACTGCCAAGCACGAGCAATCCATTCAAGGACTAGAGGTGCAAATAGGGCAGTTGGACAAGGAATTGAGTACCAGAAAGCAAGGAGAACTCCCAGCCCAGCCACTGCCTAATCCTAGAGGACACCAACAGCTAAATGCTATAACAACCTTAAGGAGCGGAAAGATCATGGGCACCGACAAACCTGCATAAGCATATCTAAACACAACCTCTAAGGTAAAGGAAATAGAAAAGGTAAATACACCTCTACCTTTTCCTTAAAGTTTAGTTAAGCCTACAAAGGAAGCTAAAATGATTGACATATTTGAAACCTTGAAAAAGGTAGAAATAAATATTCCTTTATTAGAGGCATTAAAACAAATACCTGCTTATGCTAAATTTTTAAAAGAATGTTGCACTAACAAACGGAAGTTTCAGGAACATAAGACTGTAGCTTTGACTGAGGAGGTAAGTGCTGTATTATCGAGAAAATTGCCACCTAAACTTAAAGATCCTGGTAGCTTCACTATTCCTTACAGGCTAGGTGACCAGCTATTCGAACGTGCATTATTGAATCTAAGAGTGAGTGTTACTTTGCTACCTTACAGTGTATTTGAGACACTAGGGTTGGGAGAACTCCAACCAACATCCATTACGTTACAATTAGCTGATAGAAGCATCAAACGACCTAGAGGTATCCTCGAGGATGTTTTAGTAAGAGTAGGTAAATTTATTTTATCTGTTGATTTTATTGTATTAGACATGGAGGAGTGCCAGATGCCTGTACCACTCCCTATCATTCTAGGGAGACCATTTATGATCCCTACTGACACAAACATTAATGTAAAAAGAGATATTGTCACAATGAGAGTAAATGATGAGGAGATGGAGTTTAAAATATTTAATACCATAGGCCCCCCTGAGACTAGTGATAAGTGTCATAATGTAAACTTCATACATGGTATTAATGAGAAAGTGTCTAAAGCCCAATTCACTGATCCATTAAGGACCATCCCCAGCCATGCCACTACAAGATTAGACAGTAGGCTAGAAAAAGATAAGGTAAACTCAAATACTCATGGAGCTATGCACCCCCTCAAGATCATACCCAAACTCTCAAGTAAGTATAATGTTAAAAGTCTAGCACTTACTAACATTGTTTCTCCTTGTTTTAAAGACCATGCACCACAATTGGAAACAAAGCAGTTGTCCAAGGCACTAGACTCACTTGATGAGGGCCCTAAGTGCCCTCTTCACAAAACATAGCCTTAATTGCCACCATAGAGAGCACTTGAGCAAATCCAATTGCTCAGTTTATAGCTCAAGTGCCTCTATCACGGTAAGTGGTACTGAGGCCATTACAAATTGGTAAGACTGTATCATTTCCATATTTTTTGCTTTTCCTCATTTCTTTATGCTTTTTACAATATATCAAATTTCTGGATTGCGATCAAGCGCATTCTTCATGCGCTCGAGTCCCACCTCGCCCTGCATTGCGAACGAGTGCAATACTTTACGCACTTGCGCATCATGCAATCGAGCACACTCAGCAAATGCGCTCGAGCGCAATCGGGGCAGGGAGTGCACGTACATATTATACACAGCTTCCTTTCTTTCTCTTATTTACACTTTAGCGCACCATACACCCTAAAAATCGCACTTGCTTCCTCTCGTCCTAAGTCGTGCACAATCACTACACTCAAGCCTCAACCACCACCACCTCACCACCACATTTCCTTGCATATATGTTACCCACCTCCACACACAAGGTATACACACATTCCTTTTGGTTTGATTTTTCTTAAATACTCACACAGATGAAATTTGAACTTTAATATGCATATACATTATCTAGATATATGTTATTCTTGTGTATTGATCGGGTATCCTTACATTTGTTGGAGGTTTGAATCAAGGGTGTGAAATGTTCTACAGCTTCTGGTTTTGGTGCACATCAAGTGTTCGACAAAGTGTCTGACCGAGTGCGATCGAGTGCTAGGCACTAACGATCGAGTGCATTACTCCTTGTGTGATCGAGCGCATAATACTAAGCGATCGAGCACAATTTTGACAGTAGCACTTACCCAGATTCTGAAAACATGGCTTCCACATCCCGAGCTTCAAGAAGTCGTCATCCGACATCCCGGCCCAACTTCGAACAGTGTGAGGTACTATTTAAGACAACATTTAATATCAAAGAGGACTTCAAGACTTTTGACGCCACGAGGGGGCAGTCCAAGAATTCAAGCGTCGAGGACTTAAGCCGGCCTGCTCGACAGCATATATTCGATTCGTGGTCAGTTTCTACGAGAACCTAACTTATGACTGCACCAGGCTGGAGATCCTATCTTCTTCAGTCCAGGGCCGATTCATCGAGCTGACCACCACTGACATAGCCAGCTCTCTACACTGCTGCGATGAGTCCCCACCCGAGGATAGGCACATAGAGGAGCAGCCTAACTCATTCCTTCTCCCACACATCATTGAGGACATGTGTGCGGGGTAGTATGCTGACCGCCACAACAATGCGGGGAGCCGGTCGAGGTTGCCACCCCGTCTATGGTTCATCGACTCAGTCCTACAGCGAAATGTGTGTCCCTTTGAGCACAAGACGCAAAGGCAAGATCAATTCTTAGAAGCCCTCTATACTTTTCACCGGGGTCATTGGTACTCCATCCCAGCGGTCATATGGAGTCAGATTCACAAGTTTTGGGATGGGATATATAACCAGCAGACGACCATAGCTAATGCTTGGGGTCTTCCGTTCCCCTTCTTGCTCAGTCATATCTTCAAGAAGAAGGGGATTTGAGGATCCTCTGTAGATGGCTCGGTTAATGACCATCCTTTCTTTGGGAGAGCACAGTGGAGCCTCAGCCAGTCACATATACCTCGAGGACCCTGGGCACAGATTTCTTTCGCTGAGCCTGTTACCGATGATCCAATAGTGGGTGATCCAATGGAGGCCGAACATCCACCGGTGAGCCCTTCATGGGAGGGGGATCATACAGATATGGGCTCCATAGAGTATCAACATCTCCTAGACGAGTTATCTTCTTTCTGCTGTGAGCTATCTGACATTCGTTGAGAGGATCGTGAGGCAGCTCATTTGATCCATCAGTGGATCGATAGGTTAGAGGCACAGTTCACACGACAAGAGGCAATGCTGCAGGCCATCCTTGACCATTTACCTTCTGCACCCGATACGTTCTCGATTGTACCCACTGATGATCAGCAGTGAGAAGATACCCCTTCTAGCTGAAGATGTTAAACTTAGCGCTCATGGGAGGCACTCCAGACATATCCTTTTCATTTTAGTACTTTTCTTTTATTTATAATCATATTTACATGTCTACTATTTATATTTTATTTTCCGGAACAACGTTTTTTTTCCTTTGTTAGGTACTTAGTGCGTGCATCCAGTTCAAGTTTGGGGGCGTATACAAGCAAGCAAACAACCTAGTTCTCCATCTCCCAGGTCAGATCTTTCCATGCCACACACCTTGGGGACAATATGCATTTTAAATTTGGGGGTAGTGGGAGATACTAGATACTATCACACACGCACTTAAAACACATGCACACACACTAAGTCCCAGGTTTTTTAGGAAGATAAATGCATGTTCTTTTGATAAACAAAAATTTTGGTTAATTTAAAATTTGATAACACTTCATTAGTAAGCTTAAAAGCTAAAACACATAGTCTTGCAATAGGAGTTTTACAAAGTTTAGTTACCTAACTCAAGGCACCTAAGAACTCACGAGTTTGATCCGAATTTGCACAAGCACATTTAGTACGTATTTGTGTGGGGTATGACATATAATTCTTCTGTATTGTTTCCATTACCTAAACTCTAATCGGATAACTTGTTGAAAAGAACCCTTTGGCATAATAAAAATAAAGAAAAATAATCATCATGCAAAAAGAAATTCAAAAAGCTTCTAAAAATCATTAAGAACTTTCCACTGAGTAACTGGGCCTCTTGCCTCAGTAAGCATTGAGCGTTTACGTCAAAAGATGAGAATTTCATTAAAAAGTATAAAAACCTGTTAGTTCTGTAGCCTTTTTTACTCGAGTTAGCAAGTCCTTAGGGGTGTTTTTACACCTAATGCCCTAAAACCATCTGGTTTGGGAGTCATTGGCCAAACACTCGTTACAAGGGCAAATAGAAAGCTCGATGGAACTCAACATGGCAAAGATTGCATGATAAAAAAAAAAAAAACCAAGTATTATGCCATTTTGTTCTCTTTAACAAGAAATTCGATAAAGATTTGGGCACCGAAGCACTATACACTAAAATTATATGGAAGTCCCATCTTATATGTGCTAACTCATCACACACAAATCAAACTTGCGATGCCTTAAGCCAACCTTAGGTAAGAAACATAAAACTTTTGAAAGTACTTTTACAATCCAAAATGTTTTTTTATTTTAAGCTTACTCATGAACTGTTATCATAGTTTTTATACACAACCCAAATTTTTAAAGTATCATGAGAATGAATTTATCTTTCAACGTTTTGTTTTAGCATAGTCTTTAGTTTTGTATTGCTAAGGGACTAGCAATATGTAAGTTTGGGGGTGTTATAGGTGCTTAAATAGTCATATTTAAGCCCCCTAATTTACACTTGTTAGACTCTTTACCTAGCTAATTATATCGATTTTACTTCATTTTCGTATTTTATGTGTTTTTCTCAGGACTTGGACAAAAAGATAATAAATTGGAGCTTTTAGGAGCAAAAATGAAGTTTTGCCATCTAGCAAGAGTGCACCTCCTTGAGATCGAGCGCACTTGAAGAAGGCTCGAGTGCACACTTACGCTCGAGCGCAACCCGCATACGCTCGAGCGCAACCCGTATACGCTCGAGCGCAATTACTCCAGAGGCGGTAGAAGCCAGAATTGGAAAGAAGTCCTCCGACTCCAAATAGGAATTAGGGTTCGAGACCCTATAAATACCCTTGTAAAAACACATAATAGATCATCTTTTGTTCTAGACTCGAAGTAGAGAGCTTAGGGGAGGAATTGACGACTTGTCTCCCGAGTCTTCTTCGGTTTTATTTTTCAGTTTTTATTTTCATAATGTTTAGCATGTTTATTCTACTTAGCATGTGTAACTAAACACCTATAGGGCTCGATTGAAGCCTTAGTTATGCTTTTCCACATATCTATTCATCGACTATCTTTGCTATAGCCCTGTCTGAATGTTTAACTTAATTAATACCTGTTTGTATTAAAATACAACATGTTTAGCATTTTCTCCAATAGCCAAGTCCACTTTCTGTTGCATCAGAACCACCTTGATCTTTCGCTTCCACAAGAAAAAATCTCCCTTTCCGTAAAACTTCTCAACCACGAAATTTGAAGCCATCTTTGTGGACAAGATCCCAGATTTATGCAATACCCACAAATGTTTTCTTCAACCTCAAGCACACGATCGAAGATGGATCTTAACACTGTTCTTGAATCACCCTCAAGAACACGATATGATATTGATCTTTACTCCGTTCTTGAATCACCCAAGAAGCTAATCTTTGATTCTTGATATCTTGGCTCCGTCACCTTCTTGTTCTTGCTTTGATATCCAACTATGCAAGCTCTGATACCACTGTTGGAAATCACCTTGACAAGATGCCCAGGTGGTGATCTTCCAAATACCCAAGTCCAGAATGACTTGTAGAAAGAAATACAGCAATCGAAAGCAAGAAAGAAAAGAAGATAAGCGATTTGTTATCAAGGTTCGGCAATAGCCTACGTCCCCGTGAGTTCCTCTAAACTCTCTGCACTAAATCAATGGTTCTTTACAATTACAGCAACCCTCTTCAAGAAGCTCAAGTTCTTAAAGAAACCAAGAAGATGATAAGAACTGTTACAATGCTCTCTATCTATACTACTCTCTCTTCTTTATAACCAACCTCTCTAAGTCCCTCTTGTATTTTGTGTCTTTGCACTCTCACAAAATTCTCTCTTGTATTATGTCTTGTCACTCTTTACAATTGATCTCAAATTATATCACAATGTTATCATGTTAAGAATGAAGTTAGGTAACCCCTTTATAGTGCACCAACTTCTTGTCCAATCTTGAGTGTCAATCTCCACCCTTAGATCTTGATGACCACTTAACCATGGCCCTCCATCAATCCTAAGTGGTGCTGTGCATTTTAACCTTGCATCCACGCACCTAAGAGGAGGTTTAAACAAGCTTTCCATGTGTGCTTCAGTGTGCTTAGCACCTAAGCGCTGAACAGGGGGCAGTGAGGCGCTAGGCAAAGCTCCTTTGCACCACATTCTGGGCAGTGCAATGCTGGTGGAGGGGTGGTGTGGTGCTACCCTTCTCCAACCTACTTTATTGCTAGGTGGTGAGGCACTGGTGAAGGGGCGGTGAGGCGTACACTGATGTTGCCCTTCACACAGCAGTGCGCACTACTTTGCTTTGTTGATTAGGGGTGTGCACACACACCCAAATGGATGCACACACATGTGTGCTCTAATTTAACATGCTGTATTTTAATCTTCCAACCTTGGTTTAGTCTTTAACCATCTTTGAACCATGTTTAGATAAGTTTAAACCTTAGACAAATACCAATAACATGCAATTCACCTGGTAGTGCACAATCTTTAGCACCTGTGCACTCGTGCTTACAAAAGAAATTTCCTTTACTTTCTCTTTACCATTGAGGATAATGCAATTTTTAAGTTGGGGGTGGAGGAAACATATTTCTTTTCCATTAAAATTGCTTGGTGTTACCTTCTCTTACCTTTTATTTTAACCATGCTTTGTGTTTGCCTTGGATGTAATTCACATATCAATGATGTAAGCTTAATTGAGATAATATACAACATTTAGAAGAAGTTAAATTTTTTTTCGGTTTGAGAATAATTTAAGTGTTAATCTTGATTTGGTTTGAGACTCTAGTTTGTGGTAAGATTGTATGATTAGTCTAAACATTTAGAGAAGTTTTATGTGCGATTGCTTTGTGAATACTTTTGCAGTCTCGACAAGCTCTAGAACTTACTTGATAACCACATGAGGTGAATTCCTAGAATGCACATTACTTAGGATATGATATAGGCCATTTTTGGACCGTTTGAGCCTTTCAAACTTATCCTTGCTATATCTATCACTAGTCACCTGTTTGAGCCTTTTTCTTGAAAAAGAATTTGAGCCTTGTTTCTTTCGAAAACCCATTTACTTACCCTTATGAGCCTAAAAATATTTTATCCTTACCCTTCTTTTAAAAGAACTTAGTTTGTTGAGAAAGCACTCAAGAGGAGTAAGGATGGAAATATGCAAAAGTATATTACTACCATAACCCAAGTACATTAAAGGAGATAAGTTGGGGGTTGTGGAAAAGAAAAGAAAAGAAGAGAATGAAAAAGGAGGTAAATGATCTTATGCCAAAAATACAAAAGAAAAAGAATGAAATATGGCAAAGAATGAAGAAGAGAGAAGAAAAGTGGTGACTTACTGAAAGAAAATCTCTTATGAAAATGTTTAAAAGAGTTGGGTGTTGAAGTAAGGTTATCCAGTGCTTAAAGTGGTTGTGTTTATAACTAAGAGATTGAGTTCTTTTATTTGTTAAATCCTTCCCATTCTATCTTAACCTTCACCTTAGCCTAATGTTACAAGCTTATTAAAGACCTATTGATCCAATGTAATGTGATTTTTTCTACAATAGTGGAGAGAGGTTTGAAATGTAAGCCTATGGAGCTTGTTTTTGTGATTGATGTCACGCAATTTATCAGGTTTTAGAGGCCAAGACCTGTATTCACGAATGTTATGCATAAAATCATCCAGATGCTCAGATTAATGGATTGTGGTAAGATGGATGTAAAGAGTCAATAACGATCTCAAGATTGATGTTTAGAATGCTTTTGGACGTGGGTGAAATTTAATGATTCTATGTGCCGTGTCTTATATGTAATTTTTGAGGCAAAAGTGAATTACTCTTAGTTTAACACTAACATTGCATTACTTTGTTTTGATTCCTACCGTAGAATTAATCTTTTGTTTTCGCTTGAATTGCTAGGGACTAGCAATAAGCTAGTTGGGGATTGTGATGAGAGCCATAAAATGCATCTCAACAAGGTTTAATTGTTAGCATTTTAGGATTGATCTCGGTATTTATTGCACTTTTATATATTAATAACTCTAAAGCGATATTATTGGATTACTGACTTATTTCAGTGCATTTTCAGGTACTTTGAGTCCAAAAGAGAAGAAAAAGCGATCGTTGCTTAAAGCGCCAAGATTCCATGCATAACGAAGTGTTGGAGTGGTTGCGGAGAAGCAAACGTGAAGCAAAAATCAAGTCATCAGTGTGCATCACGGTGCCCCTCGGCCAGCACCGTGGTGCCCAGAAGCTTCCACATGCTTGAACCATCAGTGTGCACCATGGTGCCCCTCAGCCAGCACCGCGGTGCCTAGAAGCACACACAACCAAATTAGAAGCCAACACCGTAGCGCCCATGAAGGAGCACCGCAGCGCTCACACGATGTTATCTCTCCGAGTTACAACTTAATTAGGTTTTTTATGATTGTTTAAACCCTAAAAACACCTTTGACCTCTTGTATTATAAATAGCCCACTTAGGGTTTGATAAAGGACATTCATGAAACCTGGGAAACTCAAGGAAGCAACCAATTCTCCTCCATCAAAGTGTTCAACCATGAGCCCCATGGCTAACTAATCTCCAAGCAAGGCGAAAGGATGAATCCTTAGGTGTAGTTGTTCCTATTTTCCTTTCTTTGATTCGGTTGTAGTAGGGATTTAATGTCAAAACATTGTTATGATTTACTTTGCTATCTAATTATAAGATTTTCTCTAATCCGGTGATTGTATCTTTCTCCTTGATATAAATCTAGTCATTCTTTTATTATGTCAAGATTGTTTGGGTATTATTGAGACTGGTAGATTTATCCTTTAGGCTTGTCCATTACTGCAATATTTTCATAAAAGATATATTGTCTTTTCTTTATAAACCTATAGGATAGATCATGTGTGCATGAAGCAAAAGTAAAGTATTTCATAACAATTACATTAGGGTTTTTATACGTGCTCTCATTGAATATCTTTCAATTGCATGTTTGGGATGTGAAACTTGTAATCGAGATAAAAACAACTGAATCAAGTTAGGATTAGGGCAACGAACCTAGGGAGGATTCCCGGAACCTTGTTGTTCCTCTATTATATTTTACAATCTATTTTACAGAATTACTCCATCATCAACAGTTTATACTTTCTCACTTCAATCTTTATCATTTGTGTTATGGTTCACACCTTCTTTTGTAGTTAACTTGTTTCCCTGTGAAATTGACATCCCAAAGCTGTGCTATAACTACCATGTTATGTTTTGGGGGTAATCAGGTCCACAACCCTAAAGGGTGATCTATTAACCAAATACGCAGTAGTAGACACCGTTTCCCCCCAAAAACATTTGGGTAATCCGGATCCCATTAACTTGCACCTAACCTTTTCCATAAGGGTCTTATTCATCCTCTCAGCAACTCCACTTTACTGAGGGGTTTTCACAACCGTTCTATGTCTTAGAATGCCATTTAATCTACAGAATTGATCAAGTTCCTTGTTAAAAAATTCTAAGCCATTATCAGTTTTTAACACCTTAACTTCCCTGCTCGTTTGAGTCTCCTCCAGCTTTTTCAACACCACTAACTTACTCAAAGCATCCGATTTATTTCTAACTGATGACAGTCGTAAAGTGCATCTTAATAAGAACTATTTGTTAGCATTTTAAGGTTGATCTAGGATTAAATTACACATTTATACCTTAACAATTCTAAAGTGTCATTCTTGGATCATTGACTTATTTCGGTGCATTTTCAGGTACTTTGAGTTCAAAAGAGATGGAAAACTATCATAGCTTAAAGCATGATGCTTCAATGCATATTAGAGTGGAGGCATGGTTGCGGAAGGACAAAACAAAGAGATCCAAGGCTGTGCACTACGGCCTGGAAAGGCTAAGCCACGGCCTCCAGAATCCTGTCTAAAAGATCCAAGAAGACCATCGGGCTGAGCTGCGGGCTGGACCAATCTGAGCCGCGGCCTGGACTAGCTAGGTTGTGGCCTCTAACAATACCACAAAGCTAGCCAAAAGCCAAGCCGCGGCCTGGACAAGTGTGAGCCACGGTACGCACATGAAACCCTGTTTTCGCACCAGACCTAATTAGGGTTTTTAATGATATTTTTTAACCGAAAATACCCTTGAACTTTTGTATTATAAATAAATCACTTAGGGTTTTATAAAAGGGGGATCATGAAGCCTGGAAAACTCAAGAAGGCTCCACATTCTTCTTTATCAAGCATGAGCCCCATCGCCAACTAATCTCCAAGCAAGGCAAAGGGATGAATCCCTAGGTGTAGTTGTTCTTATTTTCGTTCTTGATTCAGTTGTAAGGATTTATTGTTAAAACATTGTTTATAATTTATTCTTTGATTAAACAAGAAGAATTTAGGTTCATGTGACAGCTGCACTTTATGTTCTTCTTATCTTAGACTTTCTTAATCGTGATTGCATGCTTCTTCTCCATATAAGTCTAGTCAAGCTCTTCTTATATCAAGTTGTTTGGATGTGATTGAGTCTGGTACATTTATCTTTTAGGTTTGTCCATTACTGCGATATTTTCATTGAGATATATTGTCGTTTCTTGATAAATCTATAAGATAGATCATGTGTGCTTGAATCGAAATCAATGAGTGATTTGTAGCAATTACATTAGAATGTTAATGTGCTGTGATTGAATATTTACCGATTGCTTGGTTGGGATGTGAAACTTGCAATTGAGGTAAAAACAACTGAATCGAGATTGGAATAAGGCATAGGGAGGATTCCTGGACCTTTGTTGTTCCTCCATTATATTATTTACACAATTTTCTCACATTACCTTTTTTTATCAAAACTCAGATTCTCTCATTTAGATTTTATCGTTTCATATTAAAGTTTACATCTTTTCTTGTAGTTCGCTTTTCCCTGCGGAATCGACACCCCAAAGTTGTGCTATAACTACCGCATTATTCTTTGGGTGTAATCAAATTTTGGCACCGTTTCCAGGGAAACACACTTAACTACAAGGAAGATTGTCAACGTTGAGACAAGACGGTAATATTATTCTTTGCTCTTTGTTTTGATTTTCTAATTTTTATTTTTCTGTTTTAATTGTTTCCCTCTAATTCCTTTGGTGTATGCTTAGACTGAGAGATTCATGAGGTAGATTCATTAAAAGACCTGAAATAGAGTTACCCTCTCCTTTCACGTCTGTTAGTGAAACCTCACCTAGATCAAACCATAGTGCACGCCTAAGTGAGAATTTAGAGAATTTTATTAACATAGCCGAAAATAACAATGAGAATGTTGCTAGGACACTTAAAGACTATTTGCATCCTAGCCGAACGGCCACACCATCTTGTATCATGTTTCCCCCTAATGTTCAACAACCTGAGTTTAAGTCGGACATGATCCTATTGCTACCAACCTTCCATAGGTTTGAGAATGAAAACCCCTATATCCATATTAGGGAATTTGAGGAAGTAGTAGCAACCTTTCAAGGTAGGGCTGATATGGTAGACACCGTCAAACTTCGGTTTTTCCCTTTTTCACTTAAGGAAAAAGCCAAGGTTTGGCTGTACTCATTAAGGCCTAGGTCTATAGGTAGTTGGGATGAGATGACCCGAGTTTTCTTCCAAAAGCATTTCCTAACCCATAAGACCAACAACCTCAAGAGACAAATCTCAAACTTTGCACAAAAGGAGAGTGAAACCTTATATCAAGTTTGGGAACATTTCAAGGACCTTTTAAATTCTTGTCCACACCATGGGTATGAGAGTTGGTGGGTAGTTAGCTATTTCTATGATGGACTTCAAAGTAGGGAGAGGCAGTTCATAGAAATGATGTGCAATAGGGATTTTCTTCAAAAAGATCCCGACCAAGCCATAGATTTCTTAGATGACCTATTAGAAAAAGCCCACACTTGGACTGGACCAAATACCATGAAAAGCACTAGGAGAAATCAACCCACTGGGATTTATCAACTTAAGGAAGAGGACAACCTTAAAGCCCGTTTAGAGGCCTTAACTAAGGAAATTGAAGCCTTAAAAGCTAAGGATGTTAGAACCCCCGAACCAGCTGCTAGGGTAGAGTCCCATGAACCTTGTTTTATATGTAATGGGGTAGATCATTTACCTAAGGATTTTCCAGATTATTTTAAGATAAAGGGAGAGTGTAATGCTTTAGGTATACCCTTTAGGAAACCAGACTCACCCTACTCTAACACCTACAATCCCAGTTGGAAGAATAACCCTAATTTTAGTTGGATATCCGATATGCAACCTCCTGCCTAATCTAGTACGCAATGGCAACCGGAAACAACCTCATTTAATGCACCTCAACAATCTTTACCTTTGAAAGATATGTTTAAATCATTTATGTAGGTACATGCCAAGAGTGTGTGAAGAGCAAGGCAAGATAAATCAACGGTTGCTAAAGGAGTAACAAGCGATCAAAGAGGAACAAAAGGTGATAAAAAGCCAACTTACCATGATGACTAGTTTCTTGACGGTTCAAGAACAATGTCATTTTCCTTCACAGTTGCAACCTAATCTAAGGGGACAACATATGGCACAAACCTCCGATCCTGAAAATCAAAATGTTAGAGAGGTTAATGCTATAATCACATGCAGCAGTAAGAAAATTGATGGTCCCACTCTACCATCACACTTGATTCTTAATACTGTGAGCAACAAGGATGAAACCCCAAAGGAACAAGAGGCCCATGATGATTATTCTCCACCTGTGCCTTTCCCCCAAGCACTCCTTAAACCTAAGGAGAGAAATTCAGCATTAAAAGGTGAGATTCTTGAACAACTTCAACATGATAAAATTAACCTCCCTCTTCTTCATGTCATAAAATAGGTTCTCAATTATGCTAAAGTAATCAAGGATCTATACACACTCAAGAGGAGGCACAATGTGAAGAAGATGACATTCTTGATGGAGTAAGCGAGTGCAGTAATTAACAACAAGACACCGCCTAAACATAAAGATCCGGGCTATCCAACGGTGCCTTGCCAAATTGGAAAAAAATCTTGTGGTCAAGCATTGCTAGATTTGGGTGCTAGTGTGAACCTCATGCCATACTCCATGTACTTGCAGCTTAGTCTAGGTGAGATCAAACCAACCTCCGTGGTACTTCAATTAGCAGATAGATCGGTAAGAAAACCAAGAGGTATTGTGGAAGATGTTTTGTTGTAAATTGATAATTTCTATTATCTTGTTGACTTTTTGGTTTTAGATACCGTTTATACTATGAACACGGAGTCAAAAATTTCATTGATACTTGGAAGACCATTCCTTGCCACCGTCAATGCCCTTATTAATTGTAGGAATGGCCTAATGACATTATCATTTGGAAATAGAACTCTAGAGGTAAATGTTTTTCGAGTCTCAAGGTAGCCACATGAAAAGGATGAGTACATTAAAGATAATTCTAACTCTTCAGAATTCACTTCTAATAATTTTGAGTTCGAGGATTCTTCAATTTATCCCCATGTCGTTAATGTTGTTGATGTTTTTGATAAGTCACAGGGATTTATTAAGAAATCATGCTTTGAGGAGTTGCTTGAGAGAAGTCACATGGGTGCGAGAATCAAATACTCTACTGCTGATAGTAAATAGGCAACACCAAGAACACTTGAGCCACATGTGCTGGACTTTAAGTATTCCTTGCCAAAAGACTAGCATTGAGGCCACTGAGTATGAAGCCTCATCTTCAGCACCACAATGAGGCCAACAGTGAGAGTGGTGCAACGTCTGGCTGAAGACGTAAAACTTAACGCTCATGGGAGGCACCCCACAGCATATCCTTTAATTTTATTATTCTTTTCTATATTTCTTTTTCTTGTTTATTATAAGTATTTTGTTGTTTTCCAGTATTACTCTTGTATTTCTTTTTCAGGGACAAATATGCGTAGCAGTTCAAATGGTCTTGCACAACTTTTAACTCCACACACCTTTGGTTAGAAAGGGAGTTTCCTTAACTTTTGCTTTTACATTGAGGACAATGCTTATTTTAAGTTAGGCATAGAGGAAACACATTTTTTATTTCATACATTGAATTGTTGGGTGTCACCTCCCTTTTCTTTTTTGTTTTAATTCGTTTGTTTTTTTTATTTGTTTGTTCTTAGCATGCTTTCTGTTAGCCTTGTAAGTAATTCACATGTCAATGATATGAGCTTAATTGAGATACCCTTGTAATTAGAAGAAGTTAAATCTTGCTTTGGTTTGAGAATAATTTAAGTATCAATCTTCATTTGGTTTGAGACTCTGGTTTGTGGTAAGATTGCATGATTAGTCTAAAACATTTAGAGACGTTTTATGTGCGATTGTTTTTGTGAATATTTTTGCGGTCTCGACAAGCTCTAGAGCTTATTTGATAATCACTGGAGGCGAATTCCTAGAATGCACATTACTTATGATATGATGTAGGCCATTTTTGGACCGTTTGAGCCTTTCAACCTACCCTTGCTATATTTATCACTAGTCACCTGTTTGAGCCTTTTTCTTGAAAAGAAAAATTGAACCTTGTTTCTTTCGATAAACCATTTACTTACCTTTATGAGCCTAAAAATATTTTATCCTTACCTTTCTTTTAAAAGAACTTAGTTATACATATTTGTTGAGAAGCACTTAAGAGGAGTAAGGATGGAAATATGAAAAAATACTATTACCATAACCCAAGTATATTAAAGGAGATAAGTTGGGGGTTGTGGAAAAGAAAAGAAAAAAAATGAAAAAGGAGGTGAATCGTCTTAGGCCAAAATTGAAAAAAAGAAAAGAAAAAGAGTGAATTATGACAAAGAAAGAAGAAAAGAAAAAAGTGTTGATTTATTAAGAGAAATGCTTGAAAATGGTTGAAAGAGTTTGGTGTTCAAGTAAGGTTATCTAGTGCTTAAAGTGGTTGTGTTTAAAACTGAGAGATTGAGTTCTTTTACTTGTTGAATCCTTCCCATTCTTTCTTAACATTTACCTTAGCCTAACGTTACAAGCTTATTAAAGACATATTGATCCGATGTAGTGTGATTATTCTATATTAGCGGAGAGTGATTTGAAAAATGAGCCTATGGAGTTTGATTTGTGATTGATTTCATGTAATTTAATACATTTTTAGAGGCCAAGACTTGTATTCATGAATGTTGTGCATAAAATCATCTGGGTGTTTAGATTAACGGGTTGTGGTAAGATGGATGTTAAGAGTCGATATCGATTTTAAGATTGATGTTTGGATTATTTTTGGATTTGAGTGATATTTAATGATTCTATGCGCTATGTGTTATGTACGATTTTTGAGACAAAAAGCTGAATTACTCTTGGTTTAACGCTAACATTGCTTCACTTTGTTTTGATTTCTATTAAAGGATTCATTTCATATTGTCTTGTTTTCGCTTGAATTGCTAGGGACTAGCAATAAACTAGTTGGAGGCTATGATGAGAGTCATAAAGTGCATCTTAATAAGTACTATTTGTTACATTTTAGGGTTGATCTAGGGTTGAATTACACATTTATACCTTAACAATTCTAAAGTGTCATTCTTGGATCATTGACTTATTTCGGTGCATTTTCAGGTACTTTGAGTTCAAAAGAGATGAAAAACTATCATAGCTTGAAGTACGATGCTTCGATGCATATCAGAGTGGAGGCACGATCGCGGAAGGAAAAAATGAAGAAATCCAAGGCTGTGCACTGCGGCCTCCAGAACCCTGTCTAAAAAAGCCAAGAAGACCATCAAGTTGAGCCGTGGCCTAGACCAATCTGAGCCGCGGCCTGGCACTCTGCATCACGGCCTAGACCAGCTAGGCTACAGCCTCCAACAACACCATAAAGCCAGCCAAAAGCTAAACCGCGACCTGGACAAGTGTGAGCCGCGGCGCGCACATCAACCCTTGTTTTCGCACTAGACCTAATTAGGGTTTTTAATGATATTTTTGAACCGAAAATACCTTGAACTTTTGTATTATAAATAGATCACTTAGGGTTTGATAAAAGGGGGATCATGAAGGCTGGAAAACTCAAGAAGGCTCCACATTCTTCTTCATCAAGCATGAGCCCCATGGCCAACTAATCTCCAAGCAAGGTAAAAAGATGAATCCCTAGGTATAGTTGTTCTTATTTTCATTCTTGATTCAGTTGTAAGGATTTATTGTTAAAACATCGTTTATAATTTACTCTTTGATTAAACAAGAAGAATTTAGGTTCATGTAACAGCTGCACTTTATATTCTTCTTATCTTAGACTTTCTTAAACCGATGATTGCATACTTCTTCTCCATATAAGTATAGTCAAGCTCTTCTTATGTCAAGTTGTTTGGATGTGATTAAGTCTGGTAGATTTATCTTTTAGGTTTGTCTATTACTGCGATATTGTCATTGAGATATATTTTCGTTTCTTGATAAATCTATAAGATAGGTCATGTGTGCTTGAATCAAAATCAATGAGTGATTTGTAGCAATTACATTAGAATGTTAATGTGCTGTGATTGAATATTTACTGATTGCTTGGTCGGGACGTGAAACTTGTAATCGAGATAAAAACAACTGAATCGAGATTGGAATAAGGCAACGAACCTAGGGAGGATTCCCGGACCCTTATTGTTTCTCCATTATATTATTTACACAATTTTCTCACATTACTTTATTATCAAAACTCAGATTCTCTCATTTAGATTTTATCATTTCATATTAAAGTTTATATCTTCTCTTATAGTTCGCTTTTCCCTATGGAATCAACACCCCAAAGTTGTGCTATAACTACCACATTATTCTTTGGGTGTAATCACTAACCAAATAAACCCAAACCTTTCTTGAATAATCATCAATTAAAGATAGAAAGTAAAAGTTACCTCCCTGTGTTGGTATTCTTTCTGGTCCCCAAAGGTCCGAATGAATGTAGTCAATAATACCCTTAGACTTGTGCACTCTGGTGTTGAAGCTGACTCGATGTTGCTGCCCAAGAACACAGCTCTTGCAGAAATTGAGTTTCTCTACCTTGTCCCCATCAAATAATCCATTCTTGCTAAGAACTTGCAGGCCCTCTTCGCTCATATGTTCCAAGCGAGTGTGCTAAAGGGCTACCTTCTCCATCTCAGTCATCAAGCATGCTGCTTGATCTTTAATGTCCGTGTCTCCGATCATCTCATAGAGACCATCCTTCATTGCTGCTTTGATCACTATCAAAGATCCCTTGGTTACCTTGAACTTTCCTCCCTCTGCTTTATATGTGTACCCCATGGAATCCAGCTGCCCCAATGAGATCAAATTCCTCTTCACATCCAAAAGATACCTCACATTCCTCAATAGTCTTTTCATTCCATCAAACATCCTCAACTGGGTGTCTCCAATGCCTCTCACTTGGTAAGAAGTTTCATTCCCCAGGAAAACCTTTTCATCATTGGTTTCCTTGAAATTCTTGAACCATCATGGTAAGGGCACATGTGATGAGTGCACCTGGTATCCAAGATCCATTTCCCACTGCCTTCTTGCCCCCTGCTCACACTTGAGCACACAACAAGAACACCATCATCTTACTATTCTGTCTTGGCAACCGAAGCCTCTCCATTCTTGGTATAGCTTCTTCCTTCATCCTTCATCTTCTCCTTGCAATCTTTCTTGAAGTGACCCTCCTTGTGGTAGTAGTAACATCTCTTCCCTTCAAATCTTAGTTTGGAATGCACTCTTCCATGGCTTTCTCCTCTACCTTTGTCCTGGTAGTAGCCATGTCTATTGCTATGCACTCTCCCATGGCTCTCTTCTCTACCTCTGTCCCGGTAGTAGCCATGTATGTTACTCTGCACTCTACCACGGCTCTCTCCTCTACCTCTATCCCTGTAGTAGCCATGTATGTTGCTGTGCACTCTCCCATGGCTCTCTCTTCTACCTCTGTCCCGGTAGTAGCCATGAATGTTGCTGTCATATCGAGTTACTGGTCTTCCTCTAAAGAACAACCCTTCTCCATTTAATGCACTCCTTATCTTGGCATCAAGATCATCTTGTAACTCTTTATTAGGATCAAATTTAAAAGCAAAGATTCATTTATGAAGATACCTCTTATTAGGGAGAGTCTTAGAGATAAACAACTCATCTAGTTTCTTCCATATGACAGCTGGATCTTCCGAGTCTCTGCACTCCCTTGTGACATTATCTGACATGTGCAAGAAGATGGTGCTGTATGCCATCTTCTTCATCTCATTCTGCTGGACCTCAGTGGTACTTACTGGAAAAACATCATCTTCTCCAATCGCTAAGTCCACTTTCTGTTGCATAAGAACAACCTTGATCTTCCGCTTCCAAAGGGAAAAATCTCTCTTTCCATCGAACTTATCAACCATGAATCTCCCTTTCCATCAAACTTCTCAACCATGAAGTTTGAAGCCATCTTGCAGAGAAAATCCTAGATTTATGTAGCACCCATAATTGCTCTCCAACTTCTTTTAAATCTCAAGAACACGATCAAAGATTGATCTCAATACCGTTCTTGAATCACCCTCAAGAACACGATCAGATCTTGATCTCTACTCCGTTCTTGAATCACCCAAGAAGTTGACCTCCAATTCTTGGAGTCTTGCTCTGACACCTTCTGTTCTTGCTCCGACACCTGGTTGTACTAGCTCCTCCGGCTCTGATACCACTGGTCTGGTATCTCCTCTAACTCTGATACCACTGTTGGTGGTATCTCCTCTAGCTCTGATATCACTGTTGGGAAACCACCTCAATGATGCCTAGGTAATGGTCTTCTAAACACTTAAGTCTAGAATGATTTATAAAGAAAAGAAACAGCACACGAAGCAAGAAAGAAAGACACAACAATTATTATCGAGGTTTAGGAATAGCCTACGTCCCCGTGAGTTCCTCTGAACTCTCTGCACTAAATCAATGAGTTCTTACAATCCATCAACACCTCTCCAAGAATCAACAAGTTCTTGAAGGAACAAAGAAGAGAATAAGAAAGTGATAAGGTCTTGAGTTACCCTAGAACTTTCCCCCTTGGAAATTCCACTTACAAGTCCCTTGAATCCCCTTTCTATACTAATCTATCTCTTTATAACCAACCTCTCTAATGAGTCCCTCTTGTATGTCTGTGTCACATTATTGTTTTGAGATTGAAGCTAGGTGACCCTTTATATAGTGCACCAACTTCTTATCCAATCTTGAGAGTCAATCTCAACCCTTAGATCTTGAGGATCAATCAACCTTAGCCCCTCATCAATCCTAAGTGATCCTATAAGTTTTAATCATGCATCTAAACACCTAACAAAAGGCTGAACCAAGTTGGCCATGTGTGCCTTCAAGCCGTGGCCCAAAACAGGGCAAGCGGCGGCTTGAAGCAGGGCTGAACATCCTCCACTTGCATCCATTCTGGGTGCCGCAACCTGGGGGAGGCTGAGCCGCAGTGTACACCTCCTCTAGGCTACCTCCTTGTTGGGCACCATAGCCTGGGAAGACTGAGCCGCAACGCACACTGGTGCTGAGCCCTTTTTTCATGCTATGTGCTGAGGCGCACACCTAGTGTGCTGAGGCACCAAGGCATGATGATGAAGCCTTTCAAACCATGTTTAAACCTTAGACAAATACCAACATTAGCTAAGAAACTCAAATCCCTAATTTTGATTTAATTTCATGAAAAATTAGTTGAGGGTTTGAGAGAATCTGCTATGTATATACCCATATCAGGTAATTCTATTTTTTTTTCGTTATCTCTCCATTAGATGTTTTGATTTTAGTCTTGTTCTTGTTCGGTTGTTGAGAAATGGGTTATGGTTTTAGATGCTTATGAGGTTATCGTTGTGTTTTGCAGAAACTACAAATTGATCAGTATACAACTTTGTTGATTATTGTAAGCACGTATCCCTTAAAGATTTTCATGTATGTACATTACATGCTCAGTGCTGATTCTGATATATTAGATTTTATGATTTTTTATTTCTATTTTAAAGATATCGATTTTGTTAGTTCATATTTTTTCATTTAAAAATTTGATATCATATACATGGTTTATAATTCATTTATGGTTTATAAATAAATAAATAAAAAAAAACTTGATTTCTATCATGTTTTGCTTTACTAAATGATATGTCAATTGTTTATTTAAGTCAGGAATAGTGAATTAAATTTCACGATCAGTGTGTGACTTGGTTGAGTAAAATTTAGGTAGATTGAAGTTGTTCTTTGTAAACATAAAACTTTGTTTATTAGTTAGATGTAATTTGATTCTAGGTTGAGGTCGAGTTGGTAAATTTTGCATACCTTTGTTATTTTTTTTTTTTATAGGAGCATACATTTGGCCTTAATATTTTCTTTTCTTTAACTAATTAGTTAGACTATTTGGCTTTACATTTTGTGAATTCAAAATTGGGAGCTCTTTGTATTTGGGTAGCTATTCAAAGGTATTCAAAGTGTCATTTTAATCATTAAGTGTTGAAAAAAGAAGTATTTGAAATGACCTGCTCTAGTTATTTTTTTTCTTCTTATTATTATTCTTTAAAATGGCATTCATCTTGTAAATTTGGATTTAAAGATTTGTTTTTTCTTAATATACTTATTAAAAACAAGAAATATTTCTTTATTTATATATAAGATTAATTTTCATCCTATGTTTCTTACCGAGTTTGAGTTAATTGATTTTAATAATGATTGATTAAGTGGGTTGATGTTATATGTTATATATTATTTTTTAAATTTTAAAATAAAAAAGTAGCTAGTGTAAATAAAAAAGAGGTTGTGCTGGAGTGATAAATCCATGGAATATTGTAACATACATAGATTAACATTAATATACAGAATAAGGGTGAATGAGTTTTTGTTTAATATTGAAGGCCTACATGAGATAGTGCCACATATCTGATGAGAGCCATAAAATGTGTCTCAACAGTGCTTAATCGTTAGCATTTTAGGGTTGATCTCAGTCTTAATCGCACTTTTACATGTTAATAACTCTAAAGTAATATTCATAAATCATTGACTTAATTCGATGCATTTTCAGGTGCCTTAAAGTCCAAAAGAAATAGAAAAAATATCATCGCTTAAAGCACAAAGTTTTAATACATATAGGAGTGGAAGAGTGGTTACGAAGAGACAAAATGATGAAAAGCATTCAAAACCAAAGAGCCAAAGCATGCCAAGACCAAGAGAAATTGTTTCAGCACTTGAAGAAGCTAGGAGCATCAGTGTGCGCCGCACCGTGGCCAGAGCAGCGCCGCACCGCCTAGCATCGCACCCCTTGGCATCCCTCCTAGCACTGCGGTGTGGCTAGGGCAGCGCCGCACTGTCTAGCAAGGCACACTCTCAAGCTTTGGGTGAGCGCTGGGGCACCCAAAAAGCAGAGATGCGGCACGCACATGGTCTCCTAACCTAATTAGGACCTCTAAGTGACTATTTTGAGCCCACAAATACCCTTGAACTATAAATAGGGCACTTAGGGTTGAAGAAAAAAAGGAATCAAGGCCTGGAAACTCAAAGAAGCAGCCTCATTCTCCTCCATCAAAGTGTTCAGCCATGAGTTCCATGGCGAACTAATCTCCAAGCAAGGCGAAGGGATGAATCCCTAGGTTTTGTTGTTCTTTAATTCCTTTATTAGTTCAGTTGTAATTGGAATTTATTGTCAAATATTGTTATGACTTATTCTTTAATCTAATTAGAAGATTTCCTTTCAATCCGGTGATTGTATCTTTTTCTTTGATATAAGTTTCGTCATGCTTATCTCATTTCAAGGTTGTTTGGATGTGATTGAGTTCAGTAGACTTATTCTCTAGGGTTGTCCATTACTGTAATATTGTCGTTAAAGATAAATTGTTGTTTCTTGATAACTCTATAGTTTAGGCCATGTGTGTTTAACCAATAAAGAAGAGTAAGTCATATCAATTACATTGGGGTTTGTATATGAGCTTTAATTGAATATCCACTGATTGCTTGTTTAGGATGTGAAACTTGCAATCGAGATAAGAACAACTGAATTAAGATTGGAATAAAGGCAACGAGCCTAGGGAGGACTCCCGGAACCTTGTTGTTACTCTATTATTATTATTCTCAACATGTTACATATTCTGCTCTCAATTACTTTATTATCAAAACTTCATATATTCTCACCTGATCTTATTGTTCTTGTTTAGGTTTACATCTTCTCTTATAGTTAACTTGTTTCCCTGTGGAATCGACACCCAAAGCTGTGCTACAACTACCACGTTATTCTTTGGGCGTAATCGAATTTTGGCGCCGTTGCAGGGGAAACGCACTTACTTACAAGAAGATTGTCAACTCTAAATAAAAATGGTACTATCGTTCCCTTCTTTAAATTTTTCATTTTTTAATTTTTTTATTCTGGTTTATTTATCACTCGTAAAATTCAGTTGGTGTATGCTTAGATCGAGAGATTCGCGAGGGAGATTCATTAAAGGACTCGAACTAGAAATACCCTTCCTTTCCACGTTCGTTAGTGAAGCCTCGCCTAGATCAAATCCTAGTGTACACCCAACAGAAAATCCAGAAAACTTTGTTAACATGGCTAAAAACCCTAATGAAAATGTTGCTAGGACACTTAGAGATTACCTACATCCTAGCTGGACAGCCACACCATCATGCATTATGTTTCCAGCCAACACTCGCCATCAAGATTTTAAAACAGGGATGATACAAATACTCCCTACTTTTCATGGCATGGAAAATGAGAACCCATATGTGCACATTAGACAATTTGAGGAAGTAGTTGCGACTTTTCATAGTCAAGATGCAACTGATGATATCGTGAGACTCAAGTTTTTTCATTTCTCCTTGAAGGATAAAGCTAAGAGTTGGTTATACTCGCTGAGACCACAATCAATTGGGTCATTGAATGAGATGACCCAAGTCCTTTTTAACAAATACTTTCCTCTACATAAGACTAATGTATTGAAAAGACAAATCTCCACCTTTGCACAAAAAGAAAACGAGACTTTGTATCAGTTTTGGGAGAAATTTAAAGAGTTGTTAAGTATGTGTCCACATCATGGGTATGAAAATTGGCGTTTAGTGAGCTATTTCTATGAGGGTCTTACTTATAGAGAACGCCAATTTGTAGAGATGATGTGTAATGGTGAGTTTCTGTAAAAAGACCCTGATGAGGCTATTGAGTACCTCAATGAGCTTGCTGAAAAAGCTCACACATGGGCTGGACCTAGTGCTACTGAAAGCACAAATAGGTCACGACCTATAGGAAACCCTAGTGGTGGAGGAATCTACCATCTTAGGGAAGAGGATAACCTTAAGGCCAAGGTCGAGATGCTTACTAGGGAGTAGAGGCATTAAAAACTAAAAAGCCAACACACATGGTTAATCAAGTCGAACCTTTAGAACCATGTTTTGTGTGTGGTAGGGTTGATCATCCTGCCCAAGATTGCCCCACATTTGTTGACATGAGAGGGCTATACGAGGAACAATGTAATGCCTTAGGCATGTGCAAGAATCATCCAGCACCTTTCTCTAACACTTATAATCAGGGGTGGCGAAATCACCCCAACTTCAGCTGGAAATTTGAAAATCAACAGCAGGTACAACCCCCTAGATTATACCTAGCACCTTATCATGCACCCTCCTCCTCTAGGAACTCTTTAGAAGACACCTTACCTGCTTTTATAGAAGCACAAGGAAAGACAAACCAAAGGTGTAAGGCATTAATTACACAAGTGGCTGAGGAGAACAAAGAAATAAGGAGCCAAGTGTTTAAATTAATGGGCTCCTTAAGTGTGACTGAGCGAGGTAAGTTCCCCTCCCAAGCTCAGTCCATACCTCACGGTTAACATATGGCACAAGAAAATTTAAAAGATGTAAATGCCATTGTGACCCGAAGTGGTAAGTCACTACACATCCCACCAATGAATAAACTCGAGGATGAGAGAAAGGGTCAAACTAGTAGTGAAGACGAGCTGCCCAAAGACCCTAAAGTGACCAAAAGTCCTGTTAAGGTACCATTCCCTCAAGCCTTAAAATCCAACAAGAAAAATTTGGAAATAAATAATGAAATCCTAGAGAACTTAAGGCAAGTGAAACTTAATCTTCCTCTTTTACATGTGATTAAAAAAGTTCCTACCTATGCAAAAGTTCTCAAGGATTTATGCACAATTAAGAGGAAGCACCATGTCAAGAAAACAAGATTCCTAATTGAGCAAGTTAGTGCGCTAATTGAGCAAAGAATTCCCCCGAAATACAAGGATCTGGGTTGTCCTACCATTGCTTGCAGCATTGGAAATCATGAGGTTGGACAAGCCTTGCTGGATTTAGGAGCTAGTGTAAACCTGATGCCATTATCCATTTACTACAGCTAGGGTTAGGAGAAATCAAACTAACCAGTGTGGTATTGCAATTGGCTGACCGTTCAGTCAAAGTACCCCGGGGTGTGGTAGAGGATGTTTTGATTCAAATTGATAATTTTTATTATCCTATTGATTTCTTAATTCTTGATACTACTTCTGCTATTGACACTAACTCCAAAATCCCCTTGATTTTGGGTAGACCTTTTCTTGCTACTGCAAATGCTCTAATACATTGTAGGAATGGACTCATGAAGCTGTCCTTTGGAAACATGACCCTTGAAGTGAATATTTTCAATGTTGCAAAATAGCCCGAGGATGAGGATGAAAACCACCACCTTTACATGATCGAGTCACTCATCAATGAGGGAGTTTCCTTAGCTCATGATTATGATCCTCTTGAAAAGTTTCTTGTTAATTCTGTGATAGATTTATTTGATGATAAAACTAATACAATTGATATTTGTGCTGTTTTTGACAAATCTCAGGATTATAGCAATGGCAACCAAAGTTTGTGGAGCTTCCCGAAAGAAGCAAGACACAAGTCCCCTCAAATGTGGAAGCACCTAAAGTCGAATTGAAGCCACTACCTAAGGGTTTAAAACATGCCTTTCTCGGTCCAGGTGGTACCTTTCCTGTTATTATTTCTTCTGAATTATCTGAAACCCAAGGTAAGAAATTAATTCAAACCCTAAATGCACATAAATCAGCCTTAGGATGGAGCATAGCTGATTTAAAGGGAGTTAGTCCCCTAATCTGCTCCCATAAAATAAATTTGGATGAAGGAACTAGTCCTCATAGAGACCCTCAACGTAGGCTAGTAAGTGGGTAAGCCCTACGCAAGTCGTCCCTAAAAAGTCCGGAGTCACTGTGGTAAAGAATGACCTAGGAGAGTTTGTTCCTACCAAACTTGTGACCGGGTGGCGTATGTGCATTGATTACAGAAAATTAAATGATGCCACCCGGAAAGACCACTTCCCACTCCCTTTTATTGATCAAATTCTTGAGCTTGTAGCTAGTCATCCCTTTTACTGTTTTCTAGATGGTTGTTCTGGTTATTATCAAATAGAAATTACATTAGAAGACCAAGAAAATACCACTTTTACTTGTCCCTTTGGCACCTATGGTTTTCGTAGAATGCCATTTGGATTATGTAACCCCCCTTGATGTGATGAAATTGACACTAGCAAGTGCACTAATCGTTCAAGTAATAAAATGATGAGTAAATATCGTTCGCAACAAGGACTGAATAAGTACTACAGAAATTATGACTCAACTCTTACTATTATTTGAGCAAATGAATAATTGTCGGACAAAAGGTTACTAACAATTAACTAAAGGGAAAAACAGAACGCAATATTAAATAATGGAAGATTTGCACACTTAGGAATGAAGACTCTTATGAACTAACGTGCTAAGGACTCGACTTCACCTGAACCATAATTGACAAGAGTTTTGAATGGACAAGTTTCGTTTACTATGTTTTTCAAGATGGTAATAAATTGGTTATCCTTATTCAGGTCTAACCAAAATCTTAAGAATCATCAACTTCAAATATCCATATTCCAGGTCTATTCTAGATTAATTCAACTTAAGAAGCATTAAGTTCAATAGAATTCCTTTCAGTTAAATCTCCTTATTCGGTTACAGTTTAAACGGACCACATGAACTTCCTAGAATCTCTATTCGGTTACTTCTATTTCATTCATGGCATGTTTTACCCTGGCTTTGCATAGATAACAATCCAACATCATATTTATTAATTCAACCATTCATAAAAGCATAACTTCTCTATTCGAAACATCACCATGCCTCAAGAAGGAATCAAAATAATAAACAACATTAAGAACAATAAAACACACTCTTCGAAAAACAAAGCAAATTCCAACTTGTCCAAATAGCACTCATGACATAGGTTTAGGATCCATCTATCCTTAACACAAAAATATCTACTCCATAATAATATTCAAACAACCCATGTTCATATTATAAAACATCAACATAGCTAGATAAAGATAATACAAAACCGGAGAAGAATGATTTAAAAGCTTGATGTGTAGCCTCCCGGAGTGTTTCCAACTCTCCTTTTGCGTCTCCTCTCCTCAAAATTCTCTTTTCTTCTTCTACGGCCACCCCTCTTCTTGTTTAGCTAGAGTTTCTATTTATAACTTTCAAAATCTGTGGGCTGGCGCTGCAGCACCAACATCCCAGTGCTGTAGCGCCGAGACGTATTTCTAACCCTATTCTGGCGCTGCAGCTCCAACATTCCAGCGCTGCACCGCCAACTTTCTATCCAAATTCCTCTCTTTTTGCCAGCTACCAGCGCTGTAGTGCCAACATCCCAGCGCTGTATCGTTGAGTTTCTATCTCCTTCACGCATTTTTCCCTTCCAGTGCTCTCCAGTGCTCCAGGAAGTGTCTGCACAGAAGATTTCCAAGACTTAGCATTGATCATTCAACTAAAACAACTTATTAGTAGAATAAGATAAACTAAACTCAAATTGCTAAAAACACATGCAACACAATTCTAATGCTTAAGATCAACACCAAAAATGTGCCTAAAAGCAGTATAATAACATGATTTATTTAGAGTTATCACACCCTGAAACTTATGTTTTTGCTAGTCCTCGAGCAAACTAGAAAAAAATTCTATGCACACACATCCTAAGAGTGCAAGATGGTTTGATTAGATTTGATATAACATGCCTCAAAGATTGCATATAAATTATAACGCAAGAAAACTTTCCAAATGCTGCTAATGTCTAGAATTTCAAATTTATTGCTAACTTTATCTTACATCAAATTCTTAAAATGTGTGTGTGTGTAACACCTTTATAAACGTAATCGTCTCGCCACTCTGATCGGTTTATGCAAGCAGGTAGGATAATGCCAATCTTTCAAAGTCCATAAGCTTGCTTTTCACACCACTCTCCACTAATGTAGGCCATGACAATACCGGAGATCACCAGAACTTTATTCAGCTTATAACTTTGGCTAAGGTTAAGGTATGGTAAAATATTTATTTGAGGCTCACACTACCTTAAGCACATCAACCAATAAAAATTTTATTTCAAACTTTCCCTCAATTATCATGGAATACTTCCAATACTTTTGTTGTTGTCACATCTTCTTCTTCTTCTTTTTTTTTTCTTTTTTTTTTTCGTATGCTTGTACTATAGCAGTACCAGTCTTCATTTTCGTGTGCATTAATGAAACTATAACATAGCATGTACACGACGATCAAACACAGCTTTTTCAGCTGCTTGTGATAGGCAGAATACAAATTGATCAAACAGTTTGTGTGGTAAACCTTTTTAACTTTGATCTTTCCCTTGGTCATTCTCGATGGGAATTATGTGATACTTATCATAGCCAAGTGAAGACCGCTTTCTCTTGCTCAATCCTCTGCCACCACTTAAGAGAATTGTCCATTCATTAATCGATGTGCTCACAAGTGAAAGGTAGAGTTGTAGCATTTTTTTTTCATGTTTTTTTTTCTTTGAAAAAGAAATAGGTTAGATGATCGGGTGACAAAACAATAGATATCCAAGCTCAAAAGGGGAAAACTAAGGATAATCACATATTAAGGGTTGGCTAGAAAGGCTCAAACATTCCAAACATGGCCTGGATCCTTTCTTTGGTACAGTACTACCTAGGATTTCACCTCGAGTGGTCTTCAAACAAGTTCTAGAGTCCAAGAGATCACAAGACTACACTGCTCACATAAACGCTCTCCGAAACAGCAAGACAAAAAAGTGCTTAGGTGTAAGTGCTCATTGTGTTCAAAGAGTTCGATGTAAAATAAATCCAACAACAAATTCAAGCATACAGACAAACACAACATTTTTCAAATTTTCAATGGCTATAATCAAGTCAATCTATTTTTCATCATCGGCAAAATCAAAATCAAACAACAGAAAACACTTAGATAAAATAAACAGCAAAATAACTAGAAACATGAGCAGTGCACAACACTCAGATAAAGTTCCCACCCCCATACTTAAATGATACATTGTCTGCAATATATAAAATTTGAATTATAAAGTAAGAGAAAGGAACTCCCCTGATTAGTCAGAGGCCGAATCAATTTTCCTCGTCAATGTCCTTATCCTCCAGATCATTGCTATGACTGGGATATGGTGGTGCAATGAGGGAAGAAGGTTGAATTTTAGTGATTTGGAGAGAGAGAGGCGCTAGAAATCAGAAATTGAATTGACCTAACGGTGGCAAATCTGTTCATTTAAAAGCCCAATGTGCGACCTGGAGCTGCAGCGCCAACTTCCCAGCGCTGAATCTCTGGTCAGATCAGCGTGTAAGGGCCGGATCAGCGCTGCAACACCCAAAGTGTAAGGCTGCAGCGCGGAGTCTCTGTCCTGACTCCAATTAGTCCTGAAAATAACACATTTAAAACAATAAAAACTTAACTCAAAGACAAACCAAACAAAACAAATTCAAATGCAAGAAAAATAAAACAAAATGTTAGTTCTAATTTATAGTCTTTAGCTTGACTTTCTGATTTATGACTCTTGGAGAATGGTTGTGGATGATTGAGGGTCAAACATCCCAATGACATAGTGCTTCAATCTGTGCCAATTGACCTTGAACGTCTCCTTGTTTTTCTCGTGTCGTAATTCAACGACACCGAAAGGTGATACACTTATCACGGTGTATGGTCCAGTCCACTGAGATTTCAGCTTTCCCGAAAATATGTGCTTTCTTAGGACTTCCAGCAACCGTTCTTCCATTTTACCTGTCAACGAAGAAGATATTATAGCAGGGAAAATATTTTTCTCTAAATAAGCATATTTCAAATGAGCAAGTAAAGTTTTCAATTTAGTTATTATTATTTGTTCTTCTGGCACTTCTTTTCCCATTTTAGACTCCAAGTTCCTTGCTTCTTCTTGGATGACGAGTTCTTCAGTGGTAGTAGTTCCTGATTCCATGATGCATCTCTCCAAAGGATCTTCATTTAATGTTTTCTTCTGAAACTCCTCAATGAGGTTATCAATAATATCCACTTGAAAATAAAAAGAAGTAGATAAGCGAGAAGATTTTTTCATAATTTTATACATATCAAAAACTACTTGCTCATCATTGACTCTTAAAGTTAATTTCCTTTATTGTACATCAATTAGGGCTCTCCCTGTTGCAAGGAATGGAAGTCCAAGTATAAGAGGTATCTCACGATCCTCTTCCATGTCGAGAACAATAAAGTCTACAGGGAATATAAATTTATCAACCTTTACCAGTACATCTTCTATAATTCCCCGTGGTCTCTTAATAGATTGATAAGCTAATTGAAATGACACTGTTGTTGTTTTGACTTCTCTTAATCAAAGTTTCCTGAAAATTGAAAGAGGCATAAGATTGATACTTGCACCAAGGTCACATAAAGCTTTATCAAAGAATGAATTTCCCATAGTGCAAGGTATAGTAAAACTCCTTGGATCTTTCAATTTTGGAGGTAGCTTGTTTTGCAATATAGCATTGCACTCTTCAGTTAACATTACCGTTCCATGTTCCTCAAGCTTCCATTTATTAGAAAAAATTTCCTTCAAAAATTTAGTGTAACTAGGCATCTGTGATAAAGCCTCAGTAGACTTCTTTTCCGAAACACATTTCTCCTCTTGCATGGTCTCTTCTTTCTCGCCTTCTTGATTAGTGATCTCTTTAGATTTTGGCTCATCCAATTGTGTGCCACTCCTTAGTGTTATGGCCTTGACATCCTCCTTAGGATTTTTTTTCTATGTTGCTCGAAAGAGAGCCTTGTGCACGTACAGAATTATAGTTGCTAGTTGGCCCACCTAAACTTCCAGATTTCTAATGGATGCTTCTTGATTTTGGAACCTGGTTTTTGCTGTATTTAAGAATTTGGCCATCATGTCCTCCAAGTTAGACTTTTTTTCTTGAGATGGGTATTCAGGAGGATGTTGTTTCGCATTGCTTTGATTCCAAGATAGGTTCGGGTGATTCTTCCATCCCGGATTATATGTATTGTTGTATAGATTGTTTTGCCTGTGAAAATTTGAAACAAAGTTAGCTTGTTCAGCAGATGAATTATATGCAAACTGATTACATGCTTGATAGTTACTGCTATGGTGGCCACCACCACCACACAATTCACATATAACATGTGTAGTAGGATAAAGTCCATCTATCTTCTTGGTGAGAACCTCCATTTGTGCTGTTAAAGCTGTAACAGCATCTATATTGTGCAATCCTGAGGCTTTATTAACAGGTAACCTTTCAACTAGCCATTGATAAGAATTTGTGGCCATTTCTTCTAGCAATTCAATAGCTTATTCTGGAGTTTTTCTCATGATAGTGCCACTTGCAGCTGCATCAATCATGTTTCGGGTTGTACTGGTTAGTCCGTTATAAAATGTTTGTACCTACATCCAAGTGGGCAATTCATGATGAGGACATCTTCTCAAAAGATCTTTAAAACGTTCCCATGCCTCATAGAGTGATTCCCGATCGACCTGCAAAAATATAGTAATTTCATTACATAACTTTGCAGGAGGGAATTATTTCCCTAAAAAAATTTTTGCCAATTCTGTCCATGTTGTTATGGATCCGACTGGCAAAGAAGTCAACTAGCTTTTTGCTTTATCCCTCAATGAAAATAGGAAAAGCCTTAAGCGAATTGCATCCTCCGATACTCCGTTATGCTTGAATGTGTCACAAATTTCAAGGAAATTAGTCAAGTGAACATTTGGATCTTCTTGCGATAGGTCCCCAAATTGTACTGAATGTTGAATCATCTGAATAATGGCGGGCTTAATTTCAAAATTGTTTGCTTGTATAGGTGGTCGTCGAATGCTAGATTCAACACCATCCATCTTTGGCATAGCATAATCCCACAGTGCATGTTGCACCTCTACATTGTTTCCTTCTGCCATTATATTAACTGTTACTAGTGCTGCTTTTCTCAAAGCGTGAAAAGTGCGCTCAATATCTAGATTAAGTTCTGCAAGTTTTCTCCAACTAGTACGTGTTATGCACTAGAAACGAAAACCCTGCAAAATAGACTTAAAAACCAAATTAACAAACTCTCAAATTAACTAGTGGAATCACAATAAATGTAATATTTTATTTCAGTCCCCGGCAACGGCACCAAAAACTTGATGTGATGAAATTGACACTAGCAAGTGCACTAATTGTTCAAGTAATAAAATGATGAGTAAGTATCGTTCCCAACGAGGACTAAACAAGTACTACAGAAATTATGACTCAACTCTTACTGTTATTTGAGCAAATGAATAATTTTCGGAGAAAAGGTTACTAACAATTAACTAAAGGGAAAAATAGAACGCAATATTAAATAACGGAAGATTTGCAGACTTTGGAATGAAGACTCTTATGAACTAACGTGCTAAGGACTCGACTTCACCTAAACCATAATTGACAAGAGTTTTGAATGGACAAGTTTCGTTTACTATGTTTTTCAAGATGGTAATAAATTGGTTATCCTTATTCAGGTCTAACCACAATCTCAAGAATCATCAACTTCAAATATCCATATTCTAGATCTATTCTAGATTAATTCAACTTAAGAAGCATTAAGTTCAATGGAATTCCTTTTAGTTAAATCTCTTTATTCGGTTACGGTTTAAACGGACCACATGAACTTCCTAGAATCCCTATTTGGTTATTTCTATTTCATTCATGGCATGTTTTACTCTGGCTTTGCATAGATAACAATCAAACATCATATTTACTAATTCAACCATTCATAAAAGCATAGCTTCTCTATTCAACACATCACCATGCCTCAAGAAGGAATCAAAATAATAAACAACATTAAGAACAATAAAACACACTCTTCGAAAAACAAAGCAAATTCCAACTTGTCCAAATAGCACTCATGACATAGGTTTAGGATCCATCTATCCTTAACAAAAAAATAACTACTCCATAATAATATTCAAACAACCCATGTTCATATTATAAAACATCAACATAGCTAGATAAGGATAATACAAAACCGGAGAAGATTGATTTAAAAGCTTGATGCGTAGCCTCTCGGAGTGTCTCCAACTCTCCTTTTGCATCTCCTCTCCTCCAAATTCTCTTTTCTTCTTCTATGGCCGCCCCCCTTCTTGTTCAGCTAGGGTTTCCATTTATAACTTTCAAAATCCGCGGGCTGGCGCTGTAGTGCCAACATCCCAGCGCTGCAGCGCCTAGACGTATTTCTAACCCTATTCTGGCGCTGTAGCTCCAACATCCCAGCACTGCAGTGCCAACTTTCTGTCCAAATTCCTCTCTTTTTGCCAGCTACCAGCGTTGCAGCACCAACATCCCAATGCTACAGCCTTGAGTTTCTATCTCCTTCACGCATTTTCCCTTCCAGTGCTCCAGCAAGTGTCTGCACAGAAGATTTCCAAAACTTAGCATTGATCATTCAACTAAAACAACTTATTAGTAGAATAAGATAAACTAAACTCAAATTGCTAAAAAATATGCAACACAATTCTAATGCTTAAGATCAACACCAAAGACGTGCCTAAAAGCAGTATAATAACATGATTTATTCAGAGTTATCACTCCCCCTCCTACTTTTCAACGCTGCATGATGAGTATTTTTAGTGACATGGTTGAAAGTTGCATGGAGGTTTTTATGGATGACCTAACTGTTTTTGGATCTCCATTTGAAGCATGCTTAATGAATTTAGAAAGAGTATTAATTCACTGTGAGGAAAAAGAATTGGTTTTAAATTGGGAAAAATGCCATTTCATGGTACTATCCAGTATTGTCTTAGGGCATATTGTCTCTTCTAAAGGAATAGAGGTTGATCAATCTAAGATTGAATTAATTTCTAAATTATCTACCCCTAAGACAATAAAGGATGTGAGATCTTTCCTTGGTCATGCTGGTTTTTATAGGTGGTTCATACAAAAAATTTCGAACATATCTAGACCACTATGTGCCCTCCTAGTTAAAGATACCCCCTTTGAGTGGACTCAAGCTTATCAAGAGGCCTTTAAAACACTTATTGGCAAGCTTACTTCCGCACCTATAATGCAGTTACTAGATTGGACTTTACCTTTTAAAATCATGTGTGATGCTAGTGACTACACTGTAGGTGCTGTTCTTGGATAGTGAAGGGAGGGAAAACTCTTTGTCATTTACTATGCTAGTAAGACTTTAAATAGTGCTCAAATGAATTACTCCACAACTGAAAAAGAATTGCTAGCTATAGTATTTGCTTTGGATAAATTTCATGCCTATTTAATTGGTTCTCCTATCCTTATTTTTACAGATCATACAGCCCTTAAGTACCTTCTCACAAAGAAGGATGCTAAGGCACGACTAATACGATGGATCCTACTCCTACAAGAGTTCGACATCACCATCAAAGATAAGAAATGAGTAGAGAATGTAGTGGTTGACCATCTATCCAGGATCACTTTTGAGGACACTTGCGATGACATACCAATCAAAGATAACTTTCTCGATGAGCCTTTAGTCTCCGTTACTCTGTTACTATGGTTTGCTCACATTGTGAATTATTTGGCTACAGGTGAGATACCAATGGATTGGAGTGCTCAAGACAAAAGGAAATTCTTATATGAGGTATGTAATTTCTATTGGGATGACCCCTATCTTTTCAAGTACTGCCCTAACCAAATTCTAAGAAGTTGCATCCCTAATGAAGAGATTGCAAGTGTCTTAGAATTTTGTCACTCCCAAGCTTGTGGAGGTCACTTTTCAATGAAAAAAATCGATGCAAAAATTTTGCGGTGTGGATTTTATTGGCCTACCTTGTTTAAAGATGCAAACACCTATTTTCGCTCATGTGAAAGGTGTCAAAAGTTAGGAGCTGTGTCTCGCCGAAATATGATGCCCCTAAACCCTATTTTAGTAATTGAAATCTTTGATTGTTGGGGCATCGATTTCATGGGACCCTTTCCTCCTTCCTTCGGATACCAATATATCATCATGGCAATAGATTATGTGTCTAAGTGCGTAGAGGTAGCAGCTTGTCGAAGCAATGATAATGGAACGGTGATTAAATTCCTTAAAGAAAATGTGTTATCTCGATTTGGTATACCACGTGCTATAATTAGCGATTGAGGTACACATTTTTGCAACCATTCTTTTGAAGATTTGATGAAAAAATATGGGATATTACATAAAATCTCTATTGCCTACCATCCTCAGACTAGTGGACAAGTAGAGCTTGCTAATAGGGAGATTAAACAAATTTTAGAAAAAACAGTTCGCAAGGATTGGTCGTTGAGACTAACTGATGCGCTTTGGGCTTACCGTACAGCCTTTAAAACTCCCTTAGGTATGTCGCCTTATCGGCTTGTTTTCGGAAAGCCTTGCCAGTTACCCGTGGAGCTCGAGCATCGAGCTTATTGGGCCATCAAGTCTTTTAATTTTGACATGGGCGCAGCGGGTAAGCTTAGGAAATATCAGCTGACCAAGTTAGAAGAGTTAAGAAATGATGCTTATGAAAATTCTAGAATCTATAAGGTTAAGATAAAAGTATTCCATGACAAAAAAAATTTGAGGAAAACATTTAAACCCCATGATTTGGTGTTCTTATACGACTCTAGACTTCATAAGCATCCTGGAAAACTTCGGTCAAGATGGACCGACCCTTTTATAGTGAAAAACGTTTTTGAAAATAGGGCGGTAGAAATTGAGGATACTAGAGATGGCTGGGTCTTTAAAATAAACGGTCAACGACTTAAGATCTTAATCGATAGACAAGATCTGGATGTGGAAGACATTTCACTTATGGATCCGATCTATTCACCTTGACCACACAACAAAGGTACGTTTTTATTTTTATTTTATTTTATTGATTTATTTGTTCTGTTTTCAATTAATTTTTACTCAATCTTAATTGTTAGTTTTTAGTTTAATTTAAATTTTTAGGATTATTTTTTTTATTTGGCTAACTTGATTTTATTTTTCTCTTTCTTTTTTGCAACCTAACAAACTTTTCTTGTAGAAACCAGGCCCATCGCACAACACCAGGCCCAGTGTGCTAGGCCCAGCGCCGCGCCCCTGCATTTGGCGCACTACAGTACCTAGAATGCCCGCAACACAGGTTAGGCCCAACGCCGCACCCCTGCACTTGGCCCACGCTGCAACGCCAATCCAAAATCCTGCTTTTTAAAACCCTTCATTCTGCCTTCTTCTTCATTTCCACTTGAACAAAACACAACAGCCCCATTTTACTCTCTCTTCTTCAACCCTCACAACCTTCACATACCCACTTCATTTTTCGTTCAAATTTCTTGTTTCTCCCATCATCTATTGCTAAATTGCTCACTAATTTTACAGATTTTGCTAGATATCTCTCTCAAAAGTTCGGTTCCAAAAAGATTTTGGATTCATCAAGAACACTTCAAGTTGGTGGTTAGACTTCTTTCTCCCCAACTTTGGACATCAAGTAAGCCTAATTTCTTCCCTTTTACTGTTCACTTGTGCTATTTGGTGGTTAAATTTTGCTTTAAATATATTGTTCTATATATTTGATTTCCTTGGCACCTAAGACCTAGAGATCTAGGGAAAAACAACAACAAGTATATGATAAGACCAAATTTGTTAGTTTTGATGCAAGTGAGAGATATATTCGGATGATGCAAACTAGAAAACTTATTCCAGAGAGAGGATTCAACATCACAGAGAGGGGAAACCCATCTCTGTTTAAAATGATTACTGATAGGAATTGGAGTACATTTACAAGACCCTTATCTCATTCCCTTCCAAATATGGTTAGAGAATTTTACGCTAATGCAGACGAGCATAGGAATAATAAAGTGAGGGTGAGAGGCAAAACAGTATCTTTTAGTAGCACATCCATAAATAGAGTCCATGGGTTACCAGACATTGAAAATAGTGAGTATAGTGCATATGCATCTAATATTTATTATGAAGAGATTTGCAATACTCTCTGTATTACGGGCACTACATGGAAAATAACGGGGGATACCTTTGTAACCTTGCCCGGTCCTTCTCTAAATGTAACTGCTAGGGCTTGGCAATATTTTGTATATCAGCGGATGATGCCTGCTCTGCACTATAGTGACCTAACTATTGAACGAGCTATTTTAATTTATGCAATTTTGATGGGAATGACTATCGATGTGGGCCAAGTCATTTTTACTTCTATCATGCATACTGTGCAACAAGGGCTCAGATTATACTTTCCTTCATTAATCACTCAATTGTGTGTCTGAGCCAGAGTCCTGTACAGTCCTAATGAGGAAGCCCAGCAACCCAAGAAACCCATCGATGATGCCATGCTAACTCAAATTAGAGCATCCAGGCCGCCAATTTCGGGAGAGGGAGTAGTAATTGCTGCCCCCCCTCCCCCCTCTAGGCATTTCACGATTGTCGAGCGTCTTGAGCGATTAGAGAGTCATTTTGACAAGCATCAGACACTGTTGCTTGATAGGATAGATCATCAAGACCGAATCTTGGCTAGGCAAGACCGATTCTTGGCTCGGCAAGCCGATTATCAAGCAGAGGTGTACTCTTATTTTGGTCAGATGTACCAACACCTTGCTACTGCTACTGGTTGTAATATGATCACTTTCCTACTATGCCACCCTATCCGAGTTCATCTTTTGACCCACCTCCCAAGGAAGGTGAAGGGAATGAAGGAAATGAAGAAGAAGACGAGGACTTAGATGATTAGTTTTGGGTTCTATCTTTTGTTTGCCTATTTTTATTTTGTTATCACCTCACTATCCCACCATATATTGTGTTTTCCCTTTTCCTTATTTTCTTTTTCATCTTTTATTTTTACATTTATAGTTATTCTTCTCCATTTTATGTGCTAACCTAACATATGGTGAGAATTTTAAGGGTACACCGTAGTTGCTTTCTTTTTGTTGTCTTGTTTTATGTTGTAGATCGGAATTTCAGCAAGAGGACTGGCATGCAATTCATTGGGTAGTGCACAATCTTCAACACCTGTGCACCCATGCTTACAAAGGGAGTTTCCTTTACTTTCTCTTTAACATTGAGGACAATGCCATTTTTAAGTTGGGGTGGAGGAGACGTATTTCTTTTTCATTAAATTGCTTGGTGTTACCTTCCCTTACCTTTTGTTTTAAGCATGCTTTGTGTTTACCTTGGATGTAATTCACATGTCAATGATATAAGCTTAATTGAGATAACATATATCATTTAGAAGTAGTTAAATCTTGCTTCGGTTTGAGAATAATTTAAGTGTCATTCTTGATTTGGTTAGAGACTCTAGTTTGTGGTAAGATTGTAGGATTAATCTAAAGCATTTAGAAAAGTTTTATGTGTGATTGCTTTGTGAATACTTTTTCGGTCTTGACAAGCTCTAGAACTTATTTAATAATCATTTGAGGTGAATTCCTAGAACGAACACTACTTAGGATATGATATAGGCCATTTTTGAACCGTTTGAGCCTTTCAAACTTACCATTGCTATACCTATTTGAGCATTTTTCTTGAAAAAGAATTTGAGCCTTGTTTCTTTCAAAAACCCATTTACTTACCCTTATGAGCCTAAAAATATTTTATCCTTACCCTTCTTTTAAAAGAACTTAGTTGTACACATTTGTTGAGAAGCACTTAAGAGGAGTAAGGATGGAAATATGAAAAACCATAACCCAAGTATATTAAAGAAGATAAGTGGGGGTTGTGGAAAAGAAAAGAAAAAGAAAATAAAAAAGGAGGTGAATAGGTATTTGCCAAAAATAGAAAAGAAAACAGAAAAAGAAGTGAATTATGGCAAAGAAAGAAGAAGAAGAAAAGAAAAAAATGGTGATCTATTGAGAGAAATACTCGAAGAATGGTTGAAAGAGTTGGGTATTGAAGTAAGGTTATCCAATGTTTAAAAGTGGTTGTATTAAAAGCTAATAGAGTAAGTTCTTTTACTTGCAAATCCTTCCCGTTCTTTCTTAACCCTTACCTTAGCCTAACATTACAAGCTTATTAAAGACCTATTGATCCAATGAAGTGTGATTTTTCTACAATAGTGGAGAGTGATTTGAAAAATAAGCCTATGGAGCTTGTTTATGTGATAGATGTCACACAATTTATTATTTTTTTAGAGACCAAGACTTGTATTCATGAATGTTATGCATAGAATCATCCGGGTGTTCGGATTAATGGATTGTGGTAAGATGGATGATAAGAGTCGATAACGATTTCAAGATTGATGCTTGGATTACTTTTAGAATTAAATGATATTTAATGATTCTATATGCTGCGTATTATGTGCAATTTATGAGACAAAAATGTGAATTGCTCCTTGTTTAACACTCGCATCACTCAACCTTGTTTTGATTCCTACCATAGAATTCATCTCTCATTTCGCTTGAATTGCTAGGGACTAGCAATAAGCTAGTAGGGAGCTATGATGAGGGGCATAAAATGCATCTCAACAGTGCTTAATCATTAGCATTTTAGGGTTGATCTCGGTCTTAATTGCATTTTTACGTGTTAATAACTCTAAAGTGATATTCATAAATCATTGACTTAATTCGATGCATTTTTAGGTGCCTTGAAGTCCAAAAGAAATGGAAAAGATATCATCTCTTAAAGCACAAAGTTTTGATACATATAGGAGTGGAAGAGTGGTTATGAAGAGACAAAATGATGAAAAGCATTCAAACCCCAAGAGCCAAAGCATTCCAAGACCAAGAGAAATTGTTTCAGCACTTGAAGAAGCTAGGAGCATCAGTGTGCGCCGCGCCGCGGATAGAGCAGTGCCACACCACCCAGCACCGCACTCCTTGGCATCCCTCCTAGCGTCGTGGCATGGCTAGCGCAGCGCCGCACTGCCCAGCAAAGCATACTCTCAAGCTTTGGGTGAGCGCTGAGGTGCCCAGAAAGGAGAGGTGCGGCGCGCACATGGTCTCCTGACCTAATTAAGACCTCTAAGTTACTATTTGAGCCCACAAATACCCTTGAACCCTTGTACTATAAATAGGGCACTTAGGGTTGAAGAAAAAAAGGAATCAAGGTCTGGAAACTCAAAGAAGCAGCCTCATTCTCCTCCATCAAAGTGTTCAACCATGAGTTCCATGGTGAACTAATCTCCAAACAAGGCGAAGGAATGAATCTCTAGGTTTTGTTGTTCTTTAATTCCTTTATTAGTTCAGTTGTAATTGGGATTTATTGTCAAATATTGTTATGACTTATTCTTTAATCTAATTAGAAGATTTCCTTTCAATCCAGTGATTGTATCTTTTTCTTTGATATAAGTTTAGTCATGATTATCTCATATCAAGGTTGTTTAGATGTGATTGAGTCCGGTAGACTTATTCTCTAAGGTTTTCCGTTACTGCAATATTGTCTTTAAAGATACATTGTCATTTCTTGATAACTCTATAGTTAAGCCATATTTGTTTAACCAATAAAGAAGAGTAAGTCATATCTATTACATTGGGGTTTGTATATGAGCTTTAATTGAATATCCACTGATTGCTTGTTTGGGATGTGAAACTTGCAATCGAGATAAGAACAACTGAATTAAGATTGGAATAAAGGCAACGAGCCTAGGGAGGACTCCTGGAACCTTGTTGTTACTCTATTATTATTATTCTCAACGTGTTACATATTCTGCTCTCAATTACTTCATTGTCAAAACTTCATATATTCTCACCCGATCTTATTGTTCGTGTTTAGGTTTACATCTTCTCTTATAGTTAACTTGTTTCCCTGTGGAATCGACACCCCAAGGCTGTGCTACAACTATCGCGTTACTCTTTGGGAGTAATCAATATCCCTGGTGAAAGTCTGTAGATTAGATGGTGGTCAAAATATATTACCATAAGTGGCATATCATATTTGAGTTCAATCGTTTCAAGAATTTGTGTGAAATTTCATTACGGTGTCAACTACAAGGGGCTAGTTGTAATTCTTGGATTTCATTTTGATGTTGCATTTATTTGGTTTCATGTTTTTCTATGTCATTAGCTTGCTGTTCATTTTGGTGAGTCTAGAGTTGTTCTTCCTAGTTTCTGCTAAGGTTATTTGTCTTTGATTTATCCATTTTTATTTTCCATTGATGTTGAGAAAACATATGTAACATTATTAACACATTGCAAGATAAATTTTATTTTTTTCGTAGTCAAATCAGCTATTTTACTTGTTGAACTCTTCCTTTTTTTTATCTTAAAACCTTTGTTCTTATGTAGATTTAACTTTCATTTGATGGTTGGAAATTGTTGATTTTGATTAGACATATATAATAATATGTACCATATCTATATGATCTCTTTCGATTTTGTGTTCTTTAGGATTTTTTTCTTATTTGTGCTTGTACATTTTTTTTATGGTACATTCTTTGTCAGTACTAGCCTAATACTTGTTTTTTATTTCATGTTCTTGTGTTCATAGCAAGTATCTTCTTTGGGAGGGTTTTCAAGTTGTTAACAATCTATTCTACTTCATGGAACTTGTAAAGAAGAAATTGGATCAATTAAATATGATGATGAGGCTATTAGCTCTAAAAAAATTATGGGCGCAAGAATATTTTAATTTGTTGTTGTTGTATTTGGGCATGGATATTGATTATGATTTTACTTGTACGATTTTTAATTTTGTTGTTGGTTTTGTTAAATGAGCCTTTTGGAATTGTGATGGTGTTTTTGGACAAGATTTTATGGGTTTAGTAGTGTATTTTGTGAAATAGAGTTTTAACCTTGATTTCAAATGAATGAATGATCTTTATTGTGATATTTTCGGTTACATGATTACTAGTAAAAAATGTTTATTTTGACATATCTATTTAGCAAAATTGAGAAATGAAATTAATCAGATTTCAAATTTAAAGCCAAAGAGGAAATTTTGGTTAAAGTTCCAAGAATAACATTTTGGTGAAGATTTTTAGAATTTATTTAACAAACAATTATACATGATATAGGGAGGGGGAAGGGTTTCGGCATGTTTGATCCATGGTATATAAAATATATTGAAAATTTGAAAATAAAATAATATTAATTATTTTCAAGTATTTGGTTTGTGATAGAAAAATGTATTTAGTAAATATGAGAAATAAAATTAATAAAAATTTCATATTTAAACTCAAAACTGAAAACAATTACAAGAAAGTGTATCCAAATAGTTTTCTATTTTCAAAACAGTTTTCAAAATAAGATTATCCAAATAACATTTCGCTGTTTTCTATTTTTGAAAATAGTTTTTGAGTTACAATTATCCAAACATATTTTCTAAAAAAATATTAGAAAATTGTTTTCAGTTTTCATTTTCGAAAAACAGTTTTCAAAAACTGAAAATTGGAAACTAGTACCCAAACATGCCCTTAAAAATTGGAAAACAGATAAAGTAAAGGAAATAAAAGAAATGAAAGGTAAAAGGTCCCTTAAATAGCCCTTGTCAAGTGAACCATTGCCTAGACGTATGGTTAATGTGCCAATTACACTGACATGATCAAAAGTGCTTTGGGCAGTTGAAGCGTTCATTCATTATTAATGTGAAAATTCACATGGACGCCTCAGGAGAACAAAATGTCTCCTCCAAACACATGGACTTAAAAGCATAGTCCATATTCTTCTGATGGGCTCAACAAACCCAAGCCCAGAATAAAAAATAATTACAAAGTCCAGCTTGCATGGGACTAAGGCTCATGTAGTCACACAATCCCATCTAAGCCTAGCTCAGTTAAAACTAAGGCTTTAAAAATCTAAAAAATGCTACCCCAATTCAGTAAGAAGTTGACTATATTCAACAACTTCTCCCGATGTGGAGCTAAACGCTCCCGAAGCCACATAGTTTTACCTCAGTCAAAAGGAATTATGACTTAAATCAACACTCCTATCAAAGCAGGTTAAAAGGCTTGTGTCCCACAAATTACTACTATAGTGGAGTTGTGACTTTAGCTATACAATTCCCATCAAAATATAACTACGACTCCTAAGCCTCATAGTTCATTCGATCAAAAGAGGAATCACAGTTTCAATCACACTTCCACTAAAATGGAATCTAGGCCTTAGCCATAGAAATCCCTTAGAAGAAGAAACAACGCCAAGCAGTCGTAATCTAGCTCATAAAGAAATCCACCCTACAATTAGTATTACAATGGAGCTATGACTTCAGCTATACAATCTCACTGAAGTATAACTATGACTTCTAAGCCTCACAGTTCACTCGAGCAGAAGAGGAATTACGGCTTTAGTCACGCTTCCACTAAAATGGAATCAAGGCCCTAACCATGCAAATCTTTTAGAAAATTGACTAGCTCTCCTACACCTCACAATTCCACAAAACTTAAAGAAGGAAAAAATTTTAGTTAAACAACTCATACCAATTTGAGGCTATGGTTTCTCAAAACCATACAATCCCACTTTGAATCAAGAGAGTTAAAAACTCCAATCACATAATTCTGACAAAAAGCACGTTTTAGTTATATGATTCTTGTAAAAAATGAAGCTTGGTTTCATTCCCTGAATATCCCATCGACATGGAATTATGACCCTTAAAATACATAAATTTTGACCTTTATTCAATAGGAGTTCAGATTACAACCAATTAAAACCTTACAAAATATGGGACTAAAGGCTCTTAGAGACATACAATTCCACTTTGAGTCAATTAAGAAATATGACTTTAGTTCAATGATCCCTACCAAACAGAGACTATGACTTCAACATAACGAGAACTTATTTTGAGCAAGTTAAATGGCTTCCAAAGCTACGCAATCTAATTAGGATTGAAGAGACAATGGCTCCAGTCATGTTACCCCTCCAAATATCGGCTATGGTCAACAAAAAATCCTCCTGGTATAGAAGCAATCCTTTTACCTCTAACTCAATAAAGGAATAAGTCTTAAGCATGTGATTCTTACCACAAGAGAACTGAGGCTCTAGCCACAAAGTTCCCGCTTACTTAGAATCCATGTTTTAAAGCTATGCGGCTCCCTAAAGAACAACACTCTAAGCCATAGCCTTAACTTCTATCCCATTGAGGTAGCAAAAAATAATTATACTCCCTTAAGAATCACTTCAGATCTCTTTAAGGAGGGGAGGGCATATGATGTGACCAAAATTACTTGGTCCAATAAAAACCAGACACGTGGACTATTACCCTTTAGGCAAAGACCTGGCCTGACTATAATGATGGACACACCATCTCTTACTATGAAGACTTTAATCATTATGTGAGAACTCATAATCAAAGGTCACTTCCCTCAGGAAAAGATCACCTTGTTAGGAGAGGGAATATAGGACAAAAAAAAAAGAAGGATTAAGTAGAAAATAGAGAAAATGCTTCACTATTTCGAGTAAGTGATGATCTCTCAAGTATTTCTTGCATAAATGCTTCTAAAAAATATTATTCAATGCCTAATATCTCTAGTTATAGATTATTTATAGAGCTTTATAACACTTATCATCCTTAGTCTTGACATTTAAGTTGGTTACTACCACTAACAACCTTCTAACAACTTTCTAACTACCTTAACTACTTAGTAACTAATCTCTCAATTGATGTAAGATTAGAAAGCTTAGATAATATATTCCTTAGTCCATGTAGGTAGTATTCTAGCTTGCAAAATCCTTCTCTAATTTGAGATAGTGTTGGTAGCGTTCTCTTCCTCTGTTGTATTGTTCTCCTCTAATCCTTACTATATGTCTTCCTGTACTTGTTCTGTTGCTATCTTTGTTTCACTTTCCAGCTTTTTGTTGACTTCCTGTTGATCTCTATCATTCTTGTCCCTATCAAAATGAATCTTTCCCTCAAGGTTTAAAGATGGATAAGACTTCAACAGGTCTTGAAAATTTTTCCATGAAGTATCCTCAGGTAAGAAACCTTTGCACTGAACTAATACTTGAGGAATAACTTTACCTTTTAATATAATTTTGTTTTTACCTAGCATAATTAAAATTAAAACCACAGGCTGGTTCTTAAAGCATACTGGTGGTAAAGGAATAACATTGGCACATATAGAGAGACCTATGAAGGGTCTTGCTTCCATCAAGTAACTGTAATCTGTAAGCTAGTGTCCCAATCTTCTGTACAATCTAAAAACTACCAAAGAACCTCTTACTTAACTTGTTATTTGCTCTAAAAGCTACAAAGATTTTTTTATAAGGTTGTAGTTTAACCAAGACTCAATCCTCTTTTTGAAAGTTAATTTCTTCCTATACTTATCTTGTTGAGCCTTTATTTTGGACTGAGCTTAAGCAAGGTTGGTCTTCAGCTGTTACAGTAGCTCAGTTTTGGTCAATAATTGGTACTCTACTGCAACTAAATTGGAGGAAGCTATAATATAACCTAGGATCGTATTATGCTTTCTGCCATATACAGTCTTAAATGGGGTCATGCCAATAGATGATTGGTAACTAGCATTGTACTAAAATTTAGCCCAAGGTAAATAAATGGCCCAAGACTTGGGTTGTTCATGAACAAAATCCTTGAGGTATTATTCCAAATACATGTTAAGAACTTTAGTTTGTCCACCATGTTCAGGATGATAAGAGGAGCTCCTATTAAGTGCAATACCACTAAGAATGAACAGTTGCTTCCAGAAGTGGCTAAGAAATATTGAATCTTTATCAAAGACTATGGATATAGGAAATCCATAATGTTTGATGACTATCCCATAACATAATTGAGCCATAGTGATTGCTGTGAAGTTGGTCTTTAGTGCTCTAAAGTGAGTAATTTAGATAGTCTATGCATGACCACTAGTATGACAATGTAATCCTTAGATAGTGGAAGACTAGTAATGAAATCCATGGAAACTTCTTCCCATATCAAATTTGGTATAGAAAGTTGTTGTAGTAATCCTGCAATTCTTATAGTTAGATATTTGATGAACTAGTAAGTAAGGCAATTCTTCACAATTGTTTTTACTTATTTCTTCATTTTTGGCTAAGAAAAGATTGCTGATAGTCTTAAGTATGTTCTCAAAACTCCATAATGTCCTCCCATTGGAGAAGAGTGGAACTTATTGATGAGTATGGTCCTTAACTTAAATTGAAACCTTATTATGAGTTTACCTTAAAAGTATAGTAACCCTTCTTTAATGGTTTAATCTAGATATAAAAAATGATTAGCTTGAATGCCTTGGTGTAGAGCAACTAATTCTGGATCAAAAACATTCTCCATTTGTAATTATACAATAATATCACATGTGGGCTTTGCTATAATCATTAAAGCTCCGATACCAACTAGTTCAGAAGCCTGAGGTGAGTCTATAATATTCTATGGAAAGATGGATGTTGGTATTCGTCCAAGAATTAAACTAGTTGAAGGGTTTAGCATGTTCAGCATCAGGTAATGGGTGGGTGTCGCGGCCCATAGGAAGTCCAAAAGTTGAGGGAGGAGCTATGCACCACGGCTCAAGGTGTGCACACCGTGGCATAGCCCTATGCACTGCAGCACAGGCCACCCAAATTGCGATGCCCAACATGGCAGAAGCTCTCCCACCTTTCAAGCCGCGGCATGCCCTGTTTTGAGTCGCGGCTTGAAGCACACCTGATGCACTCCCATCAGCCTTTTGAAAAGGTGCATGGAATTTCATTAAAATGCACAGGATCACTTAGGATTGATGAAGGGCTATGATTGATTAGTCCTCAAGATCTAAGGGTGGAGATTGACCTTCAAGATTGGTCAAGAAGTTGGTGCACAATATAAAGGGTCACCTAGCTTCAAAGAGACATAACATGTGAGTGTGAAAGTGAGAATCAATTGTAAGAGTGCAAAGACACTAAACACAAGGAAGATTTCTTGTAGAGAGGTTGGTTGTTTAGAGAGAGAGAGTAGAATAGAAAGGGGATTCAAGGGCTTGTAAGGTGAATTTTCTTGGAAAAATTCCAGAGTTAATTCTTATCACTTTCTTTTACTTCTTCTTCTTTCGTTCTTCAAGAACCATTGAGTTCTTGAAGAGGTGTTCCTGATTGTAAAGAACTCCATTGACAAGATAGTGCAGAGAGCTCGAAGGAGCTCACGGGGACGTAGGCACATTGCCAAACCTCGTCAACAAATTGCTTTTGTTCTTTCTTTTCTTTGATTGGTTGATTTCTGTTCTGTTTGCACAAGTCATTCTAGACTTGGGTGTTTAGAAGATCACCTCCTGGGCATCTTGAGGGTGGTTTCCCAATAGTGGTATTAGAGCTGGAACAGAAGGTATCGGAGCAAGACTCCAAGAATCAAAGATCAACTTTTTGGGTGATTCAAGAACGGAGTTGAGATCAAGATCTAATCGTGTTCTTGAGGGTGCTTCAAGAACGGTATTAAGATCAATCTTCAATCGTGTTCTTGAGATTTAGAAGAAGTTGGAAAGTAAATGTGGGTGTTGCATAAATCTGGAATTTTCTCCGCAAGATGGGTTCAAATTTCATTGTTGAGAAGTTTGACGGAAAGGGAGACTTTGCCCTTTGGAAGCGGAAGATCAAGACTGTTCTTATATAACAGAAGGTGGACTTAGCTATTGGAGAAGATGATGCTTTTCCAGAAAGTATCACGGAGGTCCAGCGGATTGAGATGAAGAAGATGGCGTATATCACCATCTTTCTACACATCTCGGATAGTGTCATAAGGGAGTGCGGAGACTCGGAAGATCCAATTGTCATATGGAAGAAACTAGATGAGTTGTTTCTTACCAAAACTCTCCCTAATAAAATTTATCTTCTTAAAAGAATCTTTGCTTTTAAAATGGATCCTAATAAAGAGTTGCAAGATAATCTTGATGTGTTTAATAAACTAGTTTAAGATTTGGCTAGTTGTAGTATAACATTCCCGGATGAACAATTGGTTATCATGTTGTTAAATTCTCTTCTGATTATTTTGAGAGTTTGATTAATGCTATTGAATATGGGAGAGATACACTAACCAAGGAAATTGTGATCAATGCTATAAGGGCTCATGATTTCAAAGCCAAGATGAGGGAAACATCAAGTGGAGAATGGCTATTCGTTATAGGAAGGCTAGCAACTCAAAATGGCAGTAGCATCCATGGAAACTACCGGGAGAAATCAAAGGGTAGAGGGGCAGAGCCATGGGAGATCGCATTCTAAATTGAAGTTTAGAGGAAAGCGATGCTTCTACTGCAATAAGGAGGGTCACTTCAAGAAAGATTGCAAGAAGAGGTTGTGAGATGAGAGAGAAAGAAGCCATACCAACAATGGAGAGGCTTCGGTTGCCAAAAGAGAACAGCAAGATGATGTTCTTGTTGTGTGCTCAAATGTGAGTAGGAGACAAGGCAGCGAGAAATGGATCCTAGATTCTGGGTGCACTTATCACATGTGCCCTCACAAGGATTAGTTCAAGAATTTCAAGGAAACCAATGACAGAAAGGTTTTCTTAGGGAATGATACTTCTTGCCAAGTGAGGGGGATAAGAGACATCCAATTGAGAATGTTTGATGGAATCACAAGGCTGCTGCGGAATGTGAGGTATCTTCCAGATTTGAGAAGAAACTTGATCTCATTGGGGCAGCTGGATTCCATGGGGTACACATACAAAGCAAAGAGAGGAAGGATCAAGGTAACCAAGGGATCTTTGATAGTGATCAAAGCAGCAATTAAGGATAGTCTCTATGAGATGATCGGAGAGACAGAAATTAAGGATCAAGCAGCAAGCTTGATGACTGAGATAGATAAGGTAGTACTTTGGCATAATCTCTTAGGACATATGAGCGAAAAGGGGTTGCAAGTTCTTAGCAAGAATGGTCTACTTGATGGTGACAAGATAGAGAAACTTGATTTCTGCGAGAGTTGCATTCTTGGGAAGCAACATCGGGTCAGCTTCAACACTAGAGCGCACAATTCTAAAGGGATTCTTGACTACATCCATGTGGATCTTTGGGGACCAGCAAGAACACCAACACAGGGAGGTAATCGTTACTTTCTGTCTTTAATTGATGATTATTCAAGAAAGGTTTGGGTTTATTTTCTTAGAAATAAATCAGATGCTTTGAATAATTTTGTGGTGTGGAAAAAGTTGCTAGAGACTCAAATGAGCAGGGTAGTTAAGGTGTTAAGAACCGATAACGGCTTAGAATTTTTTAATAAGGATTTTGATAAATTCTGTGAATTAAATGGCATTCTAAGACATAGAACGGTTGTGAAAACCCCTCAGCAAAATGGAGTTGTTGAGGGGATGAATAGAATCATTATAGAAAAGGTTAGGTGCATGTTAATTGGGTCCAGTTTACTAAAATGTTTTTGGGGAGAAGCTGTGTCAACTACTGCATATTTGGTTAATAGATCACCCTCTAGGGCTTTAGACCTTAAGACTCCCATGGAAATATGAAGTGGAAAACCCTCTGAGTTAAACAACCTTAGAACTTTTGGATGTACTGCATTTGCACATCAAAAGGATGATAAACTTAGCCCAATGTCTAGAAAATGTGTGTTTCTAGGGTATAGTGATGGGGTTAAGGGTTATAGGTTATGGTCCTTAGAGCGAAAAGGAATGAAACTCATAATAAGTAGGGATGTCATTTTTAATGAATTGTTATTTCCTTATTTGGAGAAAACTAACCCTGCAGGGGATAGTGAGCAAACCAGTCCAAAATTTGTGAAGTATAGCATCAAAGAGAATTTAGTTCAGGTAGAGCAAGGAAGGCAAGAGGATTCAGACCAGATAGAGCTCATTGATGAAGGCTAAGCTCAAGACACTCAAGAGGAGGCTGAACTAGAAGAGGATGATGCAGCAAGTCAGAATGACTATCAGCTCACAAGGGAATGGGAAAGGAGGGTAGTTAGACCACCTTTGAGATATAGTTTTGTGGATGCTCATGTAGCAGCTCCTTAAGACAGAAGAAGGGGTTGAACCAGAAACTTACATGGAAGCCATGGAATGTAAGGAGTTGTCAAAGTGGCAGCTAGCTATGGAGGAAGAAATTGATTCTTTGAGGAAGAAAAACTCTTGGGAATTGGTGCCTAAACCAGAAAAACAGAGAGTTATGGATTGTAGGTGGATCTACAAGATCAAAGAAGGGAACTGGTGAGAGTCATAAAATGCATCTTAACAGTACTTATTTATTAACATTTTAGGGTTGATCTAGGTTTGAATTGCACTTTTATACCTTAACAACTCTAAAGTGATATTCTTGGATTGTTGATCTATTTCGATGCATTTTCAAGTACTTTAAGTCCAAAAGAGATGGTAAACTATCATAGCTTAAAGCACGATGCTTCGATGCATATCATAGTGAGGGCATGGTTGCAGAAGGACAAAATGAAGAGAAACTAAGTATTTAGTGTTCCATGCTGTAGCCCAGAACTTTAAGCCTCGGCTTCCAGAACCATCAACTTCTCGGATAAGAAAAGAAGTGTGTGCGCTGTGACCTGGAAAGTCTGAGCCACGACCTCTAGAACCAAGTCCAAAAGAGCCAAGAAGACATCAGTGTGCACCGTGGCCTGGATCAATCTGAGCCGCGGCCTAGCAATCTGAGCAGTGGCCTAGAACAATTTGAGCCGTGACCTCCAGAAACATGAAGAAAACCAAAAGTCTGAATTGCGGCCTAGATTAGTGTGAGCCGCGGCGCGAGCGCGATGTTTTGTTTCCGAGTCATGACCTAATTTGGGTTTTAAATAATTGTTTAGACCAAAAACACCATTGGACTTTTTGTATTATAAATAAATCACTTAGAGTTTGATAAAGAGACATCATTAAGGCTGAAAAACTCAAGAAGGCTGCCACATTCTCCCCTATCAAAATGTTCAAGCATGAGCCCCATGGCTAACTAATCTCCAAGCACGGCAAAGGGATGAATCCTTAGGTGTAGTTGTTCTTATTTTCCATTATTGATTCAGTTTTAGTTTGGATTTATTGTCAAAACATTGTTATGATTTACTCTTTGATTTAATTAGAAGATTTTCTCTTAATCTGATGATTGTATTTTTCTCCTCGATATAAGTCTAGTCATGCTCTTCTTATGTAAAGACTATTGGATGTGATTGAGTCCGGTAGATTTATCTTTTAGGTTTGTCCATTACTGCGATATTGTCATTAAGATATATTGTCGTTTCTTGATAAATCTATAGGATAGGTTATGTGTGCTTAAATTGAAAGTAAAGAGTAATTCATATCAATTACATTAGGGTTTACATGTTCTTTGATTGAATATTTACCAATTGCTTATTTGGGATGTGAAACTAGTAATCGAGATAAAAACAATTGAATCGAGATTGGAATAAGGCAACGAACCTAGGGAAGATTCCCGGACCTTTGTTGTTTCTCTATTATATTCTTCAATTTATTTACACAATTTTCTCACATTACTTCATTACCAAAACTCAGATTCTCTCACTTGATCTTTATCGTTCGTGTTAAGGTTTACACTTTTCCTTTGTAGTTCTCTTTTTTTCGTGGGATCGATTCCTCAACTATACACAATAACCACATATTAGTTTGAGAGTAATCAAATTTTGGCACCATTGCCAGGGAAACACGCTTTAGTACAAGGAAGATTGTCAACTTTGAGATAAGACGGTAATACTGTTCTTTTCTCTTAGTTTTGATTTTCTGATTTTCTTTTATTATTCTCTCCTTTAACTCATTTGGTATATGCTTAGACTGAGAGACTCGAGAGGTAGATTCATTAGAGGACCCGAAATAGAGTTATCCTCTCCTTCCACGTCCGTTAGTGAAACCTCGCCTAGATCAAACCATAGTGTACACCCAAACGAGAATTTAGAGGATTTTGTTAACATGGCTGATAACCTCAATGAGAATGTCACTAGGACACTTAAGGATTACTTGCATCTTAGTCGAACAGCCACACTATCATGCATCATGTTTCCAGCCAATACTTGCCATCAAGATTTTAAAACAGGGATGATACAATTACTCCCTACGTTTCATGGCTTGGAAAACGAAAACCCATATGTGCACATTAGGGAGTTTGAGGAAGTAGTTACAACTTACATAGTCAAGATGATATCGTGAGACTCAAGTTTTTTCTTTTGCTTTGAAGGATAAAGCTAAGAATTGGCTATACTCGCTAAGGCCACGATCTATTGGGTCATGGAATGAGATGACTTAGGTTTTCTTTAATAAATACTTAACTCAACATAAGACCAATGCTTTAAAAAGGCGAATCTCCACCTTTGCACAAAAGGACAATAAGACTTTGTATCAGTCTTGGGAGAAATTTAAGGAGTTGTTAAGTATGTGTCCTTACCATGGGTACGAGAATTGGTGTTTAGTGAGCTATTTTTATGAGGGACTTACATACAGAGAGCGCCAATTTGTAGAGATGATGTGCAATGGTGAATTTTTATAAAAAGATCCTGATGAGGCCATAGAATACCTCAATGAGCTTGCTGAAAAAGCTCACACTTGGACTGGACCTAGTGCTACTGAAAGCACAAATAGGTCACGACCTGTAGGAAACCCCACTAGTGGTGGAATTTACCATCTTATGGAAGAGGACAACCTAAAGGCTAAGGTTGAGAAGCTCACTAGGGAGTTAGATGCGTTAAAGACTAAAGGCTCAAAGCCAACACACGTGGCTACTAAAGCCGAATCTTTGGAACCATGTTTTTTGTGTGATGGGGTAGACTATCCCGCCCAAGAGTGTCCTATATTTGTTGATATGAGAGGGACGTATGAGGAATAATGTAATGCCTGAAGAATGTACAAGAAGTCTTTAGCACCCTTCCCTAATACCTATAATCCAGGATGGTGCAATCACCCCAATTTTAGCTGGAAGTCTGAAAACCAGCAGCTTGCACAACCCCCTAGATCATATCCTACACCATATCATGCACACTCATCCTCTAGGAGTTCTTTAGAAGACACTTTGCATGCTTTCATTAAGGCACAAGGTAAGACAAACCAAAGAAGTGAAGCATTAATTATGTTGGTTGTTGAAGAGAACAAGGAAATAAGGAGCCAAGTGACCAAACTGATGGGCACCTTGAGTGTGAATGAGCGAGGTAAGTTTCCTTCTCAAGCTCAGTCCACACCCCATGGTCAACACATGGCACAAGTAAATTTGAAAGATGTGAATGCCATTGTGACACGGAGTGGTAAGTCATTACACATCCCAGCAACGAACAAATTAGAGGATGTGGAAAAGGGTCAAGGTAGTAGTGATGTCGAGCTGCCCAAGGACCTTGAGATTACCAAGAGTCCTGTTAAGGCACCATTCCTTCAAGCCTTAAAATCAAACAAGAAAAATCTGGACCTAAACAATGAAATCCTAGAGAACCTAAGGCAAGTAAAAATTAATCTTCCTCTTTTGCATGTGATTAAACAAGTTCCTACTTATGCGAAAGTTCTCAAGGATTTGTGTATAGTTAAGAGGAAGCACCATGTGAAGAAAACATCATTCCTAACAGAGCAAGTTAGTGCTTTAATTGAGCAAAGGATTCCCCCCAAATACAAGGATCCTGGCTGTCCAACCATTGCATATAGCATTGGAAATCATGAGGTTGGACAAGCATTGCTAGATTTAAGAGCTAGTGTAAATCTGATGCAATTTTCTATTTATTTCCAGCTGGGTTTGGAAGAAATCAAATCAACCGATGTGGTATTACAATTGGCTGACTGTTCAGTCAAATTACCCCGGGGTGTGGTAGAGGATGTTCTAATTCAAATTGATAAGTTTTATTATCCTGTTGATTTCTTAATCCTTGATACTACTTCTGTTGTTGACATTAACTCTAAAATTCCTTTAATTTTAGGTAGACCTTTCCTTGCTACTACAAATGCTCTTATTAATTGTAGGAATGGACTCATGAAGTTGTCCTTTGGAAACATGACCCTCGAGGTGAACATCTTCAATGTTGCAAAACAACCAGAAGATGATGACGAGAGCCACCAGTTATACATGATTGAGTCACTTATCGATAGGGGAGTTTCTATAGCTCATGATTTTGATCCTCTTGAGTATATTCTTGTTAATTCTGAGTTTAATTCTATTAATGGTAAATCTGTTGTAATTGATATTTGTGCTATTTTTGATAAATCTCAGGATTATGGCACTCGAGCATGGCAATCGAAGTTTGAGGAGTTGCCTGAAAGAAGCGAGAAACAAGTCCCTTCAAGTGTGGAAGCGCCCAAAGTTGAATTAAAGCCGCTACCCAAGGGTTTGAAGCATGTTTTCCTCGGTCTAGGTGATACTTTTCCTGTTATTATCTCATCTGAATTGTCTGAGTCTCAAGGTGAGAAATTAATTCAGACCCTAAATGAACATAAATCATCCTTAGGTTGGAGCATGGCTGATTTAAAAGGGATTAGTCCCCTGATCTATTCTCATAAGATAAATTTGGATGAAGGAACTAGCCCTCGTAGAGACCCCCAGCGTAGGCTTAACCCCTCTATGAAAGAAGTGGTGAAAAATGAAGTGTTGAAACTATTAGATGCGGGAATTATATCCCCCATAGCTGATAGTAAATGGGTAGGTCCTACACAGGTCGTTCCTAAAAAGTCTGATGTCACTGTGGTGAAAAATGACCTAGGAGAGTTAGTCCCTACAAAACTTGTGACTGGGTGGCGAATGTGCATTGATTACAGAAAATTAAATGCTGCCACCCGGAAAGATCATTTCCCTCTCCCTTTTAACGATCAAATTCTTGAGCGTGTAGCTGGTCATCCTTCTTATTGTTTCTTAGATGGTTATTCTGGTTATTATCAAATTGAAATTGCATTAGAAGACCAGGAGAAAACCACTTTCACTTGTCCCTTTGGTACTTATGCTTTTCATAGAATGCCATTTGGATTGTGTAATGCACTTGCTACTTTTCAACGTTGCATGATGAGTATTTTTAGTGACATGGTTAAAAATTTCATGGAAGTTTTTATGGATGACTTGACTATTTTTGGATCTTCATTTGATGTATGCTTATTGAATTTAGAAAGAGTATTAATTCGTTGTGAGGAGAAGGAATTAGCCTTAAATTGGGAAAAATGCCATTCCATGTTACCTTCAGGTATTGTCTTAGGACATATTGTTTCTTCTAAGGGGATAGAGGTTGATCAATCTAAGATTAAATTAATCTCTAAGTTACCTACACCTAAGACAGTAAAGGATGTGAGATCATTTCTTGGTCATGCTGGTTTTTATAAGAGGCTCATACAAAACTTTTCCACCATATCTAGATCACTATGTGCCCTCCTAGTTAAAGATGCCCCATTTGAGTGGACACAAGCTTGTCAAGAGGCCTTTAAAATGCTGATTGGCAAGCTTACTTTAGCACCCATAATACAGTCACCTGATTGGACTTTACCTTTTGAGATCATGTGTGATGCTAGTGACTTTGCTGTAGGTGTTGTTCTTGGACAGCGAAGAGAGGGCAAACCTTTGGTCATTTACTATGCTAGTAAAACCCTAAATAGTGCTCAGATGAATTACTCCACCACTGAAAAGGAATTGCTAGCTGTAGTAGTTTCTTTTGACAAGTTTCGTACTTTTTAATTGGTTCTCCTATTCTTATTTTCATAGATCATGCAGCCCTTGAGTACCTTCTTATAAAGAAGGATGCTAAGGCACGACTAATACGGTGGATCTTACTCTTGTAAGAATTTTACATCACCATCAAAGACAATAAAGGATGACCATCTCTCGAGGCTCACATTTGAGGACACCTTTGACGACATGCCAATCAAGGATGGTTTTCCCGATGAGCATTTACTCTCTATTACTTCTCTACCATGGTTTGCTCATATCGTGAATTATTTGGCTACCGGTGTGATACCAATGGATTGGAGCACTCAAGACATGAGGAAGTTCTTGAATGAGGTACGTAATTTTTATTAGGATGACCCTTGTCACTTCCCTGACCAAATTTTAAGGCGTTGCATCCCTAATGAAGAGATTGCCAACGTCTTGGAATTTTGTCACTCCCAAGCTTGTGGGGGCCATTTTTCAATGAAAAAAACCACTGCAAAAATTTTATAGTGTGGATTTTATTGGCCCACCTTGTTTAAAGATGCAAATATCTATTGTCGCTCATGTAAAAAGTGTCAAAAGTTAGGAGTTTTGTCTCGTCGTAATATGATGTCCTTAAACCCAATTTTAGTGATTGAAATCTTTGATTGTTGGGGCATTGATTTTATGGGACCATTTCCTCCTTCTTTCGGATATCAATATATCATTGTGGCAATAGATTATGTGTCAAAATGGGTAGAGGCAGAAACTTACCGAAGCAATGATAATAGAACGGTAATTAAATTTCTCAAAGAAAATGTGTTATCTCGATTTGGTGCACCACGTGTTATAATTAGTGATTGGGTGATAGATGCTTAAATATACATATTTAAGCCCCCTTATTTACACTTGTTAGGTCATTTATTACGTTAATTTGGTCTCTTTTACTCCATTTGTGTGTTTTACATGTTTTTATAGGGTCTTGGAGAAAAAGAAGCAGTTTTGGCACTTTAAGGAAGAAATCTAGAAGCCCTGGAGCACTCTCTGGACAAAGTGCGATCGAGCGCACCATGCAAGACGATGGAGCGCACATGCGATCGTGCGCACACTTGAAGGATCGAGCGCACACTGCGATCGAGCGCAAGGACACATGTGATCGAGCGCACATGTACGGGCGTAAACGGTAAACTGCAGAACTCTATTTTGGAAAGTATAGGATTTTCGTTTTAGGAAGGTTTAGGACTCATGGGTCTCTTAGGACTTCTCAAAGACCTATAAATACACTTGTAACTCACACACAAAAACACACCTTAGATAGAAAACACTTTTCTCTTTTCTTTTACTTGGAGTGGAGAGCTTAGGAGAGAATTGACGCCTCTTCTCTCGGGTTTATTCTTCTCCCTTATGTTTTGTTCAATTATGTTTACTTCAATTAGTATGTGTAACTAACTCTCTTATAGGGCTCGATTGAAGCCCTAGTTATGCATTCCCATATTTTTATTCATTGATTAAATCTTTGCCTATAGTTTATTATGTTACTTTACTTGATTAACACCTGTGCTTATTTAAATTCCTCATATGTATGTGTAAGGCCAACATATGCATGTAGTATGGATGTGTTAGTTAGATCAATTTGGATGACCGAGTCCTAGGTCTAACATTAGTAACAAGGGACCATCTTATCCGGATACCCGGGTTAATCAACATGGGAAACCGGGAGTAGATACCATGCCCTAGGTCTCATGTGGTTGTCGATTTCCACAGTACCTATGTTTTCTTAAGGAACAACTCAAGCAGATACCATGCTGAATCCCTTAAGGAAGAAAAGAGTTAGAGTAGATACCATGCCTAACTCGTTGCTTAGGGAAATCAATAGCTTAAGGAGTAGATACCATGCCCTTAGGTTGGAAACCAGTAGGTATACATAATAAAGCTAGTGCACTGATACCTTATACACATTGGGAATGTATGACTAGTGGTGGATATCAAAGCCCTATGTCTTTATTATTATCAAATCACCTTCCAACAAATATTTATCTCTTTTTACTTTTGAGAAACTAATTCTAAAAAGCAACTTTACCAATCCCTGTGGAGATGACCTTGCTTTCGCACACTAGACTACACTGATGACCTTGTGCACTTGCAAGTATAACTAGTACGATTATTCACCTATTTATTTAGGTAGATAAACGCACAACATTGGGGTACGCATTTTTGCAACCGTTCTTTTGAAACTTTGATGAGAAAATATGTGGTGTTACATAAGATCTCTATTGCCTACCACCCTCAGACAAGTGGACAGGTAGAACTTGCAAACATGGAAATTAAACAATTTTAGAAAAAATGGTCAACCCGTATCGCAAAGATTGGTCTTTGAGACTAGTTGATGCGCTTTGGGCCTACTGTATAGCTTTCAAAACTCCCTTAGGTATGTCACATTATAGGCTTGTTTTTGAAAAATCTTGCCACTTACCTATAGAGCTCGAGCATCAAGCTTATTGGGCCATCAAGCATTTCAGCTTTGACATGGGAGAAGCAGGTAAACTTAGGAAATTTCAGTTGACCGAGCTAGAGGAGTTGAGAAATGATGCTTATGATAACTCTAGAATCTATAAGGCCAAAATGAAAATATTTCATGATAAAAAAATATTGAGGAAAACATTTAAGCCTAATGATCGGGTGTTCTTATATGATTATAGACTCCATAAGCACCCAGGAAAACTTCGGTCGAGGTGGACCGGCCCTTTTGTAGTAAAGAATGTTTTTGCCAATGGGGTGGTAGAAATAGAGGATACTAGAGATAGTCGGATTTTTAAAATAAATGGTCAACGCCTTAAAATCTTAATCGATAGGCAAGATCTGGAAGTGGAAAACATTCCGCTTATGGATCCAGTCTATTCACCTTGACCACACTACACAGGTATGTTTTTATTTTTCTTTTGTTTTGTTTGTTTCGTTCAAGTTTATTTCAATTTTAATTTTTAGTTTTTTTTTCTAGTTTGATTTAATCTAATTTTTAGCTTAAAGGTTATTTTTATTAATTTTATTTGGCTAATTTTATTTTTTTATGTGGAATAAAAAGTTTTTTTTTAGAAACAGGTCCAAGCATGGCGCATCGCGCCCCAACATGAGCTGCGCCGCACTGCACAGCATTCAGCATCAGCAGAGCGCACCGCGCCACACCGTACCAGTGCCACTTATTCTACCCACATGATCTGCACAATTTTAAAAACACAAATCTGCACCTTTCTTCTTCATTTCTTATTTGAAAACACAACAACCCCTTTCTCTCTCTCTCTCTCTCCTCCTCTCTCCAAACCCTCACTTATCCACTCACTTTCTCTCACTATTTCTTGATTCTAACATCATTTCTTGAAGAATTTCTCACTATTATTATAGATTTTGCTGAAAATTTCTCTAAAAAGCTTGGTTCAAAGAGGATTTTGGGTTTTTCAAGAAGATTTCAAGTTGGTGGGTACTCTTTCTTCTCTCCAACTTTGGGCATCAAGTAAGGCCAACTTCTTCTCTTTGTTGTTCATTTGTGCTATTTGGGTGGTTGATTTTGACTTAGTTCTGTTGTTGTATACATTTGATTGAAATGGCCCCTAAAATTAAGAGATCAAGGAGGAAACAACCTCAAGAGTATGATGAGAGCAAATTTGTTAGTTTTGAGGCTATTGAGAGATATATTAGCTTGATAAATGCTAGGAAACCCATTCCTTATAGAGGATTCACTATCATAGAGAGAGGAAACCCAACCTTGTTTAGAATGATTATTGATAGGAATTAGGGTACATTTGTAAGACAACCACCTCATTCCCTTAAAAATGTGGTTCGAGAATTCTATGCTAATGCAGAAGAGCATAGGAATGGTAAGGTAATGGTGAGAGGAAAAATAGTTATTTTTAGCAGCACATCTATCAATAGATTCTATGGGCTACCTGATATAAAAAATAGTGAGTATATTGCATTTGTGTCTCATATTGATTATGATGAAGTTTACAATACTCTTTGTATTCCGGGCACCACTTGGAAAATGACGGGTGATATCCCTAAAACCTTGCCCGGTACTTCTCTCACTGTCAATGCTCGAGCTTGGCAATATTTTGTGTGTCAAAGGTTGATGCCTGCTACGCACTATAGTGACCTTACTGTTAAGAGAGTTGTTCTGATTTATGCCATTTTGATGGGCATGACTATTGATGTGGGCCAAATCATATTTAATTCTATCATACACACTGTGAGACAAAATCTTGGATTGTACTTCCCTTCATTAGTTACCCAATTATGTAGTCGAGCCGGAGTCCAGTATAATCCTAATGAGGAGGCCCAGTAACCTAAGAAGCCTATCGATGATGGCATGCTCAATCTGATTAAAGCCTCAAGGCCGCCAGCTTTGGGAGAGAGAGCAACGATTGCTGCCCCCCTCCTCCTTCTAGGAATTTCACTGTTGCAGAGCGCCTTGAGCATTTAGAGATTCATTTTAATGAGGATTAGAAACTTTTGCATGATAGGTTTGCTCATTAAGAACGATTCTTGGCTAGGCAAGCCGATTATCAAGCGGGAGTATACTCTTCTTTTGGTCAGATGTACCAACACCTTGCCTCCGCCACTAGTTGTGACATAGATCATTTTCCCACTTTACCACGCTATCCGGGTTCATCCTTTGATCCAGCTCTTGAGGAAGGTGAAGAGAATGAAGAGGAGGATGAAGACATAGAGGATTAGTTTTGGGTTCTATCTGTTTGTCTTCTTTTATTTTATTTTTTATTATCGGATGATTTTACTAACATTTATTGTGTACTCTTTTTTGTTATTTTATTTTTCGTACTTTATTTTCATTTTTAATTAATTATTTAGATTTTGTGTGTTAACCTAACATACGGTGGGAATCTTAATGTTATACCGCAGTTGCTTTCTTTTTTGTTTTGTTCTATGTTATAGATCGAAATTTCAACCAGAAAAACGACATGCAGTTCAAATGATGGTGCACAATTTGAAGATTTTGTGCACTTTTGGTTACAAAGGGAGTTTCCTTTACTTTTTCTTTCACATTGAGGTCAATGCTATTTTTAAGTTAGGGGTGGAGGAAACGTGTTTCTTTTTTTTCTTCATTGAACTGCTAGGTGTCACTTTACTTTTTGTTTGTTTTTAGCATGCTTTGTGTTAGCCTTGGAGTTAATTCACATATCAATGATATGAGCCTAATTGAGATAGCACATAGTGTTTAGAAGAAGTTTGTTCGAAATTACCTTGACTAGATGTCCAGGTGGTGATCTTCCAAACACCCAAATCTAGAATGACTTGTAGAAAGAAATACAGTAATCGAAAGCAGGAAAGAAAAGAAGACAAGCGATTTGTTATCTAGGTTCGACAATAGTCTACGTCCCCGTGAGTTCCTCTGAACTCTCTGTACTAAATCAATGGTTCTTTACAATTACAGAAACCCTCTTCAAGAAGCTTAAGTTCTTAAAGAAACCAAGAAGAGAAGAAAGAAGATGATAAGAACTATTACAATGCTCTCTATCTATACTACTCTCTCTTCTTTACAACCAGCCTCTCTACAATGAGTCCCTCTTGTGTTTTGTGTCTTTGCACTCTCACACAATTCTCTCTTGTATTGTGTCTTGTCACTCTTTACAATTGATCTCAAATTATATCACAATGTTATGTCTAGAATGAAGCTAGGTGACCCTTTATATAGTGCACCAACTTCTTGTGCCACCCTTAGATCTTGATGACCACTTAACCATGGCCCTCCATCAATCCTAAGTGGTGTTGTGCATTTTAACCTTGCATCTATGCACCTAAAAGGAGGTTTAAACAATTTGTCCATATGTGCATCAGTTTGCCTAGCGCCTAGGCACTAAACAGGGGGCGGTGAGACTCTAGGCAAAGCTCCTTTGTACCACATTCTGGGTGGTGCAGTGCTGGTGGAGGGGCAGTGCGGTGCTGGCCTTCTCCGAGCTGCATCCTTGCTGGGAGGTGAGGCGCTAGTGAAAGGGCAGTGAGGCGCACACTGATGCTGCCCTTCACACAGCAGGTGCACTACTTTGCTTTGTTGATTAGGGGTGTGCACACACACCCAAATGGATGCACACACATGTGTGCACTCCTATAACATGCTGTATTTTAATCTTCCAACCTTGGTTTAGACTTTAACCATCTTTGAACCATGTTTAGATATGTTTAAACCTTAGATAAATACCAACAATCTCTACCTTTGTCCAAGTGTTTAAACCTGAACCATTGTGCAGAGAACTTCAGGATCCAAACTCATCTTGAGCTATCATTCAACCGACTCCAATCCTAAGAAGTTTGAGGCAATGATTAGACCTTCTTAGAGGTAGAACCTTGGTGCCTAAATCTGCAGGACTTTCCTCCATGGCCTTCTTATCAACATGAACGCATCTTTTCGTACCATTTTTCGGAATATAATGATACCGAACATCCATATGCTTCGCCCTCTCATGGAACACCGGATTCCTCCACAAGTGCCATGCACTTTGGCTATCCAAAGATACCACCACCTGCTCTTTTAGGACCTCCCACTCATCCAACAACCCTTTGCACCCCATAGCCTCCTTTATGGCTTCCGTAGCCGCTATGCATTCTGCCCCGGTTGTTATGAGTGCTACCACCAGTTGCCACTAAGCCTTCAAATACCTCAGCAACCACTTCATCCCAAGCCAATGCTTATTTTCAGGATTACTCATAAATCTGCTGAGAACACCCATTGCCCAAGAAACCCTTAACCAGTTTCTCTCCTTTTCTTAGATTATACATATCCCAAGGATATTTTTTGTAAGGTTGAGATCCTTCCTTTCGAACTCCTCACTGAGTTGAGATGTAAACCTTTCCATCCTCTTCCTACTGTTCCAAACCAACAGCACATCAACGATATAGATGAGGATACTCACCATCTTCTCCACCTTGTGTTAAGGTGAGAAAGTTTATGTGAAATTGATGAGAGCCATAAAATGCATCTTAATCATACTTATTTGTTAGCACTTTAGGGTTGATTTAGGTTTTAATTGCATTTTTTATTTGTTAACAACTCTAAAGTGGTATTCTTGGAACATTAACTTATTTCTTGCATTTTCAGGTATCTTAAGTTAAAAAAGATGGAAAAAGCATTCGGTGCTTGAAGTAAGATGATTCGATGCATACCAAAGTGGAGCCATGGCTGCGGAAAGATAAAACAAAGAAGATCTCTACCAATAAGTTCAAGGTGCACCCTGGATGGAGTTGGGGCGCACCCTTCAGAAAGAAGCCCAAAAGAAGCCTTAAAGATCTAACAAGTCAAGGTGCACCTTGGATCAAGCTGAGGTGCACCTTGAAGGGCTGAGGCACACCCTGGATGAAGCTGAGGCACACCCCACCGCACAAACAAGAAGCCTGACAAAAGTCAAGGTGCAGCGCGAATGAATCCAAGGTGCAGCACGCGCACAGACCCTGTTCTTCGAGTTAGGCCCTAATTAGGTCTTTAATGATTTGTTCAAACCCTAAAACACCCTTAGGCCTTGTACACTATAAATAGACCACTTAGAGTTTGTAATTAGACATTCATAAAATAGATAGAAGGCCAAAAAACTCAATGGAGGCTGCCACACTCTCCCCCATAGCCGACTAACCTCTAAGCAAGGCGAAGGGATGAATCCTTAGGTTTTGTTGTTCTTTAATTCCTTTATTAGTTTAGTTGTAATATGGATTTATCGTTAAACATTATTATGATTTACTTTTCAATTTAATTAGAAGATTTTCCCTTAATCCGATGATTGCATCTTTCTCCCCCATATAAGTCTAGTCATGCTCTTCTTATGTGATATTGTTGAGGTGTGATTGAGTCCGGTAGATTTCTCTTACAGATTTGTCCATTACTGCAGTATTGTCATCATGATATATTGTCATTTCTTGATAATCTATAAGTTAGGTCATGTGTGCTTGAAAGTATAAAGTATTTCATAACAATTACATTTTGAATATTTGCCGATTGCTTATTTGGGATGTGAAACTTGCAATCGAGATAAAGACAACTGCATTGAGACTGGAATAAGGCAACAAACCTAGGGAGAATTCCCGGACCCTTGTTGCCTCCATTATATTATCTACACAATTTTCACACAATACTTTATTCTCTCACTTGATCTTTATCGTCTGTGTTAAGGTTCACACCTTCTCTTGTAGTTATCTTGTTTCCCTGTGGAATCGACACCCTAAAGTTGTGCTACAACTACCGCGTTACTCTTTGGGCATAATCAAATTTTGGTGCCGTTGCTGGGGAAACACGATTAAGTACAAAGAAGATTGTCAACTTTGAGATATAACGGTAGAAGAATTATAGATAGTTTTTTTTTTTTCAGCAGCTGTAAAGACGGTAACTTCGTTCTTTCTTTTAGCTTGCTGCATTTTTTTTTTCCTTTTTTCTTTTTATAGTATTTTTTTTTATTATTGTTCTTTTTTCTAAGTTTTGATTTTCTGATTTTTTTATTTATTATTATTCTGTTTTATTTATTTCCTCTCTGATTCATTTGGTGCATGTTTAGACCGAGAGATTTACGAGGTAGATTCATTAGAGGACCCGAACTAGAATTACCCTCTCCTTCCGAGTCTGACAGTGAAACCTAACCTAGATCAACCAATAGTGGAAACCCAAGTGAGAATTTAGAGGATTTTGTTAACATGGCCAATAACCTTAATGAGAATGTTGCTAGGACACTTCAGGATTACCTTCACCCTACACGCATAGTCACACCATCATGCATCATGTTTCCAGCCAATACTCGCCAACTAGAGTTTAAAATAAGGATGATACAATTACTCCGTACATTTTATGGCTTGGACAATGAAAACCCATATGTGCACATTAGGGAATTTGAGGAAGTAGTCGCGACTTTTCATAGTCAAGATGAAACCGATGACATTGTGAGGCTTAAGTTTTTTCCTTTCGCTTTAAAGGATAGAGCTAAGAGTTGGCTATACTCACTTAGACCACGATCTATTGGGACATGGACAGAGATAACTCAAATTTTCTTTAATAAATACTTTCCCCAACACAAGACCAATGCTTTAAAAAGACAAATCTCCACCTTTGCACAAAAGGACAATGAGACTTTATATCAGTCTTGGGAGAGATTTAAGGAGTTATTAAGTATGTGCCATCACCATGGGTATGAGAGTTGGCGCTTGGTGAGCTATTTTTATGAGGGACTTACATATAGAGAGCGCTAATTCGTAGAGATGATGTGTAATGGTGAATTTTTGGAGAAAGATCCTGATGAGGCCATAGAGTACCTCAATGAGCTTACTGAAAAAGCTCACACTTGGACTGGACCTAGTGCCACTGAAAGCACAAATAGGTCTCGACCTATAGGGAACCCAAATGGTTAGAGAAGAGGATAACCTTAAGGCCAAGGTCAAGATGCTCACTAGGGAACTAGAGGTATTAAAGACTAAGAGCTTAAAGCCAACACACATGGTAAATCATGCAAAATCTTTTGAACCACGCTTTGTGTGTGGCGGAGTAGATCATCTCGCCCAAGAGTGTCCCATATTTGCTGAGATGAGAGGGATGTATAAGGAACAATGTAATGCCTTAGTCATGTACAAGATGCTTTTGACACCCTTCTCTGATACTTATAATCCGGGATGGCGAAATCACCCCAATTTCAGTTGGAAGTCTGAAAACCAGTAGCTTGCACAACCCCCTGCACCATATCTTGAACTATATCATGCACTTGTGTCTTCTAGGAGTTCTTTAGAAGACACTTTACATGCTTTTATTGAAGCACAGGGGAAGACTAATCAAAGGCTTGAATCTTTAATTGTGCAGGTTGTTGAAGAACATAAAGAGATAAAGAGCCAAGTGTCCAAGTTAATGAGCTACTTGAGTGTGACTGAGCGATGTAAGTTCCCTTCTCAAGCTCAGTCCACATCTCATGGTCAGCACCTGCTGCAACAGAATGTGAAGGAGGTGAATGCCATTGAGACAGTAAGTGGTAAGTTATTACACATCCCAACAACAAAAAAATCAGAGGTTGCGGACGAAAGCCACCAAGCATATATGATGGACTCATTTATGGAAAAGGTCCAGTACCTTAATCTATTAGAGTCCACCCTCACCCATGGCTTCACAAGAGCATATATCAAGCCAGAATTTGCGGATGTTACTGATGACATCCTTGAGGCCTCTCAAAAGCATACAAGCACCAAATTTGGCAATGAAGCAGTGGCTGGTGCATTCAATCTATGTTTTTCTAGGAGGGAATAAGGGTGTCTGGCTGAAGACGTAAAACTTAGCACTCATGGGAGGCATCCCACAACATATCCTTTTACTATTATTGTTTTTCTTTCTTGTTTATTATTCATATTTTTTCTGTTTTCAAGTATTAACTTGGTATTTTATTTTCAAGGAAAAATATACGAAGCAGTTCAAATGGTGGAGCACAATTTTTAGCTTCTGTGCACCTTTGGCTACAAGGGGAGTCTCCTTTACTCTTTCTTTTACATTAAGGTTAATGCAATTTTTAAGTTAGGGGTGGAGGAAACGCATCTCTTTGTTTCCATATTCTTTATTTCCATATATTTTTTTCTTTTTCCATTGAACTGCTTGGTGTCATTTTCCCTTCTTGTTTGTTTTTAGCATGCTTAGTGTTAGCCTTAGAGTTAATTCACATGTCAATGATATGAACTTAATTGAGATAGCATATAGAATTTAGAAGAAGTTAAATCTTGCTTCGGTTTGAAATTAATTTAAGCATCAATCTTCGTTTGGTTAAAGACTCTAGTTTGTGGTAAGATAGTATGATTAGTCTTAAACATTTAGAAAAATTTTATGTGTGATTATTTTGTGAATATTTTTGCGGTCTCGACAAGCTCTAGAACTTACTTGATAACCACTTGAGGCGAATTCTTAGAATGCACATTAATTAGGACATGATATAGGCCATTTTTGAACCGTTTGAGCCTTTCAAACCTACCATTACTATATTTATCTCTAGTCACCTATTTGAGCTTTTTTTTTTAAAAAAGAATTTGAGCCTTATTTCTTTCAATAGCCTATTCACTTACCTTCATGAGCCTAAAAATATTTTATCCTTATCCTTCTTTTAAAAGAACTTAGTTGTACACATTTGCTGAGAAGCACTTAAGAGGAGTAAAGATGGAAAATATGAAAAAATATTACTGCCATAACCCAAATACATTAAAAGAGATAAGTTGGGGGTTGTGGAAAAGAAACGAATAAAAGAGGAGGAGAATGGTCTTATGCCAAAATAGAAAAGAAAAGAAAAGAAAAAAAAGAAGTGAAGGATGGCAAAGAAAGAAGAAAAGAAAGGAAAACTGGTGACTTATCGAAGATATGCTCTTATAAAAAAATAGTTATTTGTTGAAAGAAATGCTCGGAAAATGATTGGAAGAGTTGGGTATTGAAGTAAGGTTATCCAATGCTTAAAGAGTTGTGTTCAAAACTAAGAGATTAAGTTCTTTTACTTGTTGAATCCTTCCCGTTCTTTCTTAACCTCTACCTAAGCCTAACGCTACAAGCTTATTAAAGACCTATTGATCCAATGTAATGTGATTTTTCTACAATAGTGGAGAGTAGTTTGAAATGTAAGCCTATGGAGCTTGTTTTTGTGATTGATGTCACACAATTTATTATGTTTTTAGAGACCAAGACTTGTATTCATGAATTTTATGCATAAAATCATCCGGATGTTTGGATTAATGGATTGTGGTAAGATGGATGTTAAGAGTCAATAATGACCTTAAGATTGATGTTTAGATTACTTTTCGAATTAAACAAAATTTAATGATTCTATGTGCAATATGTTAAGTGCAATTTTGAGACAAAAATTGAATTACTCTTGGTTAACAATAGTATTGTTTTACTTTGATTCCCACCGTAGAATTCATCTCTTGTTTTCGCTTGAATTGCTAGGGACTAGCAATAAGCTAGTTGGGGGTTGTGATGAGAGCCATAAAATGCATCTTAATCGTACTTATTTGTTAGCACTTTAGGGTTGATTTAGGTTTTAATTGTATTTTTTATTCGTTAACAACTCTAAAGTGGTATTCTTGGAACATTAACTTATTTCTAGCATTTTCAGGTATCTTAAGTTAAAAAAGATGGAAAAATCATTCGGTGCTTGAAGTAAGATGATTTGATGTATACCAAAGTGGAGCCATGGCTGCGGAAAGATAAAATAAAGAAGATCTCTACCAATCAGGTCAAGGTGCACCCTGGATGGAGCTAGGGAGCACCCTTCAGAAAGAAGCCCAAAAGAAGCCTCAAAGATCCAACAAGTCAAGGTGCACCTTGGATCAAGCTGAGGAGCACCTTGAAGGGCTGAGGTGCACCCCACCGCACAAACAAGAAGCCTGACAAAAGCTAAGGTGCAGCGCGAATGAATCCAAGGTGTGGCGCGCGCACAGAACCTGTTCTCCGAGTTAGGCCCTAATTAGGTCTTTAATGATATGTTCAAACCCTAAAACACCCTTAGGCCTTGTACACTATAAATAGACCACTTAGGGTTTTTAATTAGACATTCATAAAATAGATAAAAGGCCGAAAAACTCAAGGGAGGCTACCACACTCTCCCCTATGGCCGACTAATCTCTAAGCAAGGCGAAGAGATAAATCCTTAGGTTTTGTTGTTCTTTAATTCCTTTATTAGTTCAGTTGTAATATGGATTTATCGTTAAACATTATTATGATTTACTTTTCAATTTAATTAGAAGATTTCCCCTTAATCCGGTGATTGCATCTTTCTCCCCCATATAAGTCTAGTCATGCTCTTCTTATGTGATGTTGTTGAGGTGTGATTGAGTCCGGTAGATTTCTCTTATAGATTTGTCCATTACTGCAGTATTGTCATCATGATATATTATCGTTTCTTGATAATCTATAAGTTAGGTCATGTGTGCTTGAAAGTATAAAGTATTTCATAACAATTACATTTTGAATATTTGCCGATTGCTTGTTTGGGATGTGAAACTTGCAATCGAGATAAAGACAACTGCATTGAGACTGGAATAAGGCAAAAAACCTAGGGAGAATTCCCGGACCCTTGTTGCCTCCATTATATTATCTACACAATTTTCACATAATACTTTATTCTTTCACTTGATCTTTACCGTTTGTGTTAAGGTTCACACCTTCTCTTGTAGTTATCTTGTTTCCCTGTGGAATCTACACCCCAAAGCTGTGCTACAACTACCATGTTACTCTTTGGGCGTATTCAGAAATCTATATCTTCTCTTCTTGTGACCCAATTCGCCACCAGCCTAGCCTTGTTCCAGACTTCATCTCCTGGAGGGTACCCTTCTTTGACCTTGTAAGTCCACTTACAATCCACAACTCTCTGATTCCTCGGAATGTGCACTAATTCCCAGAAGTTGTTCTTCCTCAAAGAATCCATTTCTTCCTCCATAGCTAGCTTCCATCTTAGTGAATCCTTACATCCCATGGCATCCGTGTAAGTTTCTGGTTCAACCTCTTCTTCTGTCCAAGGAGCTGCTACATTAGCATCCGTAAACCCATATCTCAAAGGTGGTCTAACCACCCTCTTTCCCCGGTCTCTTGTGAGCTGGTAGTCATTATGACTTGCTGCATCAACCTCTTCTTGTTCAACCTCTTCTTGAGTTTCTTGAGCATGGCCTTCATTCAAGGGCTCTACCTGGTCTGAACCCTCTTGCCTTCCTTGCTCTGCCTTAACCAAACTCTCCTTGATGCGATGCTCCATAACTTTCGGACTGGTTTGCTCACTAGCCCCTGCAGGGTTAGTTTTCTCCAAGCAGGGAAATAACAATTCATTAAAAATAACATCCCTACTTATAATGAGTTTCATGCCTTTCTTTTCTAAGGACCACAATCTATATCCCTTAACCCCATCACCATATCTTAGAAATACACATTTTCTAGATCTTGGGCTAAGTTTATCCTCATTTTGATGTGCATATGCAATACACCCAAAAGTCCTAAGGTTGCTTAATTCAGGGGGTTTCCCACTCCACATTTCCATGGGAGTCTTGAGCTCTAAAGCTCTAAAAGGTGATCTATTTACCAAGTATGCAGCTATAGCCACAGCTTCTCCCCAAAAATATTTTGGTAAACCGGATCTTATTAACATGCACCTAACTTTTTCCATAAGGGTTCTATTCATCCTCTCAGCAACTCCATTTTGCTGAGGTGTTTTTACAACCGTCCTATGTCTTAGAATTCCATTTAGTTCACAGAATTTATCAAAATCCTTATTACAAATTTCTAAGCCATTATCGGTTTGTAAAGCCTTAACTACTTTACCCGTTTGAGTTTCCAGCAACTTCTTTCACACAACAAATTTATCCAAGGTATCTGATTTATTTTTATGTAAATAAACCCACACTCTTCTTGAATAATCATCAATTAAAGACAGAAAGTAAAAGTTACCTCCCTGTGTTGGTGCTCTTCCTGGTCCCCAAAGGTCCGAATGAATGTAGTCAAGAGTCCCCTTAGACTTGTGCACTCCGGTGTTGAAGCTGACCTGGTGTTGCTTCCCAATAATGCAACTCTTATAGAAATCCAGTTTCTCTACTTTGTCTCCTCCAAGTAGACCATCCTTGCTAAGAACTTGTAGGCCTTTTTCGCTCATGTTTCCCAAGCGAGTGTGCCAAAGGGCTGCCCAATCCATCTCAGCCATCAAGCTTGCTGCTTGATCATTGATTTCTGTTTCTCCGATCATCTCATAGAGTCCATCGTTTCTTGCTGCCTTGATCACTACCAAAGATCCCTTGGCCACTTTGATCTTTCCTCCCTCTACTATGCATGTATACCCCATAGAATCCAGCTGCCCCAATGAGATCAAATTTCTCTTCAAATCTAGAAGATACCTCCCATTTCGCAGTAGCTTTGTGATTCCATCAAACATCCTCAATTGGATGTCTCCAATCCCTCTAACTTGGTAAGAATTGTCATTCCCCATGAAGACCCTTCCATCAATGATCTTCTTGAAATTCTTGAGCCATTCCTTATAAGGGCACATGTGATAAGTGCACCCGGAATCCAGAATCCACTTTTAGCTGCCTTGCCTTCTACTCACATTTGAGCACACAACAAGAACATCATCTTATTGTTCTCCCTTGGCAACCAAAGCTTCTCCATTGTTGGTGTGGCTTCTTCTCTCATCCCACATCTTCTTCTTGCAATCTTTTCTGAAATGGCCCTCCTTCTTGCAGTATGAGCACCTCTTTCCAAATCTTGATTTGGAATGTGCTCTCCCATGTCTTTGCCCTCTACCTCTTGATTTTTCCCGATAGTTTCCATGGTTGCTACTGCCATTTCGAGTTGCTGGCCTTCCTCTTATGAACAGCCCATCTCCACTTGATGTCTCATTCATCTTAGCTTTGAAATCAATTGCTCTTATGGCATTGATCACAATCTCCTTTGTTAAAGTATCCCTTCCATACTCAATAGCATTAATCAAATTATTAAAGCAATCAGAAAGAGAATTTAACAAGATAACAACCAATTGTTCATCCGAAAATGTAATGCTACAGCTATTCAAATCTTGAACTAGCTTATTAAAGACATCAAGATTATCTTGCAACTCTTTACTAGGATCCATTTTAAAAGCAAAGATTCTTTTAAGAAGATAAATCTTGTTAGGGAGAGTTTTGGTAAGAAACAACTCATCTAGTTTCTTCCATATGACAATCGGATCTTCTGAGTCTCCGCACTCCCTTGTGATGCTATCCGACATATGCAAGAAAATGGTGTTGTAAGCCATCTTCTTCATCTCGGTCCACTGGTCCTCTGTGACACCTGCTGGAAAAGCATCATCTTCTCTAATAGCCAAGTCCACTTTCTGTTGCATTAGAACCGCCTTGATATTCCGCTTCCAAAGGGCAAAGTCTCTATTTCCACCAAATTTCTCAACACAGAAATTTGAAGCCATCTTTGCAGACAAGATCCCAGATTTATGGAATACCCATAAATGCTTTCTTTAACCTCAAGAACATGTTCGAAGATGGATCTTAACACCGTTCTTGAATCACCCTCAAGAATACGATCTGATCTTCATCTTTACTCCATTCTTGAATCACCCAAGAAGTTGATATTTGATTCTTGGAGTTTTGGCTCCGTCACCTTCTTGTTCTTGCTCTGATACCCGACTGTGCTAGCTTTGATACCACTGTTAGAGTATCTCCTCTAGCTCTGATACCACTATTGGAAATCACCTTGACTAGATGCCCAGGTGGTGATCTTCGAAACACCTAAGTCTAGAATGACTTGTAGAAAGAAATACAGCAATCGAAAGCAAGAAAGAAAAGAATACAAGTGATTTGTTATCGAGGTTCAGCAATAGCCTACGTCCTTGTGAGTTCCTCTGAACTCTCTACACTAAATCAATGGTTCTTTATAATTACAGCAACCCTCTTCAAGAAGCTCAAGTTCTTGAAGAAACCAAGAAGAGAAGAAAGAAGATGATAAGAACTATTACAATGCTCTCTATCTATACTACTCTCTCTTCTTTACAACCAGCCTCTCTACAATGAGTCCCTCTTATGTTTTGTGTCTTTGTATTCTCACACAATTCTCTCTTGTATTGTGTCTTATCACTCTTTACAATTGATCTCAAATTATATCACAATGTTGTGTCTAGAATGAAGCTAGGTGACCCTTTATATAGTGAACCAACTTCTTGTGCCACCCTTAGATCTTGATGACCACTTAACCATGGCCCTCCATCAATCTTAAATGGTTCTGTCCATTTTAACCTTGCATCCACGCACCTAAGATGAGGTTTAAATAAGATGTTCATGTGTGCATCAGTTTTCCTAGCGCCTAGGTGCTGAACAGGGGGCGGTGAGGCGCTAGGCAAAGCTCCTTTGCACCTCATTCAGGGCGGTGCGGTGCTGGTGGAGGGGCGGTGTGGTGCTGCCCTTCTCCAAGCTACTTCCTTGCTAGGTGGTGAGGCACTGGTGAAGGGGTGGTGAGGCACACACTAATGCTGCCCTTCACACAGCAGTGCGCACTACTTTGCTTTGTTGATTAGGGGTGTGCACACACACCCAAATGGATGCACACACACACCCAAATGGATGCACACACATGTGTGCACTCCTATAACATGCTTTATTTTAATCTTCCAACCTTAGTATAGACTTTAACAATCTTTGAACCATGTTTAGACATGTTTAAACCTTACACAAATACCAACAAAGTTAAATCTTGCTTCGGTTTGAGAATAATTTAAGTGTCAATCTTCATTTGGTTTGAGACTCTAGTTTACAGCAAGATTGCATGATTAGTCTAAAAGAGTTTAGTGGAGTTTTATGTGTGATTGTTTTGTGAATACTTTTGTGGTCTCGACAAGCTCTAGAACTTATTTTATAATCACTTGAGGCGAATTCCTATAATGCACATTATTTAGGATATGATATAGTCCATTTTTGGATTGTTTAAGCCTTTCAAACTTACCTTTGCTATATTTATCGCTAGTCACCTATTTGAGCCTTTTCTTGAAAAAGAATTTGAGCCTTGTATCTTTCGATAACCCATTTACTTACCTTTATGAGCCTAAAAATATTTTATCCTTACCTTTTTTTTTTAAAAAAAAAGAACTTAGTTATACACATTTGTTGAGAAGCACTTAAGAGGAGTAAGGATGGAAATATGAAAAAAAAAATATTACTACCATAACCCAAGTACATTAAAGGAGATAAGTTAGGGGTTGTGGAAAAGAAAAGAAAAAAAAAATGAAAAAAGAGGTGAATGGTCTTATGCCAAAATAAAAAAAAAAGTTAATTATGGCAAAGAAAGAAGAAAAGAAAAAAGTGGTGATTTATTGAGAGAAATGCTCGAAAAATGGTTAAAAGAGTTAGGTGTTGAAGTAAGGTTATCCAGTGCTTAAAGTGGTTATGTTTAAAACTAAGAGATTGAGTTCTTTTACTTGATAAATCCTTCCCGTTCTTTCTTAACCTTTACCTTAGCCTAACATTACAAGCTTATTAAAGACCTATTGATCTAAGGCGGTGTGATTTTTCTACAATAGTGGAGAGTGATTTGAAAAGTGAGCCTATGGAGCTTGTTTTTATGATTGATGTCACGCAAATTAATATATTTTAGAGGCCAGGTGTTCGGATTAATAGATTGTGGTAAGATGGATGTTAAGAGTCGATAACAATCTTAAGATTGATGTTTGATTACTTTTGGACTTGGGTGATATTTAATGATTCTATGTGTTGTATGTTATGTGCAATTTTTGAGACAAAAAGTTGATTTACTCTTGGATTAACACTAACATTGCTTTACTAAATAAAGAATTCATTTCATTTTTCTCGCTTAAATTGCTAGGGACTAGCAATAAGCTAGTTGTTGGTTATGATGAGAGTCATAAAATGCATCTTAACAGTACTTATTTGTTAGCATTTTAGGGTTTCTCTAGGTTTGAATTGCACTTTTATACCTTAACAACTCTAAAGTGATATTTTTGGATTGTTGATCTATTTCGATGCATTTTCAGGTACTTTGAGTCCAAAAGAGATGGAAAACTATCATAGCTTAAAGCACTATGCTTCGATGCATATCAGAGTGAGGGCATGGTTGCGGAAGAACAAAATGAAGAGAAACCAAGTCTTTAGTGTTCCATGCTATGGCCTAGAACTTCAAGCCTTAGCCTCCAGAACCATCAACTTCTCAGATAGGAAAAGAAGTGTGTGCGCTGCGGCCTAGAAAGTCTGAGTCATGGCCTCTAGAACCAAGTCCAAAATAGCTAAGAAGACATTAGTGTGCGCAATAGCCTAGATCAATCTGAGTCATGGCCTGGACTAATTTGATTGCGGCCTCCAGAAGCATGAAGAAAACCAAAAGTCTGAGCCGCGGCCTGGATTAGTGTGAACCGGGGCGCTAACGCGATGTTTTGTTTTTGAGTCACGACCTAATTAGGGTTTTAAATAATAGTTTAGACCTAAAAACACCCTTGGACCTTTTGTATTATAAATAGATCACTTAGGGTTTGATAAAGAGACATCACTAAGGCTGAAAAACTCAAGAAGGCTGCCATATTCCCCCATCAAAGTGTTCAAGCATGAGCCCCATGGCCAACTAATCTCCAAGCAAGGCAAAGGGATGAATCTCTAGGTGTAGTTGTTCTTATTTTCCATTATTGATTCAGTTGTAGTTTGGATTTATTGTCAAAACATTGTTATGATCTACTCTTTGATTTAATTAGAAGATTTTATCTTAATCTGATGATTATATCTTTCTCCTTAATATAAGTCTAGTCATGCTCTTCTTATGTCAAGATTGTTGGATCTGATTGAGTATGGTAGATTTATCTTTTAGGTTTGTCCATTACTGCGATATTGTCATTAAGAAATATTGTCATTTCTTGATAAATCTATAGGATAGATCATGTGTGCTTAAATTGAAAGTGAAGAGTAATTCATATCAATTACATTAGGGTTTACATGTGCTTTGATCGAATATTTACCGATTGCTTGTTTGGGATATGAAACTAGTAATCGAGATAAAAACAATTGAATCGAGATTGAAATAAGGCCATGAACCTAGGGAGGATTCACAGACCCTTTTTGTTTCTCTATTATATTCTTCAATTTCTTTACACAATTTTCTCACATTACTTCATTATAAAAACTCAAATTCTCTCACTTGATCTTTATCGTTCGTGTTAAGGTTTACACTTTTCCTTTGTAGTTCGCTTTTCCTCGTGGGATCAACACCTCATCTATACACAATAACCACATATTACTTTGAGCGTAATCATGAACACTCCCGGGGATGAAGTTTGGTATAAAGCTAGGCTGGTGGCGAAGGGGTTCACACAAAGAGAACGCATAGATTTCTCTGAAATATTCTCACCGGTTGTGAAATACAAGACGATAAGGATAGTGTTAGCAATGGTGGTCCAATTCAATTGGGAAATTGAGCAAATGGATGTGAAGGCATCATTCTTACATGGAGAGCTTGAAGAGACCATCTACATGAGGCAACCCGAAGGCTATGAGGAAGGAAGGCAGGGAGAGCTGGTGTGCCAATTGAAGAAATCTCTCTATGGCCTGAAGCAATCACCTCGGCAATAGAATAAGAGTTTCGATTCCTTTGTAACTAGCTTAGGTTTCGTGAAGAGCTACTATGATGTGTGCTTGTACTACAAGGGGCACAAGGTGGAGGAAGTGGTGATCATCCTTATCTAAGTTGATATAATGTTGCTGGTTGGGAGCAGCATGGAAAGGATAGGAAAATTGAAGGCTCGACTCAGTGAGGAGTTTGAGATGAACGATCTTGGCCATGCACAAAAGATCATTGGGATGTGTATAATCCGAGAAAGTGAGAGAAATATATTGAAGATTTCTCAGACTTCCTACATAGAGAAGATGATATCTAAGTTCTCTATGGAAGATAGCAAACTAGTGAAGGTTCCCCTTGCTGGTCATTTCAAGTTCTCCAGCAATTAATGTTCGAGATTGAATGAAGTGAAGAAGAAAATGGAAAGGGTCCCCTACTCTAGTGCGATTGGATCAGTCATGTTTATGATGGTAAGCACAAGACCTGACATTGCTCATGCAATGAGTGTTCTCAGTAGATTTATGAGTAATCCCAGAAAAGAGCATTGGCTTGGGATAAAGTGGTTGCTGAGATACTTGAAGGGAAGCCCAGATGTGGGGCTGGTTTATGAGAAGATGGGTAAGTCCATCTGTCTTGAAGGTTATGTGGATTCGGACTATGGAGTAGACCGGGATAAAAGAAGATCGATTACCTCCTACTTCTTCAGCTTAAACAGATGTTGTATAAGTTGGAAGGCTTAGTTACAGCCGATGGTAGCACTCTCAACAACTGAGGCTGAGTACATAGCAGCTACAGAAACCATTAAGGAGGTTATGTGGTGCAAAGGGTTGTTAGAAGAGTTGAAGGTCCTAAAAGAACAGGTGGTGGTGTAATTGGATAGCCAAAGTGCATTGCATTTGTGCAAGAATCCAATGTTCCATGAGAGGACAAAGCATATGGATGTTCGGTACAATTTCATTAGGGAAAATGTTATGGAAGGATGCATTCATATGGATAAGGTGGCCATGGAAGTAAATCCTGCAGATTTAGGCACCAAGGTTCTACTTCTAAGTAAGTTCAATCATTGCCTTAGACTACTTAGGATTAGAGTCAGTTAATATGGTGACTCAAATTGAGTTTGGATCCTAAGTTCTCTACACAATGGGTTTGGGTTTAATTGCTTAGACAAAGGTAGAGATTGTTAGTATTTGTCCAAGGATTAAACCGGTTGAAGGGTTTAGCATGTTCAGCATCAGGTCGTGGGTGGGTGCCGCGGCCCACAGAAAGTCCAAAAGTTGAGGGACGAGCTGTGCGCCGCAGCTCAAGGTGTGCGCGCTGTGGCACAGGCCACCCAAGCCATGATGCCCAGCATGGTAGAAGCTCTCCCATTCTTCAGGCAGCGACATGCCTTGTTTTGAGCCGTGGCTTGAAGCACACCTGATGCACTCTCATCAACCTTTTGGAAAAGTGCGTGGAACTTCATCAAAATGCACAGGATCACTTAGGATTGATGAAGGGCTATGATTGATTGGTCCTCAAGATCTAAGGGTGGAGATTGACCTTCAAGATTGGTCAAGAAGTTGGTGCACTATATAAAGGGTCACCTAGCTTCAAAGAGACATAACATGTGAGTGTGAAAGTGAGAATCAATTATAAGAGTGCAAAGACACTAAACACAAGAGAGATTCCTTATAGAGAGGCTGGTTATTTAGAGAGAGAGAGTAGAATAGAAAGGGGATTCAAGGGCTTATAAGGGGAATTTTCTTGGGAAAATTCCAGGGTTAATTCTTATCACTTTCTTTTACTTCTTCTTCTTTTGTTCTTGAAGAACCAGTGAGTTCTTGAAAAGGTGTTGCTGATTGTAAAGAACTCTATTGACAAGATAGTGCAAAGAGCTCGAAGGAGCTCACGGGGACATAGGCACATTGTCGAACCTTGTTAACAAATTGCTTGTGTTCTTTCTTTTCTTTGATTGGTTGATTTTTATTCTATTTGCGCAAGTCATTCTAGACTTGGGTGATTGGAAGATCACCTCTTGGGCATCTTGAAGGTGGTTTCCCAACAATAGAGCATCAACAACCTCATTTTTCTTTCCAGGTTTATAAATAATGACATAATCAAATCCAAGTAGTTTACTTAAGCATTGATGTTGCTTAAGTGTTTGGATACCTAGTTCATAAAATTATTTAAGCTCATGTGGTCTGTTTTGATGATGAAATTCCTACTTAAAAGGTTTTATCTCGATTTTATAACTGCTTGAGTCACTGTATATAGTTCTTTAATATAGGTAGAAGATGACCTCATCTTAAGACCCATCTTCTTATTGAAGAAGACTAATGGATGCCCTTCTAGAGTCAAAATAGCTCATATACCTACAGTTAAAGCATCTGTCTCTATTTTAAAGGTCTTTGTGAAGTCAGGTAAGGCCAGGACAGGTACTTTGGTGATAGTTATTTTTTGGTGAGTGAATGCAAGTTGAGCTGCTTCATCCTAGTGAAAAGCTTCTTTTTTTAAGATGATAGTTAGAGGAGTAGTAATGATAGGCCAATGAAACCTCTAAACTGTTTGAGATTGAATGGAACTAGCCATGTTAGCATTGACTAAATCTTCTTTTGGTCAAGATGGAAACCTTGAGCTGAGACCAAGTGGCCTAGTTATTCAATAATCAATTGATAAAACTCACATTTTCTCATCTTGTTATATAATTTATAATCAAAGAGACTGTATGACTTGTTTAAAATGGTTTTTATGTTCTTCTAAGGAAGTACTGTAAACCAGTATATCATCAAAGAATACTATTATGAAATACCTTAAAAAGGCTTAAAGATCATGTTAATTGTTGCTTTAAAGGTAGAAAGGGCATTTGTCAAACCAAATGGCATAACCGAGAATTCATAGTGCCATTCATATGTCTAAAAGTAGTCTTGTGAATATCATTCTCATGTACTCTGATTTAATATAGCCAATCATCAAATCTAGCTGTGAAAACACATTTACTCCATGCAGCTCATTAATTCACTCATATATTGTTGGAATTAGAAATCTATATTTGACAATTACTACATTAAAGGTTCTATAGTCAATACAGAATCTCCAAGACCCATCTTTCTTTTTTAGTAGCAGAACTGGAGAGGAGAAAGGACTTTGACTTTCTCTAATGATCCTATTTGTTAACATTTCTTGGATGAGTTCCTCTATTTCACCTTTTTGAAAGTGAAGGTACCTATATGGTTTGACATTCATAGGTTTACTCCTAAGTATGAGATGTATTTGGTGATTTAAGGGTCTAGACAGAGATAACTAAAAAGGTTCTTGAATAAAAATTTGAAATTCTTGAAGTAAGTTAGCAATCCTTGGAGGTATGTGAGCTTTTTCTAAAGGGTGACTCTTTTCTTCAATCTACAAATGAAAATAAGATACAACGCATTCATATGCTACAAGTTTCTTTAGTTGTTTGGGACGTAATAGTGTAGGATGGAGGCATGATTCACCTTGAAGATGAACCTTTTGTCTTTACCATACAAAATCTATAGTGAGATCCTTGTAATTAGTGAGAATAAGACCTATCCTCTCTAACCATTGAATTCCCAATATAACATCTGCCCCTTGAATGGGAAGGGCAAACAAATCTATAACAAAAGTACGATGCTTTAGAGTGAGAAAAAATGAATGACATATTTTATAACAAGTCAAGTAGTCTCTATTTTGGACATAGACTTTAAACAGCGTAGACCATGAAATGAAGAGGCCTAATCTTGTTGCTACCTCCTCCTAAATGAAGTTATGAGTACTCCTACTATCAATTAAGATTTTTACTTTAAACTGCCCATGAAAACCACTTAGCCTAAGAGTTCTCGAACTGAGTTATCTAGCTAAAGTATTTAAGCTAATCTCTGATAATAACTGAGTGTCTTCTTCTTCTAAGAGAGTGAGAGTGTGCTCTTTTTGGTTATTAATAGTATACAATTCCTCTTCTTGGTGTCCCATAAGCAACCGAATCTTACTTTTACATTTATGGCCAGGTTTATATTTTTCATTGGATGTGTACCAAATACCCTTTTTCCCTTCTAACATTTAATTCTACAGGACTCAATCTCTTAACAAGGAATTGTGGTTACTGATTATTAATAAGAAGCTTTGGGGGACCTTGTGTTGTAGTACTAGTAAATACAGGATATTGTTTAGGAATTGACAAAGATGAGTTATGATAAGTGCCTAAATATTCATATTTAAGCTCCTTAATTTATATTTGTTAAGCTCTTAGTTTGTGTTATTTTGACGAGTGCCAAATATTACATATTTTGGCCCCTTAATTCACATTTGTTAGCTTAGGAATTTTTTACTTTGAGTTGTTTTTTCGTTGTTTTACAGGTTTACAAGCACTTGGAAATGAGTTTCACTAAATTACCAGAACTGCCCATATAGATCAGTCATTTTTATGGATTAAATGGTATTGATTCAGAAAGAACCAGGAGATGAGCCATATATTCTTGTAAAGATCCAGATATCTATTTTTTGTAGAATTTTACGGCTTGTAAATATGATTTTTCTAGAGAAAGTTATGGCAGTTTAAGTAGACAAAGGTCAAGCTGTGTGTGATTTCAGCATGGCAGAAGTGATTTTTGTGGATTTAAACTGGGAGATGAGCCATATATGTTTGGAAAGATCTGGATGTCTATTTTTTGAGGAATTTTACGGCTCATAAATATGATTTTTCTAGAGAAAGTTATAGCAGTTTTAATAGACAAATGTCAGGCTGTGCGGGATTTCAACGTGGGCAGAAGTTTTGAAGGGCATGTTAAGGCTTAAATCCCACATATCACTTCGGTTGGAAACACATTTCTACATCCCATATCCCACATTGGATTGGAAACACATTGCGCTCATGGAGTTCCCCTATAAACGCCCCACCTCACTTTATCAATCGGTGTGCAATCTCCAAGGCTTTGCTACCAAACAGTGTGCAGTATGGAGGACTTTGCTACCAATCGAAGCAATCAGAAGGGCTTTTGGGAGCGATCTAGGGAATCTCAACTACCAAGCAGGGATGCTCATGAAGAGTTCAAATTTTCTCTTGAGACTTTTGTTGTCCATTATATTTATGGGTAACTAAATTCTCAAGTGGGGCTAGGGATGAACTTGCACAGTTAACGGTATTTTTGTTTATTTTTAATTTATATATTTGATCTTTAATTATTAAAACTCTTTTGTTTTATTATTCTCAATTTATTAGTGATGTTTTCTTTTCTGAATAGTCATAGAGTTTATTCTCTTTATAGATTCAGTCATGCTTTTTTTATTGAATGGATTAGCTCTTTCATTATGATGGGATCAATTATTTATCTATATTGATTTAGTTCTTTGCTACAATATCACTTCCTAAGTATATTGTCGTCGTTGGATTTTCTCAATAGTGATAATAATTTACGTATTTTAAAAGTGGTGAATGATATTTCAAATGGTTACATTTGGTTTAATCTTGGTTCATAAATCTACACCTTTCGATTGGGAATTTTGGAATTGAGCTCCCAATTGAGTTATGCAATGAATTAAGAATAATTAAAATACTAGATTTGTGCAAGGGATTCCCGACACTTTACTGTTTCACTTTACTTTGTTTAAATTTGCATTTACAATCTATCTTTGTTCTCCATTAATCACTTGATATTTTTCTTTAGTTTCTTTGTACCTTCTACTATTCTTTTAATTTGTCTCCCTGTGGAATTGACACCCCAAAGCTGTGCTATAACTACCGCATTATTCTTTGGGCGTAACCAAATTTTGGTGCCGTTGCCGGGGAGATGGTAGAAGAATTTCTAGATAGTTTTTCTTTTCAATTGTTTGTAAAGGCGGTAACTTCATTCCTTCTTTTAGCTTGCTGCATTATTTTTTTTTCTTGTTCTCTTCTTTCTTTTTATAGTATTTTTATTATTATTTTGTGACCTTGCATGCCTAGATATAGAGACACTTTAGGTAGATTTGCTTGTAAGCCTGTACTAGAGTCAGAATCACACTTTCTAAATCCTTTATTTGACAACCCATCTAGTCTTGAAGAAATGAGTGAACACGGAGATCAACCCATTAGGACCTTTCAGGATTATCTCCACCCTACACGCATAGCCACACCATCATGCATCATGTTTTCAGCTAATATTCACTAACTGGATTTTAAAACAGGGATGATACAGTTACTCCCTACGTTTTATGGCTTGGAAAATGAAAACCCATATGTGCACAGTAGAGAGTTTGAGGACGTAGTTGCGACTTTTCATTGTCAAAATGCAACTGATGACGTTGTGAGACTTAAGTTCTTTCTTTTCTTTTTGAAGGATAGAACTAAGAGTTGGCTATACTCACTGAGACCATGATGTATTGGGTCATGGAATGAGATGACTAAAGTTTTCTTTAATAAATACTTTCCCCAACATAAGACCAACGCTTTAAAAAGACAAATCTCCACATTCGCACAAAAGAACAGTGAGACTTTGTATCAGTTTTGGGAGAGATTTAAGGAGTTATTGAGTATATGTCCTCACCATGGGTACAAGAATTGGCACTTAGTGAGCTATTTTTATGATGAATTTACATATAGAGAGCACCAATTTGTGGAGATGATATGCAATGGTGAGTTCTTATAAAGATCCTGATGAGGCCATAGAATACCTCAATGAGCTTGTTGAAAAAGCTCACACTTGGACTAGACCTAGTGCTACTGATAGGACAAATAGGTCACGACTTGCAGGGAACCCAAATGGTGATGGAATTTACCATTTTAGGGAAGAGGATACCTAAAGGTTAAGGTCGAGATGCTCACTAAGGAGCTAGATGTGTTAAAGACTAAGGGCTTAAAGCCAACATATGTGGTTAATCATGCAAAGTCTTTTGGACCATGTTTTGTGCATGGCAGGGTAGATCATGTCGTCCAAGAGTGCCCCATATTTGCTAAGATGAGAGGGATGTATGAGGAACAATGTAATGCCTTAGGTATTACAAGAAGCCTTTTTCACCTTTCTCTAATACCTATAATATGGGGTGGCGCAATCACCCTAATTTTAGCTAGAAGCCTGAAACCCCTAAATCATATCCTGCACCATATCATGCACTAGTAGTCCCTTAGAAGACACTTTGTAGGCTTTTATTGAGGCACAAGGTAAGACTAACCAAAGATTTGAATCGTTGATTATGCAGGTTGTTGAAGAAAATAAGGAGATAAAGAGCCAAGTGTCCAAATTGATAAGCTCTTTAAGTGTGAATGAGCGAGGTAAGTTCCCTTCTCAAGCTCAATCTATACCCGATGATCAACACATGGCGCATGTGAATGCCATTGTGACATGAAGTGGAAAGTCATTACTCATCCCAACAACGAATAAATCAGAGGATGTGGAAAAGGGTCAAGATAGTAGTGATGCCGAGCTGCCTAAGGAACCTAAGGTGACAAAGAGTTATGTTAAGGTACCGTTCCCTCAAGCTTTAAAATCAAGCAAGCGAACTTTGGATTATGGCACTCAGGCATGGCAACCAAAGTTTGAGGAGTTGCTTGGGAGAAGTGCAAAACAAATTCCTTCAAGTGTGGAAGCACCCAAAGTTGAATTGAAGTAGTTGCTAGAGCATCTAACTTATGCTTATCTGGGAGAGTAAGACAGTCTGGCTGAAGACGTAAAACTTAGCACTCATGGGAGGTAGCCCACAACATATCCTTTTATTTATATTGTTTTTCATATTTCTTTTTCTCGTTTATTATTAGTATTTTGTTGTTTTCCAGTATTACCTTCGTATTTCTTTTTCAGGGACAAATATGCGCATCAGTTCAAGTTTGGGGGTGTGCTATGAGCTATGCCAGTCCAGCTAGTTCTCCATATCCTAGGTTAGCTCTTTCCATGATAGTCACACATTGGGGACAATGTGTAATTTAAGTTTGGGGGTATGGGAGACACATTCACTCACGCTTTGTCCCAGTTTTTTTTTATTGTTTAAAAGAAAAGATAAATGCATGCTCATGTTATTTTGAAATTTTGGTTGATATAAACAAATACTATAATGTGATGTCATTGGTGAGCTTAAAATCTTGAACACATGATTTGATGATACAGTTTTAAAATTTTGTTACTTACTTTAGCATTTGAGAATTCACATGTTTGATCTAATTTGACACAAGCACATTAGCACAAAATAGTGTGAGGTATGACATATGAGTTTAATGTGTATGTTTCCATGACTCAATTGAAACTGGATGACTTGTTGGATAAACAATTTAAAAAAAAAATTTCACAAAAAGAGAAAAATGCTCATAACGATCATTAATAAAATTTTCGCTGAGTAACTGGACCTCTTGCCTCAGTAAGTAGTGAGTGTTCATGTCAAAAGGGGAATTTTATTCATAATGATCATTGAGAAAATTTTCGCTGAGTAACTGGACCTCTTGCCTATGTAAGCAGTGAGAGTTCACGTCAAAATGTGAGAATTTTGCTTGGTAGCATTAAGACCAGTTTAGTTTCATAGCCTTTTTTCCTCGAGTTAGTAAGTACTTAGGGGTGTCTTTATACCTAATGCCCTAAAACCATCTGGTTTGAGAGTCATTGACTCAACACTCGCTACATGGGTCAATTAGAAAGCTTAAGGGAACTAAACATAGCAGAGCCTTATAATAAAAGAGAGAAGCAAATAAAATTATGCCATCATTGTTCATTTTGATGAGAAATTCTGTAAATATTGAGACATATAAACATTGCACATTGAAGTTATTTGAAAGCCTCATCTTTATATGCTAATTCACTTTACACTGAATCAGACTTGTGATGCCTTAGCTAACCTTTTGTAAGTAATTAAATTTTAATACTCCTATTCATTGCAAAGATGGGTTTACATTTTAAGCTTTCTCATGAATGAATATCATGGTTTTGTGTGATGCTTAAATTTTAGGATACCATGAATGATGAACTTATCTTTATGTTCTTTGTTTTTCAATTAATTTTTATTTTTTTTTGCTAAGGGACTAGCAAAATGTAAGTTTGGGGGTATTTGATGAGTTCCAAATATTGCATATTTTGGCCCCTTAATTTACATTTGTTAGCTTAGGAATTTGTTACTTTGAGTTATTTTTTCGTTGTTTTACAGATTTACAAGCACTTGGAAAGGAATTTCACTAAATTGCCAGAATTGCCCGTACAGATTAGTCATTTTTACAGATTAAACTATATTGATTCAAAAAGAACCAGGAGATGAGCCTTATATACTTGAAAAGATCTGGATGTCTATTTTCTAGGAATTTTACGGCTCGTAAATATGATTTTTTTAGAGAAAGTTATGGCAATTTAAGTAGACAAAGGTCAGGCTGTACGTGTTTTCAGCGTGGCAGAAGTGATTTTTCTGGATTTAAACTGTAATGATTCAGGAAGAATCAGGAGATGAGCTATATATGCTTGGAAAGATCCGGATGTCTATTTTCTGAGGAATTTTATAGCTCGTAAATTTGATTTTTCTAGAGAAAGTTATGGCAGTTTTAGTAGACAAAGGTCAGGCTGTGCAGGATTTCAGCGTGGGCAGAAGTTTTGAAGGGTATGTGAAAGCTTAAATCCCACATCCCACATCGGTTGGAAACACATTTCTACATCCCACATCCCACATCAGATTGGAAACACATTGCACTCATGGAGTTCCCATATAAAAGCCCCACCTCACTTCATCAATCGGAGTGCAATCTCCAAGGCTTTGCTACCAAACAGTGTGTAGTTTGGAGGACTTTGCTACCAATCAGAGCAATCCAGAGGGCTTTTGGGAGCAATCTGGGAATCTCCACTACCTAGCGGGGATGCTCACGAAGAGTTCAAATTTTCCCTTGAGATTTTTGTTGTCCATTATATTTATAGGTAACTAAATTCTCAAGTGGGGTTAGGGATGAACTTGCACAGTTGACAGTATTTTTGTTTATTTTTAATTTATGTATTTGATCTTTAATTATTAAAACTCTTTTGTTTTATTATTCAAAATTTATTAGTAATGTTTTCTTTTCTGAATAGTCATAGAGTTTACTCTGTTTATAGATTCAGCCATGCTTTTTTTTATTGAATGGATTAGCTCTTTGATTATGTTGGGATCAATTATTTATCTATATTGATTTAGTTCTTTGTTGCAATATCGCTTCCCAAGTATATTGTCGTCGTTGGATTTTCTCAATAGTGATAATAATTTACATATTTTAAAAGTGGTGAATGATATTTCAAAGGGTTACATTTGGTTTAATCTTGGTTCATAAATCTATACCTTCCGATTGGGAATTTTGGAATTGATTTCCCAATTGAGTTAGTCAATGAATTTAGAATAATTAAAATACTAATTTGTGCAAGGAATTCCCGACCCTTTATTGTTTCACTTTATTTTGTTTTAAATTTGCATTTACAATCAATCTTTGTTCTCCATTAATCACTTGATATTTTTCTTTAGTTTCTTTGTACCTTCTACTATTCTTTTAATTTTGCAATGGACACCCCAAAGCTGTGCTACAACTACTGTGTTATTCTTTGGGAGTAATCATATTTCATCCTATTTTATCTCCTTTCTGTGTTTACTGTGTTTTTCTTGGTTTTTGGAGCATTATGGAATTATCCGGCTTAAAGAGCAAAATAGGGAAAAGCTGGAATCTGTTGTTGCGATCGAGTGCAACAACGCTCAAGCGCCCAAGCCAGAGAGCATGTTTCTTTTATTTCAGATTTGAAGCAAAGGAAGATCAAAATTTTAGCAGTCTATCTCCTAGGGATTGTTTCTCTCATTTAAATGAAGATTTTATTTGAGTATATGAGCTGCTAAAATAAAAAAGACGTGGGTAGAAGTTTTGAGGGGCATGTGAAGGCTTAAATCCCACATCCCACATCCCACATCCCACATCGGTTGGAAACATATTGCACTTATGAAGTTTCCCTATAAAAGCCCCATTTCACTTCATCTTCAGGGGTGTGGACCTCGAAGGCTTTGCTATCAAAGGGGGAGAGCGCCACAAAGCAAAAAAAAAAAATGAGCTGCAAGTGTAATTTCTCTCTCAATGTATTTTCAGCTTTAATTTATTTCTATTGTGTTCTAAAGTTTAATGTTTAGCACTTTAATTGTGAAATTTATTTTCATAATCATGAGAGGCTAAAACCTTCATCTAAGGTTGAAGATGAAGCCTCGCATTTGATTAGCATTATATTTTTAGATATGCCTGTACAATTCCGATATATTTTTTTTGTATTGATGTTCTATTTCAATTCAGTTGTCTGAGTAAATTCTTATGATTGATTGTTTTGTTTATAAATTATTCAAATCAGAAATTTAATGTGTTTCATCTAACGGATACATCGAATCATTCAAAGTAAATTGGATATCCATTGTGATTATAAAGTAAACGGATACATTGGATGATTTGGTTTAATTAGGGTATTCATTGTGATTTATATATCGATGGATTCATGGAATTATTTGATAAATTACTTTTATATAGAACATACATAGGATGTAATTGCTTATCGGTTGTAGGAACAAAATCATGAAAATATATGCTTTAATTCGGTGGGGTGGATTCAGAAACCTTAGTGCTTTTATCATTTGTTTTAAATCAATTTAGTTTAGTTTATATTCTTTACACGACACAGTTCGAGTTTGAAATTCAGAACTAGGTTAAAATAGGTTTAGTTTAGATAAAAATCTATTTTCACGATGCAATTCCCTTTGGATTCGACTTCGCACTTGCACACACTATATTGCAAACGACTCTTGCGCTTACGAGTAATTTAAAACTCACAACAAGTTTTTGGCGTCATTGCCGATGATTTGTTTTGTTTGTGAAAATTAAATTTTTATCTGAATTAATTTTATTTTTCTACTAGTTTAGTTAGCGTTTTTGTTTTATATTTATTTTTGCAATTTTATTCTAGTTTATTTGTTTCAATTTGCAATTACCCATAATATATATATATAACAAAAGAAAATTTTGGTGTTTGATCTGTTTTTGCAGTCTGTCGAATCACACTTTAGCTGTGCTCGAGTGCATCTTTGCAGACAGCATCAACAGACCGGCAACAGCTGAGAAAAAAAAAGTTTGCCAATTTTTGTTGGCCCATTTTGTGAGTATTGTGTTTTCTGTTTTTGCATTTATTTTATTTTATTTTATTCTTTTGTTTCTGCTAGTTAGTTTATTTTATTGCTTTCTGTGTGGTGTATGCTTGGTCGGAGATCCCTGAACTTTGAGTTGATACCTTTAGATCCCAAAATAGGAAGAACTCTTAAGAGAAATAAGAGATCACTTGTTGAGAGAGAGACAATTGAGATGGGAGACAATTTAAGGATGCAAATCAACCAGAGAATGTAGAGCAACCTAGAGCTTGGAACGTGGACTTCACTACATCCTTTAGGGATTTGTTCGCACCCGTTGCAACTAACTCCCCTTCTTCTATAGTGTTGCCGCCAACCAATGCTACCCATTTTGATCAAAAGCCACATTTCATCCAACTCCTACCCTCATTTCATGGCTTGGATCTTGAAAATCCTTACAGCTATGTGAAGAAGTTCAAAGATATTTGTGCCACATTCAAGTTCCGGAACTTCTTTGATGAGTCGGTCCATCTTAGACTTTTCCCTTTTTCTCTTCATGATAGAGCTAGGGCATGGTTGGATTCCAACATGCCCAGGTCTATTACATCTTGAGAAAGCTTGTTGAGTGAATTCTATAATAAGTTTTTCCCAATGTCTAAAGTGAATGAGTGCTGAAAGGAGATTAGTTCTTTCACTCAGGAAAAGGATGAGAAGTTTTCTAAGAGTTGGGAGTGTTTCAAAGAGTTACTGATCAGATACCCTCCACATGGATATGAGAAGTGGAGACTCGTTCAGTTCTTTTACCAAGGGTTAACTCAACCCAACCATAGCATGATCGAGTCTATGAATGGGGGGGCATTCTTAAGTCTGACGGGGGATGAAACATACAAGGCATTGGACAAGTTGTCCGACAACTCATAGCAGTGGCATTTTTCAAGCTGTCAGGACAAGTCCATTCGTGCCCCTAAGAAAGGAGGCATCTATGAGATTAAAGAGGACACTGACTTGAGGATAAAGATAGATGCTCTCACCAAGAAGGTTGATGCTCTCGCTTTGGGCCAGTCCATCAATGCTACCATAACATTCAATGTTGATAGTTGTTCCATCTGTGCTAGTCCTATGCATTTAGCACAGAATTGTCCATCTATTCCAGCTTTTGTCTAGTATCCCATGGTACAAGTGAACACATTCAATGACTATCGGAAGCAATCAAATGGATCTTACTCCGAGACTTACAATCCAAGGTGGCGGAACCACCATAATTTTTCATGGAAGCAGAACCAACCGATGAATCAGGGAGGAGCCCCTATCATGCTCACAATTAATACCCTCTCGAATTTCCTCCACCAGTTCCAAGTCATGGTCCCTCAGCCCATCCAGGACCATCACCTGCTTACTAAGCTCCCACTCAAGCCCCAACGTCGGTTTCACAGTCATTGAAGGACACCCTTAAGGATTTTATGAAGATGACTGGCTAATCCATCAACAAAGTGAGGAGTATGACAATAGTAAACACCTAAGCGATTGCAAAGCTAGAGAGTCAAATGGGTCAAATCACAAGTCACATAGGTGAAAGAGAGAAAGGAAAGTTCCCCAGTCAACCCATGCCCAACCCGAAGGGACAGTTTGCGGTTGGAAATTCATAAACTCCTACGCACAGGCAGGAATAAGTGCAATCGATTGTCACATTGAGGTATGGGAGACAAGTGGACAATCAAGTGGAAGAGAACTCTACTATGCAACAAAGACAAGAAAGTGGTAATAAGGGGAAGAGAGATGCTGAGCCACCTACAGCCACACCTACTGTTAATGATCTTCCTAGGTCGTTTGTACCTAAAGCGCTTTACCCTGAGAGATTACAAGCGCCCAAGAAAAGAGGGAAGTTTGAGGACATTCTAGAGGTGTTCAAGCAGGTCCAAATCAATATCCCATTTTTGGACACTATCCAGCAAGTGCTGTCATATGCCAAGTTCTTAAAGGACTTGATCACTGTCAAGAGGAGGACGAATGTCCCGGAAAAGGCATTTTTGACTGAGCAGGTTAGCTTAATCCTTCAGTGCAAGCTACCCATCAAGTATAAGGACCCTGGGTGTCCTACCATCTCTTGCATGATAAGAGTCAGTCAGATTGAGAGGGCTATTTGGATCTAGGAGCGAGTGTGAATCTTCTGCCCTACTCAATCTATTTGCAGTTAGGGTTAGGAGAATTGAAGTCTACATCCATGGCACTTCAATTGGCTGATAGGTCAATGAAGATACCACGGGGAATAATTGAGGACGTTTTGATAAAGGTGGATAAGTTTTATTTCCCTGAGGATTTTATTGTGCTTGACACAGAGTCGGTTCAAAATATGGGGATTCAGATACCAAGGATTCTAGGGTGACCATTCTTAGCCACGGCTAATGCCCTGATAAATTGTAGGACAGGGGTGATGAAGATTTCCTTCAAAAATATCTCAGTGGAGCTGAATATCTTTGATATCAGTAAGTGACCACTGGAATATGATGAAGTGAGAAATATATGCTTGATAGAGTAGATTATTGAGCAGACTGTGGATGAATCAAGCATTGAAGACCCCCTAGAGGCCTGCTTTGCTCAGTTTGGAGAGGATTTAGATTTGGATAAGTTACTTGAGCAAGCGAATGCCATTTCGGAGTTTGCTCCTCGAGAGAGTAGTGAGACGGAGGAGACTGCAGCACTTGAGCCCCCCCCAAGAAGGAACTTAAGCCTTTACCAGACAATCTTAAGTATAACTTCCTAGGTCCAGCAGATTCTTTGCCTGTGATTATAGCTTCAGATTTGGTTGATGCTCAAGAGGAGAAATTATTGGACGTTTTAAGAGAGCACACAGAAGCTATCGGCTGGACTATTGAGGATATCAAGGGGATCATCCCCTTGGTGGTGATGCACAAGATATATTTGGAGGAGAATGCCAAGCCATCAATGGAGCCATAGAGAAAGCTCAACCTAGCTATGCAAGAGGTTGTGAGGACTGAAGTACTAAAGTTGTTGGATGCAGGGATCATTTATCCAATCTCTAATAGCAAGTGGGTAAGCCCAATTCGTGTTGTGCCCAAACGGGCTGGATTAACAGTAATGAAGAATAAGGACGATGAGTTGGTGCCAACTCATGTTCAGTCAGGATGGAGAGTGTGCATAGACTACCGTAAGTTGAATGCTGCCACAAGGAAGGATCATTTTCCACTCCCATTTATTGATCAAGTGGTGGAGCACTTGGTTGGGTACGATTACTATTGCTTCTTGGATGGTTATTCTGGATATAACCAGGTCCCTGTGGACCTTGAAGATCAAGAGAAAACGACATTTACCTGTGCTTTTGGGACATTCACCTACTGTCGCATGTCCTTTAGGTTATGCAATGCACCCGCTACTTTTCAGTGGTCCATGGTCAACATATTCTATGACATGGTAGAGTATTTCTTAGAGATTTTCATGAATGACTTCTCCATGTTCGGTTCATCATTTGAGGAGTGTCTGCACCGTCTCACTTTGGTTTTAGTGTGGTGCAAGGAGAAGAACCTGGTGCTTAATTCGAAGAAGTGCCATTTTATGGTCAAGCAAGGTATTGTATCGGGGCATGTTATATCACATCAGGGGATTGAGGTCGACAAAGAGAAGGTGGACCTGATTTCCAACCTTCCACCCCCACGTACGGTGAAAGAGGTTCGTTCTTTTTTGGGCCATGCAGGATTCTACAAGCGATTTATCCAGGATTTCGACAAGATCACCAGGACCTTATGTAAGTTATTATTGAAGGATGCCCCATTTGTATTTGAAGAGGACTGTAAGAAAGCATTTGGGGGTCTGAAGAAGATTCTAACGTCCACACCCATTATTTACCCACCTAACTGGGGTGTACCTTTTGAGATTATGTGTGACGTATCAGATTATGCAGTTGGAGCTGTTTTGGGGCAGTGTGTTGATAAACTCCCCCATGTCATCTACTATGCAAGCAGAACTCTAAACAACGCACAACTCAATTACTCTACCACTGAGAAGGAATTGCTAGCAATCGTTTTTGAATTGGACAATTTCAGATCCTACTTATTAGGATAGAAAGTCATCATCTACTCGGATCATGCAGCATTGAAGTATCTTTTCTCCAAAAAAGATGTTAAATCTCATCTTATCTGATGGATCTTGTTACTTCAAGAGTTCGATATAGAGATTCAGGATAAGAAAGGTTCTGAAAATATGGTATCGGACCATTTATCTAGGTTGATAGTGGATTTAACTAAGGTCGCCATTCCTATTTCTAAGACCTTTCCTGATAAGCAATTGATGAACATTGCTCACAATCCCGCACCATGGTTTACTAATATAATGAACTATCTTGTCACCGGTCAAATGCCTTTACATTAGGGGCGACAAGATAAGTCTAAGTTTTTGGCCATGGTAAAGCATTTTTTCTGGGATGATCCTTACCTATTCAAGTATTATCCCGATCAGATCATTAGAAGGTGTATTCTTGAGAATGACCAATCCAATATCATCTCCGTTTGTCATGATCATGCTTGTGGAGGCCATTTCAGCGCTAAGAAGACCGCTGCGAAGATTTTACAGTGTGGATTCTATTAGCCTACCCTATTCCGAGACTCTCACACCTACTATATATCTTGTAAGCATTACCAAAAGCTAGGGAGTATTTCTAAGAGGAATATGATGCCCCTCAACCCCGTTCTGATTGTTGAGATTTTTGACGTGTGGGGCATTGATTTTATGGGACATTTCCTAAACTCTTTTGGCTATTTGTACATTCTGGTTGCTGTGGACTACTTGTCCAAATGGGTGGAGGCCGTTGCATGTAAGACTAATGACCACAGAGTTGTGGTCTAGTTTTTGAAGGACACTATCTTTGCTCGTTTTGGTTTGCCTCGAGCAATCATAAATGATGGAGGTGAGCACTTTTGCAACCAGATTTTTGAGTGATTGGTGAAGAAGTATTTCATCACACATAAGGTTGCCACCCCGTATCACCCACAGACGAGTGGACAAGTGGAAATTTCTAATTGCGAGATTAAGCACATTTTGGAGAAGACTGTGAACCCTAGTAGAAAAGATTAGTCTTTGCGATTGAATGAGGCACTGTGGGCATATCAGACAGCATTTAAGATGCCAATTGGCATGTCTCCATATCTTATTGTGTACGAAAAAGCATGTCACCTTCCGATGGAATTAGAGCATAAAGTGTATTAGGCTATCAAGCAGCTGAACTTCAATCTTTCAAAGGCTGGCTCACAAAGGAAGCTCCAACTTAATGAATTAGAGGAGCTGCGAAATGATGCATATGATTATGCATGGTTGTACAAGGCACAAATGAAGAAGGCTCATGACCAGAACATTTTAAGACGATCTTTTGAGCCTGGTCAGAAAGTTCTTCTTTATAATTCATGTTTACATCTTTTTCCAAGCAAGCTCAAATCTTGATGGACAGGCCCATTTATTATTCAGTCGGTTTTTCCTCATGGAGCCATTGCGATTGAGGATCCAAAGAATGGTAACACTTTCAAGGTGAATGGACAGAGGCTAAAACCATTCTTGGAGTTGAGGGGTCCGAAGATTGAGATGACATTGTTGGAGGATCCTAGTTACCCAGAGTGATTGTCATCTACTATAGGGAGTCTGGCTGAAGACGTAAAACTTAGTGCTCATGGGAGGCACCCCACAACATATCCTTTATGTTTTTATTATTTTTCATATTTCTTGTTACTATTTATTTATAGTATTTTTTTCAAGTATTACTTTAGTCTTTGTTTTTCAGGGACAACACGTACTTCAGTTCAAGTTTTGGGGTATGCTATGATCCATGCCAGTCCAGCTAGTTCTCCATCTCCGAGGTCAGCTCTTTCCATATTATTCACACATTGGGGACAATATGTAATTTAAGTTTGGGGGTATAGGAGACAAATTACACACACTTTGTCCCAGTTTGTTTTTGTTTTTCTTTTCTTCGTTTTAAAGAGAAGATAAATGCATGCTCATGTTATTTTGAAATTTTGGGTGATCTGAACAAATATTGTGATGTGATTTCATTGAAAAGCTTAAAATCTTAAACACATGATCTGATGATAGAATTTTAAAGTTTAGTTACTTACTTTAGGCATTTGAGAATTCACATGTTTGATTTAATCTGACACGAGCACATTAGCACATAATTATATGAGGTATGACATGTGATTTTAATGTGTATGTTTCCATGGCTTAGCTGATTCCGGATGACTTTTGGATGGACACTTTGGGTTAAAAAAAAATTTGCACAAAAAGAGAAAAAACTTATCATTGATAAACTTTCCACTGAGTAACTGGACCTCTTGCCTCAGTAAGAAGTGAGTGTTCACGTCAAAAGGTGGGAATTTTGATTGGTTGCATTAAAGCCAGTTTACTTTCATAGTCTTTTTTACTTGAGTTAGTAAGCCCTTAGAGGTGTCTTTAGACCTAATGCCCTAAAACCATCTAGTTTGGGAGTCATTGACTCAACACTCGCTACATGGGTTAATAAGAAAGCTTAAAGGAACTAAACATGGCAGAGCCTCACAATAAAAGAAAGAAGAAAATAAAACTATGCCATTGATTGTTCATTCTTATGGGTAATTATGTGAATCTTGAGACATGGAGACATTGCACATTGGAATTATTTAGAAGCTTCATATTTATGTGCTAGTTCACTTTACACTGATTTGAGCTTGTGATGCCTTAGCTGGCCTTTTGTAAGTAATTAGATTTTAACATTTCTATTCATTGCGAAGATGAGTTTATCTTTTTAAGCTTGCTCATGAATGAATATCATGGTTTAGTGTGATACTTAAATTTTTGGATATCATGAAAGATGGATTTATCTTTGTGTTCTTTGTTTCTCATTTAGTTTTTAGTTTTGTATTGCTAAGGGACTAGCAATATGTAAGTTTGGGGGTGTGATAAGTGCATAAATATTCATATTTAAGCCCCTTAATTTATATTTGTTAAGCTCTTAGTTTATGTTATTTCATCATATTTTATCTCCTCTCTGTGTTTACTATGTTTTTCTAGGTTTTTGGAGCATTATGGAATTATCTGACTTAAAGAGAAAAATAGGGAAAAGCTTAAACCTGCTGTTGCGATCGAGCATAGGAGAACTACGATCGAGCGCAACAGCGCTCAAGCACCTAAGCCAGAGAGCACGTCTCTTTTATTTCAGATTTGGAGAAAAGAAAGATCCAAATTTTAGCAGCCTATCGTCTAGGGAATTTTTTTCTCTCAATTAAATGAAGATTTTATTTGAGTATATGAGCTGCTAAAATAAAAGAGACATTGGCAGAAGTTTTGAGCGGCATATGAAGGCTTAAATCCCACATCCCACATCCCACATCAGTTGGAAACACATTGCACTCATGGAGTTTCCCTATAAAAGCTTCATTTCACTTCATCTTCAGGGGTGTGGACCTCGAAGGCTTTGCTATCAAGGGGGGAGAGTGCCGCACAGCAAAAACAAAAAAAACAAAAAACAAAAAGAGGAGCTGCAAGTGTAATTTCTCTCTTAATGTATTTTCAACTATAATTTATTTCTTTTATGATTTAAAGTTTAATGTTTAGCACTTTAATTGTGAAATTTATTTTCATAATCATGAGAGGCTAAAACCTTCATCTAAGGTTGAAGATAAAGCTTCGCCATTGATTAGCATTATATTTTCAGATATGTCCGTACAGTTTCGATATTTTGTTTTGTATTGATGTTCTATTTCAATTCAATTGTTTGAGTAAATTCTTATGATTGATTGTTTTCTTTATAAATTATTTAAATTGAATATTCGATGTGTTTCATCTGATGGATACAACGAATCATTCAAAGTAAATCGGATATCCATTGTGATTCTAAAGTAAACAGATACATTGGATGATTTGATTTAATTAGGGTATTCATTGTGATTTGTATATCGATGGATTCATGAAATTATTTGATAAATTACTTTTATATAGAACCTACATAGGATATAATTGCTTGTCGGTTGTAGGAACAAAATCATGAAAATATATGCTTTAATTCAGTGGGGTGGATTCATAAACCTTATTGCTTTTATCATTTGTTTTAAATCAATTTAGTTTAGTTTATATTCTTTGTACGACACAATTTGAAATTCAGAACTAGGTTAAAATAGGTTTAGTTTAGATAAAAATCTATTTTCACAATGCAATTCCCTGTGGATTCGACATCGCACTTGCACACACTCTATTGCAAATGACTTGTGTGCTTGTGAGTAATTTAAAACTCATAACAAGTTCTTGAATATACTTTGGTTCAATCTAGAGAAGGGTGTGGTGGACTATGGAGTGTTAAGAATTTTCCTGATATCATTGTACTTTATTTCTTATAATCTTGTAAAGGCCATAACCTAGATTATTAAGAAGGTTTGAGCAAGCAAGAGTTCTCTCTTTACTTCAAGTTTAAGGCTAGAAGTGAATAGGCTAACCAAGAAAGATTTAGATAACCCATGTACTTTTGTAGCTAGTGCTTGAAACTGTGCTTGATAGTCAACAACAAAAGTAACTTGCTGTAACTTGGCTAATGCCCCTTATGGATCTTCATAAGTTGATGGTCCAAAAATCATTATGATTACTTCAAGAAATTCTAGCCAAGATTGAATGAAACCTCCTACATTGATCCATTGATACCAAGCCAAAGCAAACTCATCAATGTGAAAAGATAAGATAATGATCCTTTGATCAAAAGGAGTATTGTAGTACTCAAAGAATTGTTTTGCTTTAAACACCCATCCATGGAAATCCAAACCATCAAATCTTGGAAACTCTATTTTGAAATGCCGAGTACTTAGAGCATAAGATACATTTTCTTGCATGTAAACATGATTGGCACCCTCATGTCCTGACTGAGACTGTTTCTAGTTCTGGAAGTGATGTTGAGGCTAAAGATTTTCAATTGAAACCATGAGCTTCATTAAGGTTTGATTGATCCCTACAAATTTTTGTTTTTTATTCTTCTTGAATTCATTAAGTTCTTGAAATTGAGCTGCTGGAAATTTCTGAAGAGTTTTGACATTTTCTTATAGTTTATTGATTTTGGTTCCCTCTGCCATTGCTATATGATTATTGTGATTGATGCAAGATTTTAAAATAGTATAGAAATTTAGTAAAGAAGGTAGAAAAGAAATGAAAATTGGATATCAAAGAAAATGAAAGCACCAATGTTAGGAGAGGGAATAGAGGATAGAAAAGAGGATTAAGAAAAAAATGGAAGAAAAAGGCTCACTATTTCGAGCAAGTGATGAAACCCCAAGTATTTCTTGAAGAAATGCTTTTGAAAATGATTATTCAATGTCTATTCTCTCTAGTTATATATTATAGAGCTATATAGCACTTAGCATCCTTTGTCTTGACATTTAAGTTGGTTACAACTACTAACAATCTTTTAACAACTTTCTAACTATCTTAACTACTTAGTAACTAATCTATCAACTAAAGTAAGCTTAGGAAGCATATAGAATATAGTCCGTAGTCCATATAGGTAGTCTTTTAGCTCGCACACTCTTTATCTGATTTGAGACAGTGTTGGAAACCTTATCTTCCTCTATTGTGTTGTTCTCCTCTAATCCTTCCCACTCCCTGATTATGTCTTATTGTAGTTGTTCTACTGCTACCTTTGTTTCACTATCCAACCCTACATTAACTTCCTCCTAATCTCTATCACACCTCCAACAGGAAGAGGTCTCCTCACAATAGGCAAAGGTCATTTCCCGTATGGCTCGAGGCTCAAAAGTCACAGTTGTATCCCACTTCGAAACCCAAAAACAAAGGTCACAGTTGTATCCCACTTCGAAACCCAAAAACAAAAGCATGATGATGTATACACAAGGCATCTATGGTGCCTCAAGTCTAAGAATCACTTGTACAACTGAAATGTAAGAAATCTTATTGAAAACCACAAAAATGTCCCTGAGGAATTACTTAAGTCGAGTCAATTCGTTATACCTTATCTCTTACAGGCTCCTTTATAACTTGTTTTAGTTTCTCATACACTAAAGACTATGAGATTAATCACTCTCAACTCCTTGAGGAAACATAGTATATACTAATCTATTCGGATTCACTAATGCCCTCATTAGTGATCCTATGATTAGTGTTGGAAAATCACCTTCTTGCGGAATCCCAGGTTGTGATCTTTCCAAACACCCAAGTCTAGAATGACTTGTAATAAACAGCAATCAGACAATCAAAAAAAGAACACAAGCAATTATTTTCGAGGTTCGGCAATGTGCCTATATCCCCGTGAGCTCCTTCGAGCTCTCTGCACTAAATCAATGGAGTTCTTACAATTACAGTAACACCTCTTCAAGAACCTTCTTGTTCTTGAAGAACGAAAGAAGAGGAAAAGAAAGTGTTTCCCTAGAATTTTCCCCAAGAAAATTCCAATTACAAAGCCCTTGAATCTCCAATCTAGACTATTCTCTCTCTAAATAACCAGCCTCTCTTGAATGAGTCTCTCTTTTGTTTAGTGTCTTTGCACTCTCACACACCATGTGTTCTATTTCACACACACTCTTCACATATCATTCACTTATGTTGTTGATTGCTCCTAGATGATCCTTTATATAGTGCAACCACTTCTTGAACCAATATTGAAGACAATCTCAACCCTTAGATCTTGAGGACCAGTCAATCATAGCCCTTCAACAAGTCTAAGTGATCTTGTGCATTTTAACTAAGTCTCACGCACCAATCCAAAGTCCTGATCAAGAAGCATCAGGTGTACCTGGCGCTATGGCCCAGAACAGGGCTGGCTGCGGCGCACAACAAGGCACACCACCTCCAGCTGCTGGGCACTGTGGTGTGCACCTCCCTGTGTCGCGATGCACACCTTGGGGGAGCACCTCCACCTTTGCTCCTTTGCTGGAGGTCGCGGCGCACACCTACATCTGATGCTGAATTTTTCTCTCTTTAGTTCTTAGACAAATCCAAACAATCTCTGACTTTCTCTAAGCAACTAAAACCGAACCTATAGTGCAGAGAACTCAGGATCCAAACTCAACTTGAGTCACCATATCATCCGACTCCAATCCTAAGAAGTCCAAGGCAATGATTGAACTTGCTTAGAGGTAGAACTTTAGTACTTGAATCTGCAGGATTTTCTTCCGTTGTGACTTTGTCCACATGAATGCATCATTTTGTAACATTTTCCTGAATGAAATGATACCGAACATCCATATGCTTAGTCCTCTCATGGAACATCGAGTTCCTACATAAGTGCAACGCACTTTGGCTATCTGAATACACCATCACCTGCTCTTTCAGGACCTTTAACTCTTCCAACAACCCTTTGCATCACATAGCCTCCTTTATGGCTTCCGTAGCCGCTATGTACTCAGCCTCGGTTGTTGAGAGTGCTACCACCGGCTGCAACTGAGCCTTCAAGTACCTCAGCAACCACTTCATCCCAAGCCAAAGAATTTTTCTGAGATTAGTCACAAATTTGCTGAGAACTCTAATTGCCTGAGAAATATCGGGTCTAGTGCTTACCATCATGAACATGACTGATCCAACCGCACTAGAGTAAGGGACCTTTTCCATTTCCTTCTTCTCATTAACCGTTCTAGGACATTGTTGGCTGGAGAACTTGAAATTACCAGCAAGGGGAATCTTCACGTGTTTACTATATTCCATAGAAAACTTATACAACACATTTTCTATGTCAGAAGACTGAGAAACCTTCAACCTGTTTCTCTCCCTTTCCCGAATTATTCTCATCCCAAGGATCTTTTGTGCAAGGCCAAGATCCTTCCTCTTGAACTCCGAACTGAGTTGAGACTTCAACCTTTCTATCCTCTCCCTGCTGTTCCAAACTAACAACATATCATCGACATAGATGAGGATAATCACCATTTCCTCCACCTTGTGTCCAAGTGAGAAAGTTTATGTGAAATCTATGCCTTCTCTTTGCGTGAACCCCTTCGCCACCAGCCTAGCTTTATACCAGACTTCATCCCCTGGAGGGTTCCCTTCTTTGATCTTGTAATTCCACTTACAATCCACAACTCTCTATTTTCCTGGAATGTGCACCAATTCCCAAGAGTTGTTCTTCCTCAAAGAATCCATTTCCTCCTCCATAGCTAGCTTCCATCTTGATGAATCCTTACATCCCATGGCATCAATGTAAGCTTCTGGTTCACTTATCCCTCCTTCTGAATAAGGAGCTGCTACAATAGCGTCTGCAAAACCATATCTCAAAGGTGGTCTGACCAGCCTTCTTTCCTCGTCCCTTGTGAGCTGATAGTCATTCTGACTTGCTGCATTATCCCCTTCAGTTTAACCTCCTCTTGAGTGTCCTGAGCTTGGCATTCATCAATGGGCTCTACCTGGTCTGAACCCTCTTGTCTTCCTTGCTCTAAATGAACTGAATTTTTCTTGATGCTATACTCCACAAATACCGAATTGGTTTGCTCACTATCCCCTGCAGGGTTAGTTTTCTCCAAATAGGGAAATAAATGCTCATTTAAAATGACATCCCTACTTATTATAAGTTTAAATCATTTTTGCTCTAAGGACCACAACCTATACCCCTTAATCCCTTCCCCATACCCTAGAAATACACACTTTCTAGACCTTGGGCTAAGTTTATCATCCTTTTGATGTGCAAACGCAGCACATCCAAAAGTCCTAAGGTTGTTCAACTCAGGGGGTTTTTCACTCCACATCTCCTCGGGAGTCTTAAGGCCCACAGCCCTAGAGAGTGATCTATTAACCAAATACGTAGCAGTAGACACCGTTTCCCCCCAAAAACATTTGGGTAATCCAGATTCTATAATCATGCACCTAACCTTTTCCATAAGGGTCTTATTCATCCTCTCAGCAACTCTATTTTGTTGAGGGGTTTTCACAACCATTCTATGTCTTAGAATCCCATTTAACTTATAGAATTGATCAAGTTCCTTGTTAAAAAATTCTAAGCCATTTTCAATTCTTAACACCTTAACTACCCTGCCCGTTTGAGTTTCTTCCAGCTTTTTCCACACCACAAATTTATTCAAAGCATTTGATTTATTTTTAAGCAAATAAACCCAAACCTTTCTACAATAATCATCAATTAAAGACAAAAAGTAAAGATTACCGCCCTGTGTTGGTGTTCTTCCTGGCCCCCAAAGGTCTGCATGAATGTAGTCAAGAATACCCTTAAACTTGTGCACTCCGGTGTTGAAGCGGACCCGATGTTGTTTCCCAAGAACACAACATTCGCAGAAATCAAGTTCCTCTACTTTGTCACCATTAAGTAGACTGTTCTTGCTGAGAACTTGCAGGCCCTTTTCACTCATATATCCTAAGCGATTGTGCTAAAGGGTTACCTTATCCATCTTAACCATCAAGCTTGTTGCTTGATCCTTGATGTTTTTATCTCTAATCATCTCATAGAGACCATCATTCATTGCTGCTTTGATCACTACCAAAGATCCCTTGGTTACCTTGATCTTTCCTCCCTCTGCTTTGTACGTGTACCCCATGGAATCTAGCTGCCCCAATGAGATCAAATTTCTTCTCAACTCTGAAAGATATCTCACATTTCACAGCAGCCTAGTCATTCCATCAAACATCCTCAACTGGATGTCTCTCGTGCCCCTCACTTGGCAAGAAGTATCATTCCCCAGGAGAACCTTTCTGCCATCGGTTCCCTTGAAATTCTTGAACCAATCCTGGTGAGGACACATGTGATAAGTGCACCTAGAATCCAAGATCCATCTTTCGCTGCCTTCTTGCCCCTAGCTCACATTTGAGCACACAACAAGAACATCATCATCTTGCTGTTCTCCCTTGGCATCCCAAGCCTCTCCATTTTTGGTATGGCTTCCTCCCTCAACCCTCATCATCTTCTTGCAATCTTTCTTGAAATGACCCTCCTTATGGCAGTAGAAGCATCTCTTTCCTCCAAATCTCGGTTTAGAGTGCACTTTCCCATGGCTTTGTCCTCTACCTTATGGATTGTCCCAGTAGTAGCCATGTATGTTGCAGTCAAACTGAGTTGCTGGCCTTCCTTTAATGAACAACCCTTCTCCACTTGATGTTTCCCTCATCTTGGCTTCAAAATCATGAGCCTATATAACATTGATCACAATTTCCTTGGTTAGTGTATCTCTTATATATTCAATAGCATTAATCAAACTTTCAAAATAATCAGGAAGAGAATTCAATAACGTAACAACCAATTGTTCATCCGGGAATGTTATACTACAACTAGCCAAATCTTGAGCTAGTTTATTAAACACATCAAGATTATCTTGCAACTCTTTATTAGGATCCATTTTAAAAGCAAAGATTCATTTCAGAAGATAAATTTTATAAGGGAGAGTGAGGTAAGAAATAACTCATCTAGTTTCTTCCAAATAACAACTTGATCTTCCGAGTCTCCACATTCCCTTGTCACATTATCCGACATGTGTAGAAAGATGGTGCTGTACACCATCTTCTTCATCTCACTTCGCTGGACCTCCGTGATACTTGCTAAAAAAGCGTCATCTTCTCCAATCGCCAAGTCCACCTTTTGTTACATAAGAACCGCTTTGATTTTCCACTTCTAAAGGGCAAAGTCTCCCTTTCCATCAAACTTCTCAATAATGAAATTTGAACCCATCTTGTCAAAAAAAATCTCAGATTTATATAACACCCACAATTGCTTTCCAACTTCTAAATCTTAAAAACACGATCAAATCTTGATCACAACATCATTCTTGAACCTCAAGAACACGATCAGATCTTGATCTCAGCACCATTCTTGAATCATCCAAGAAGTTTCCTTTGATTCTTGGAGTCTTACTTCGATACCCCCTGTTCAGCTCTGATACCCGTTCACCAAAACTCTGATACCACTGTTGGAAAATCATCTTCTTGCGGAATCCCAGGTTATGATCTTTCTAAACACCCAAGTCTAGAATGACTTATAATAAACAACAATCAAACAATCAAACAATCAAAGAAAGAACACAAGCAATTGTTATCGAGATTCGGTAATGTGCCTACATCCCCGTGAGCTCCTACGAGCTATCTGCACTAAATCAATGGAGTTCTTACAATTACAGTAACACCTCTTCAAGAATCTTGAATGAGTCTCTCTTGTGTTTAGTGTCTTTGCACTCTCACACACCATGTGTTCTATTTCACACACACTCTTCACATGTCATTCACATATGTTGTTGATTGCTCCTAGATGATCCTTTATATAGTGCAACCACTTCTTGAACCAATCTTGAAGACAATCTCAACCCTTAGATCTTGAGGACCAATCAATTATAGCCCTTCAACAAGTCTAAGTGATCCTGTGCATTTTAACCAAGTCCCACGCACCTCAAAGTGCTGATCAGGAAGCATCAGGTGTGCCTGGAGCCGCGGCCTATTCTGGGCCACGGTGCACATCAAGACACACCACCTCTAGTTGTTAGGTGTCGTTGCGTGCACCTCCCTGTGCCCTGGTGCACACTTGGGGGGAGCACCTCCACCTTTACTCCTTTGCTGGAGGTTGCGGCACACACCTGCATCTGATGTTAAATTTTTCTCTCTTTAGTTCTTAGACAAATCCCAACAATTAGGAACATTTAAGAATAAAGCTTAGAGAAATACATATCATTATGGTGCCTATTTCCATTGCTTATATTCTATAGGTTTTATAACGTAAACATATTGATTATGACTTGTAATGAACACAATAAATATTATAAATGCCATAAATAAGTATTTATTGTCAATAAATGAATAAAATTAATTACAAGTAATATACATTGTCATCAAATGTTATTGGTTTATAGAGCATACTGTTATAAATCTCCCATTTGTACCAAAACCAATGCCCATGCATCAGACGCTTATCTTATCAAAATGGAGATCAAATTGTTGCTGATAAACTACCTTAGTCAATGAATCCATTATGTTATTTGTCACTGAAACTCTTTTTACCTTTACATTGCCTCTTCCAATGATCTCTCTAATAAAATAGAATCACTAAAAAATGTGCTTGGAAATCTTATGAGACATTTAATCCTTTGCTTGCGTAATAGTACCATTGTTATCACAATATAGTGTTACTGGATTGACAATTTCTAGAACCACACCAAGTACAGTGATGAACTTCTTTATCCGGACAATCTCCTTCAGAGCTTCTTATGCAGTAATGTATTTTGCCTCTGTGGTCGAATCATAGTGGTTTCTTGCTTGGAACTTTTCAAGCTCATTACTCTACCATCTCAAGTGAACACATATCCAGAAACTGATTTGCTGTCATCTTTGTCAGATTGAAAACTAGAATCTATGAAGCAGTCAAGTTTTAAATTTGCTCCCCATATATGAGAAACAAATCATTAGTTTTCATCAAGAACTGAAGAATATTTTTCACAGCTATCTAGTGACCCTTAATTGGATTAGACTGAAATTTGCTCGTAACACTTAGGGCATATGTGACATCAGGCCTTGTACTTAACACTACATACATAATGGAACCAATTGTTGACCCATATGTTATCCTACTCCTGTTCTCTCTTTTCTAGAGTTTATAGGGACATATCCTAAGAGAGAGAAATTCTATGACTCATTAGTAAGAGCCCCTTTTTTGGAATTTTTTATCCTAAATCTCTTTACCACTTTGTCTATATACGCAGATTGGGACAAGCCTAGCATCCTTCTAGACCGAGCTTTATATATCTTGATCCCCAAAATAAAATACACTTTTCCTAAATCCTTCATGGAGAAGTTCTTTGATAGCCAAAACTTGACTGATTATAACATACCTACATCATTCCGAATGAGTAGGATGTTGTCAATTTACCACACCAAAAATGTTACAGTGCTCATACTAACCATTTTATATATATATGGTTCATCTTCATTTGTGATAAAATCAAACTATTTGATTGTTTCATCAAAACAGATGTTCTAACATCTAGAATCTTGTTTCAATCCATGAATGGATCTTTAAAGCTTGATTCAATCCATGAATGGATCTTTAAAGCTTGCATACCTTATGGTCACTATCACTAGATCTAAAATCCTCAGATTATATCATGTACACATCCTCTTTTATGTTTCCATTGAGGAATGCGGTATGTACACCTATCTAGCATAACTCATAGTCATGGTATGCAACTATAACAAGTAAAATCCTAGTTGATTTAAGCATGGCCATTGGAAAGAAGGCTTCATTAAATTTAATTATTTGTCTTTACGAGAAATCCTTCACTAGTAGCCTTACCTTACAGGCCTCTACCTATCTATCCACTCCAATCATTCTCTTAAATATGCATTTGCATCTTATCCGCACTATAGCTTCAGGCGCATCAACCAATGTCCACACTTTGTTGGAACACATAAAATCATTTTTCAGATTTCATGGCTTCTAGCCACTTCTCTGAACAGTACTAAGTTTTGGTTCTTGTGACATTTCATAAAGATCTATCTTGCTCTCACTACTCCCTTCTAGCATAAACACTTTTAATAGAAAGGTAGGATAATTGGAAATGAACCCCTTTTGTTCCTTAGGATGACTGAAATAATATCCTAAACTTTATTTAGAATATCCCACAAACCTATATTTTTCAGACCTAGTTCCTAATTTTTCTGTATGAAACTTATTTATATAGGTAAGATAACCCCAAATCTTAATATGTTTTAAGATTAGGTTTTCTCCCTTTCTATATTTTATATGGTGTCTTAGGTACTGCCTTTGAGGAAACTTTGTTCAATATATATGTGGTGGTCAACATGACATAACCCCAAAAGGATAAAGGATGACAAGTGTAACTCATCATGGATCATATCATGTCTAATAGAGTATGATTTCTCTTGTTGTAGACATTGTGCAACTGTGGTGTTCCAAGAGGAGTCCATTGATACAGTATCCTATTCTCTTTAAGATAATCTAGGAAATCTTCAATCAAGTATTTGATTCTTTGATTAAATCGAAGAGATTTAATATCTTTCCTAGTTTGTACACATACCCATACCTAGAATAATTGTTAGGAACCCACACCATCAGTGTGTATTAACCCTGATACTTTTGTAACTCTTTCTCTACGTCCACTAAATGGAGATTTGATCATCTGTCCTATGAGACAGACTTCACAAGTTGAATAGGATTCAAAATCCTATAAATCCAAATATCTATCTTTTACCAACTTGCTCACTCCATCTTCATTGATATGACCTAGGTTTAAATGCCACATGTAGGAATGATTTAGATCATTATTTTTTTCTTTTATTTTGTTCGATATTGAAAATATTACCATCTATCTCAATAATATAAATAACAATATTTAATGTACTAGTACCATAATATTTATTACCAAAATAAACAGAAAAACAATTCTTCTTAAGAGAAAATTCATAACCTTCTCTATCTAATTTAGAAACTGAAACAATGTTTCTAATTTAAAGTAGCACATAATAACAATCTCTAAGTTCTAAAGTTTTTCTAGATGAAAACTCTAAGCAATATGTCACCATGGCTAATGGTTCAACTTTTTCTCCATTTTCAAAGCCTAGGTCCACCTCACCTTTGCTCAACTTTCTACTTCTTCCCAATGCCTATAAACTATTGCAGATATGTGAGTCACAACTGGTATCTAGCACCCATGAAGAAGTATTGCTAACATTTAAGTTAACATCAATAACAAACAACTCTGGCATACCTTCCAAAGGCTTATCCTTTAAGGTTGCAAGATATTCATTTCAATTCGTCTTCCAATGCCCATCCTTTCCACAATGAAAGCATTGTCCCTTATCTTTCTTGGCCTTTGATGAACTTGCCTTCTTAACACCTCCATTTTCTTTCAATGGTTTCTTTTTATTCTTTGAGACATTCTTGTCTTTAGGCTTAGAAGAAGAAGTCTAATTCACAAGCATAATGGGTGTTTTGCCTTTATTAATTGTTTCTTCAGCAATCTTCAACATATTGACAAGATCTGGAAGTGCAGCTTCTATCTTATTCATGCTGTAATTCATAACAAACTATGAAAAAGAGTCTGGAAGGGATTGCATAATTAATTCATTACTAAACTTTGCATCCATACTAAATTTGAGCCTGTCTAACTGCTTAATTTATGTTGGAAATCACCTTGACAAGATGCCCAGGTGGTGATCTTCCAAACACCCAAGTCTAGAATGACTTGTAGAAAGAAATACAACAATTGAAAGCAAGAAAGAAAAGAAGACAAGCAATTTTTTATCGAGGTTCGGCAATAGCCTACGTCCCTATGAGTTCTTCTGAACTCTCTGCACTAAATTAATGGTTCTTTACAATTATAGCAACCCTCTTCAAGAAGCTCAAGTTCTTGAAAAAACCAAGAAGAGAAGAAAGAAGATGATAAGAACTATTACAATGCTCTCTATCTATACTACTCTTTATTCTTTACAACCAGCCTCTCTACAATGAGTCCCTCTTGTGTTTTGTGTCTTTGCACTCTTACACAATTCTCTCTTGTATTGTGTCTTGTCACTCTTTACAATTGATCTCAAATTATATCACAATGTTATCATGTTGAGAATGAAGCTAGGTAACCCCTTATATAGTGCACCTACTTCTTATCGAATCTTGAGAGTCAATCTGCACCCTTAGATCTTAATGACCACTTAACAACGGCCCACCATTAATCCTAAGTGGTGCTGTGCATTTTAACCTTACATCCGCGCACCTAAGAGGAGGTTTAAATAAGTTGTCCATGTGTGCATCAGTTTACCTAGTGTCTAGGTGCTGAACATGGGGTAGTGAGGCGCTAGGTAAAGCTCTTTTGCACCACATTCTGGGTGGTGCGGTGCTGGTGGAGGGGTGGTGCGGTGCGGTGTTGGTGGAGGGGCGGTGCGGTGCTGCCCTTCTCCAAGCAGTATCCTTGCTGAGCGGTGAGGCGCTGGTGATGGGGCGGTGAGGCACATACTGATGCTGCCCTTCACACAGCAGTGCGCACTACTTTCTTTTTTTAATTAGGGGTGCGCACACACACCCAAATGGATGCACACACATGTGTGCACTCCTTTAACATGTTGTATTTTAATCTTCCAACCTTAGTTTAGACTTTAACCATCTTTTAACCATGTTTAGACATGTTTAAACCTTAGACAAATACCAACAATCTCTACCTTTGTCTAAGTGTTTAAACCCGAACCATTGTTCAGAGAGCTTCAGGATCCAAAATCATCTTGAGTCATCAATTAACCAACTCCAATCCTAAGTAGTCTAAGACAATGATTGAACTTACTTAGAGGTAGGACTTTAGTACCTAAATCCACAGGATTTTCTTTCGTGGCTACCTTATCCACGTGGATGCGTCCTTTCATAACATTTTACCGAATGAAATGATACAAAACATCCATGTGCTTTGTCCTCTCATGGAAGACCGGATTCTTACACAAGTGCAATGCACTTTGACTATCCGAAAACACCACAACCTGCTCCTCCATTACCTTCAACTCTTCCAGCAACCCTTTGCACCATATAGCTTCCTTAATGGCCTCGGTAGCCGCAATGTACTCAGCCTCGGTTATTGAGAGTGCTACCACTGGCTGTAACTGAGCCTTCCAACTTACACAACATCCGTTTAAGTTGAAGAAGTAGGAGGTTATCGATCTCCTTTTATCCCGGTCTGCTCCATAGTTCGAATCCGCAAAACCCTCAAGGCAGATGGACTTACCCCTCTTCTCATAAAGTAGCCCTACTTCTGGGCTTTCCTTCAAGTACCTCAGCAACCACTTCATCCCAAGCCAATGCTCCTTTTTAGGATTACTCATAAACCTGTTGAGAACACTCATTGCATGAGCAATGTCAGGTCTAGTGCTTACTATGGTGAACATAACAGAACCAACAACACTAGAATAATGGACTTTTTCCATTTCCTTCTTCTCCGCCTCCAATCTCGGACATTGATCGTTGGAGAACTTGAAATGACCAGCAAGGGGAACCTTCACTGGTTTGCTATCTTCTATAGAGAATTTAGATATCATCTTCTCTATGTAGGAAGTTTGAGAGATCTTCAATCTGTTTCTCTCCCTTTCCCGGATGATACACATCCTAAGGATCTTTTATGCATGGCCAAGATCCTTCATCTCAAACTCCTCACTGAGTTTAGCCTTTAATTTCCTTATGCTCTCCATGCTGCTCCCAACCAGCAATATGTCATCAACATAGATGAGGATGATCACCACTTCCTCAACCTTGTGTCTAGGTGAGAAAGTTTCTGTGAAGTCTATATCTTCTTTTCTCATGAACCCATTTGCTACCAGCCTAGCCTTGTTCCAGACTTTATCTCCTAGAGGGTACCCTTCTTTGACCTTGTAAGTCCACTTACAATCCACAACTCTCTGATTTCCCAGAATGTGCACCAATTCCCAGAAGTTGTTCTGCCTCAAAGAATCCATTTCTTCCTCCATAGCTAGCTTCCATCTTGGCGAATCCTTACATCCCATGGCATCCGTGTAAGTTTCTGGTTCAACCTCTCCTTTTGTCCAAGGAGCTGTTACATTAGCGTCCATAAACCTATATCTCAAAGGTGGTCTAACCACCCTCCTTCCTCGGTCTCTTGTGAGCTGGTAGTCATTATGACTTGCTACATCAACCTCTTCTAGTTCAGCCTTTTCTTGAGTTTCTTGAACTTGGCCTTCATTTAAGGGCTCTACCTGGTTCGAACCCTCTTGCCTCCTTTGCTCTACCTGAACTGAGTTCTCTTTGATGCGATGCTCAACAACTTTCGAACTGGTTTGCTCACTAGCCCCTGCAGGGTTAGTTTTCTCCAAGTAGGGTAATAACAATTCATTAAAATTAACATCCCTACTTATTATGAGTTTAGTGCCTTTCTTTTCTAATGACCACAACCTATATCCCTTAACCCCATTACCATATCCTAAAAATACACATTTTTTAGATCTTGGGCTAAGTTTATCCTCCTTTTGCTGTGCATATACAGCACCCAAAAGTCCTAAGGTTTCTTAATTCAGGGTGTTTCCCACTCCATATCTCCATGGGAGTCTTGAGCTCTAAAGCTCTAGAGGGTGATCTATTTACCAAGTATACAGCTGTAGCCACAGCTTCTCCCCAAAAATATTTTGGTAAACCGGATCCTATTAACATGCACCTAACCTTTTCTATAAGGGTTCTATTCATCCTCTCAGCAACTCCATTTTGCTGAGGTGTTTTTACAACCGTTCTATGTCTTAGAATGCCATTTAATTCACAGAATTTATCAAAATCCTTATTGCCAAATTCTAAGCCATTATCGGTTCGTAAAGCCTTAACTACCCTACCCATTTAAGTTTCCAGTAACTTCTTCCACACAACAAATTTATCCAAGGCATCTGATTTATTTCTAAGTAAATAAACCCACACTCTTCTTGAATAATCATCAATTAAAGACAGAAAGTAAAAGTTACCTCCCTGTGTTGGTGTTCTTGCTGGTCCCCAAAGGTCTGAATGAATGTAGTCAAGAATCCCCTTAGACTTGTGCACTCTAGTGTTGAAGCTGACCCGGTGTTGCTTCCCAAGAATGCAACTCTCACAAAAATTTAGTTTCTCTACTTTGTCACCACCAAGTAGACCATTCTTGCTAAGAACTTGTAGGCCCTTTTCACTCATGTGTCCTAAGCGAGTGTGCCAAAGAGCTACCTTATCCATCTCAGCCATCAAGCTTACTACTTGATCATTGATTTTTTTCTCTCCGATCATCTCATAGAGTCCATCGTTTCTTGCTTCCTTGATCACTACCAAAGATCCCTTGGCCACCTAGATCTTTCCTCCCTCTACTTTGCATGTATACCCCATGGAATCCAGCTGCCCCAATGAGATCAAATTTCTCTTCAAATCTGGAAGATACCTCACATTTCGCAGCAGCCTTGTGACTCCATCAAACATCCTCAATTGGATATCTCCAATCCCTCTCACTTGGCAAGAATTGTCATTCCCTGAGAAGACCCTTCCATTATTGATCTCCTTGAAATTCTTGAACCATTCCTTGTGAGGGCACATGTGATAAGTGCACCTGGAATCCAGAATCCACTTTTTGCTGCCTTGCCTCTTGCTCACATTTGAGCACACAACAAGAACATTATCTTATTGTTCTCCTTTGGCAACCGAAGCCTCTCTATTATTGGTGTGGCTTCTTCTCTCATCCCACATCTTCTTCTTGCAATCTTTTATGAAATGGCCCTCCTTGTTGCAGTAGAAGCACCTCTTTCCAAATCTTGATTTGGAATATGCTCTCCCATAGCTTTGCCCTCTACCTCTTGATTTCTTCGGGTTGTTGCCATGGTTACTACTGCCATTCCGAGTTACTGGCCTTCCTCTTACGAACATCCCATCTCCACTTGATGTCTCCTTCATCTTGGCTTTGAAGTCTTGTGCCCTTATGGCATTGATCACAATCTCTTTGATTAAAGTATCCCTTCCATACTCAATAGTATTAATCAAATTATCAAAGCAATCAGGAAGAGAATTTAACAAGATAACAACCAATTGTTCATCCGAAAATGTAATGCTACAGCTATTCAAATCTTAAACTAGCTTATTAAAGACATCAAGATTATCTTGCAACTCTTTACTAGGATCCATTTTAAAATCGAAGATTCTTTTAAGAAGATAAATTTTTTTAGGGAGAGTTCTGGTAAGAAACAACTCATCTAGTTTCTTCTATATGACAGTCGGATCTTCCGAGTCTCCGCACTCCCTTGTGATGCTATCCGACATGTGCAAGAAAATGGTGTTGTATGCCATCTTCTTCATCTCAACCCGCTGGTCCTCTGTGACACTTGCTGGAAAAGCATCATCTTCTCCAATAGCCAAGTCCACTTTCTGTTGCATTAGAACCGCCTTGATCTTCCGCTTCCACAAGGAAAAATCTCCCTTTCCATCAAATTTCTCAACCACAAAATTTGAAGCCATCTTTGCGGACAAGATCCAAAATTTATGCAATACCCACAAATACTTTCTTCAACCTCAAGAAAACAATTGAAGATGGATCCTAACACCGTTCTTGAATCACCCTCAAGAACACGATCTAATCTTGATCTTTACTCCGTTCTTGAATCACCCAAGAAGTTGATATTTGATTCTTGGAGTCTTGGCTCCGTCACCTTCTTGTTCTTGGTCCGATACCAGACTGTGCTAGCTCTTTCGGCTCTGATACCACTGTTGGAAATCACCTTGACAAGATGCCCAGGTGGTGATCTTCCAAACACCCAAGTCTAGAATGACTTGTAGAAAGAAATACAACAATCGAAAGCAAGAAATAAAAGAAGACAAGCAATTTGTTATCGAGGTTCGGTAATAGCCTACGTCCCCGTTAGTTCCTCTGAACTCTCTGCACTAAATCAATGGTTCTTTACAATTACAGCAACCCTCTTTAAGAAGCTCGAGTTCTTGAAGGAACCAAGAAGAGAAGAAAGAAGATGATAAGAACTATTATAATGCTCTCTATCTATACTACTCTCTCTTCTTTACAACCAGCCTCTCTACAATGAGTCCCTCTTGTGTTTTGTGTCTTTGCACTCTCACACAATTCTCTCTTGTATTGTGTCTTGTCACTCTTTACAATTGATCTCAAATTATCACAATGTTATCATGTTGAGAATGAAGCTAGGTAACCCCTTATACAGTGCACCTACTTCTTGTCCAATGTTGAGAGTCAATCTCCCCCCTTAGATCTTGATGACCACTTAACAATGGCCCTCCATCAATCCTAAGTGGTCTTGTGTATTTTAACCTTCCATCCACACACCTAAGAGGAGGTTTAAACAAGCTATCTATGTGTGCATCAGTTTTGCCTAGTCCCTAGGCACTGAACAGGGGACGGTGAGGCGCTAGGCAAAGCTCCTTTGCACCACATTCTGGGCGGTGTAGTGCTAGTGGAGGGGTAGTGTGGTGCTACCCTTCTACAAGCAGTATCCTTGCTGGGTGGTGAGGCACTGGTGAAGGTAAGGTGAGGCGCACATTGATGCTGCCCTTCACACAACAGTGCGAACTACTTTGCTTTGTATATTAGGGGTGTGCACACACACCCAAATGGATGCACACACATGTGTGCACTCCTTTAACATGCTGTGTTTTAATCTTCCAACCTTAGTTTAGACTTTAACCATCTTTGAAACATGTTTAGACATGTTTAAACCTTAGACAAATACTAACAATTTAGTTGATCATCTTCAATCCATACTCATAGACTGATGATCCTTTGGGAATCTTAGCCCTAAAGAGGTCCTTAGAAATCTAAAACCTTGCATTGTGACTATGCTCACCATAAAAATCGTGTACATGAATCAATATCCCATGTGCACTTTCCATTTTGTCATGTTACTTATGAAGCTCATTAGACATGGTATGCTAGCATATAGCACCTTGCCTTCATGTCATCCTCTTGCCACTTCTCAAAAGTTTCGACCTCTTATTCCAGAAAATTCTCAACAGTAGTTGTTGAAAGTGTTTGATAAAAAATATAGGCTATTTTCTCATAATTGAGAACGATTCTCAAATTTCTTAGCTAATCAAGAAAATTTGGTCAGTTAACCTATTTGTGTCCGAGATTCTAGATAGTAGGTTAAGATTTTCCATTGCAATGTACAATGTAACAACAAAAAGTATTAATGATTATTCATTTTATTAACTGCCATAAAGATTTGGTCTTTCACCTAAATGGTGCCTTCCACTATTCTTTTCGATTCCCACGACTCTCGATGTGGAAGATGGAAGACCACTTTGAAAGGTCTCCAAGTGAGGATTAGGATCCTATCCCTTGTCCATTATACCTTTACGGTATTGAAACAAACTATAAAGTAGTTGATAGATAGACAACTTTTATTATTTATATCTCATGCAATTACTAATCATAATTCAACTTCTTAAATTCATATGACTTTACGGTAGCGTAATAAATGATTTATTACGCCCAAAACATAACGAGGTTGTTGTAGCACAGCTTTGGGGTGTCGATTCCAAAGGGAAACAAGTTAACTACGAAAGAAGGTGTGAACCATAACACAAACGATAAAGATTTAAGTGAGAAAATATGAACTTTTGGTAATGAAGTAATTGTGTAAAATAGATTGTAAAATATAATAGGGAAACAACAAGGATCCGGGAATCCTCCCTAGGTTTGTTGCCCTATTCCTATCTTGATTCAGTTGTTTTAATCTCGATCGCGAGTTTCACGTCCCGAACAGGCAATTGGTAAATATTCAATGAGCACATATATAAACTCTAATATGATTGTTATGAAATACTTTTTATTTTCGATTCATGCACACATGATCTATCCTATAGGTTTATCAAGAAACGACAATATATCTTTGTTAACAATATTGCAGTAATGGACAAACCTAAAGGCTTAATCTACCAGACTCAATTATACCCAAACAATCTTGATATAAGAAAAACATGACTAAATTTATATCAAGGAGAAAGATACAATCACTGGAATAGATAAAATCTTATAATTAGATTAAAAAGTAAATCATAATAATGTTTTGACAATAAATTCCTATTGCAACTGAATCAAATAAGGGAAGATAGGAACAACTACACCTAAAGATTCATCCCTTCGCCTTGCTTGGAGATTAGTTCGCCATGGGGCTCTTGGTTGAACACTTTGATGGAGAAGAATTGGTTGCTTTCTTAAATTTTCCAGGCTTCCAAAAGATATCTCTCTTAAACCCTAAGTGATCTATTTATAAAACAAAGGTCCAAGGGTGTTTTCGAGTTTAATCTATTGATTAAAACCCTAATTAAGTTCTAACTCGGAGATATAACATCGTGTGCGCGCTGCGGTGCTCCTTTATGGGCGTTACAGTGTTGGCTTTAGCTTTGGTTGGGTGTGCTTCGGGGCACCCTAGTGCTGGCTGAGGGGCACCATAGTGCACACTGATGACTTGATTTTTTTCTTCATGTTTGCTTCTCCGCAACCACTCCGACACTCCGTTATGCATGGAATCTTGGCGCTATAAGCAATGATCGCTTTTTCTTCTCTTTTGGACTCATAGTACCTAAAAATGCAAAGAAATAAGTTAGTGGTCCAATAATATCACTTTAGAGTTATTAACATATAAAAGTGCAATAAAGACTGAGATCAATCCTAAAATACTAACAATTAAACATTGTTGAGATGCATTTTATGGCTCTCATCACAACCCCCAACTAGTTTATTGCTAGTCCTTAGCAATTCAAGCGAAAATAAGAGATGAATTCCATGGTGGGAATCGAAGTAAAGTAAAGCAATATTAGTGTTAACCGAGAGTAATTCACATTTTGTCTCAAAAATTTCATATAACACACAGCACATATAATCGTTTAAATTCACCCAAGTTCGAAAGTAATCCAAACATCAATTTTAAAATCGTTATTGACACTTAACATCCATTTTACCACAATCCAAACATCCGGATGATTTATTGCATAAGATTTGTGAATACAAGTCTTGGCCTCTAAAACATGATAAATCGTGACATCAATCACAAAAACAAGCTCCATAAGCTTACATTGCAAACCACTCTCCACTATTGTAGAAAAATCACACTACATTGGATCAATATGTCTTTAATAAGCTTGTAACATTAGGCTAAGGTAAAGGTTAAGAAAGAATGGGAAGGATTCACAAGTAAAAGAACTTGATCTCTTAGCTTTAAACACAACCACTTTTAAGCGCTAGATAACCTTTCTTCGACACCCAACTTTTTCAACCATTTTTCGAGCATTTTTCTCAAATCACCACTTTTCTTTTCTTTTCTTCCTTCTTTGCCATAATTAACTTCTCTTTTCTTTTCTTTTGTATTTTGGCATAAGACCATTCACCTCCTTTTTCATTTTTTTTTCTTTTCCACAACCCCCAACTTATCTCCTTTAGTGTACTTGAGTTATGGTTTTCATATTTCCATCCTTACTCCTTGTAAGTCCTTCTCAATAAATGTGTATAACTAAGTTCTTTTAAAAGAAAGGTAAGGAAAAAATATTTTTAGGCTCATAAAGGTGAGTAAATGGGCTATTGAAAGAAACAAGACTCAAATTATTTTTCAAAAAAAAGGCTCAAACAGGTGACTGGTGATGAATATAACAAGGGTAAGTTCGAAAGGCTCAAACGGTCCAAAAATGGCCTATATCATATCCTAAATAATGTGCATTCTAGGAATTCACCTCTAGAAATGATCAAATAAGTTCTAGAGCTTGCCGAGACCGCAAAAATATTCACAAAATAATCACATATAAAACTTCTCGAAATGTTTAAGACTAATCATACAGTTTTACCACAAACTAGAGTCTCTAACCAAGTGAAGATTGACACTTAAATTAATTTCAAACCGAAGTAAAATTTAATTTCTTCTACATGCTATCTACTATCTCAATTAAGCTTATATCATTGACATGTGAATTACATCCAAGGCAAACACAAAGCATGCTTAAAACAAAAGGTAAGGGAAGATAACACCAAGCAATTTTAATGAAAAAGAAATACGTTTCCTCCACCCCCAACTTAAAAACTGCATTGTCCTCAATGTTAAAGAGAAAGTTAAGGAAACTCCCTTTGTAAGCACGAGTGCACAGATGCTGAAGAATGTGCACCACTAGGTGAATTGCATGCCATTCTTCTTGCTGAAATTTCGATCTATAACATAGAACAAAACAACAAAAAGAAAGCAACTGTGGTGTACCCTTAAGATTCCCACCATATGTTAGGTTAGCACATAAAATGGAGAAAAATTACTAAAATGAAAAACAAAATAACAAAAAATAAAATAACGAAAGGAAAAATAAGATATAGAACCCAAAGCTAATCCTCTAAGTCCTCATCATCTTCTTCATTCCCTTCATCCTCTTCACCTTCCTCGGAAGGTGGATCAAAAGATGAACCCGGATAGGGTGGCATAGTAGGACAATGATCCATATTACAACCAGTAGCGGAGGCAAGGTGTTGGTACATCTGACCAAAGGAAGAGTAGCCCCCCGCTTGATAATCGGCTTACCGAGCCCAGAATCAGTATTGCCTAGCCAAGATTCAGTCTTAACGATCTATCCTATCAAGCAACAGTTTCTGATGCTCATCAAAACGACTCTCTAAATGCTCAAGGCGCTTGACAACCGTGAAATACTTAGATGGGGGAGAGTTGGCGGCAATTACTGCCCCATCTCTTGGAATTAACGGCCTTGAAGCTTTAATCTGAGCTAGCAGGCTATCACCGATGGGTTTTTTGGGTTACTGGACCTCCTCATCAGGATTGTATTGGACTCTGGCTCTGATGCACAATTGGGTACTTAAAGAAGGAAAATATAATCTGAGCTTTTGTCTAACAGTGTGTGTGATAGAATTATATATGACTTGGCCCACATCGATAGTCAGGCCCATCAAAATTGTATAAATTAACACTGCTCGCTTAATAGTTAAGGCACTATAGTGTAAAGCATACATCATCCGCTGACATATAAAATATTTCCAAGCTCTAGCATTGGCAGTGAGAGAAGTACCGGGCAAAGTGACAGTGATATCACTCGTCATTTTCCATATAGTGCCCGGAATACAAAGGGTAGTGCAAATCTCTTCATAATTAATTGTAGACACATGCACTATACTCACTGTGTTCAATGTCAGGTAATCCATAGAAGTTATTAATGAATGTGCTGCTAAAAGAGACTGTTTGTCCTCTCACTCTCACTTTACCATTCCTATGCTCGTCTGCATTAGTGTAAAATTCTCTAACCAAATTTGTGAGGGAAGGAGAGGGTGGTCTTGTAAATGCACCCCAATTTCTATCCAGAATCATTCTAAATAAGGTCGGGTTCCCCTTCTCGGTGATGTTGAATCCTCTATTAGGAATGGGTTTTCTACTTTGCAGCATTCTAATATATCTCTCACTTGCTTCAAAACTCACAAATTTGGTCTCATCATACTCTTGTTGTGGTTTCCCCTTAGAGCTCTTGGTCTTAGGTGCCATGGAAATCAAATATATAAAACAATAGACTTAAGGCAAAATGTAACCACTAAATAGCACAAATGAACAATAAAAGGGAAGAAAGTGGTCTTACTTGATGTCCACGTTGGAGAGAAGAAAGACTACCCACCTCTAGAAGTGTGCTTTGACGAACCCAAAATCTTCTTATAACCAAGCTTTTGAGAGAGAATGCTAGCAAAATCAGCAAAATTAGTGAGCAATTTAGCAAGAAATGATGATAGAAACAAGAAAGTTTTGAGTCAAAGTGAGTGGGCAAGTAAGGATTTGCTGCAAAGATGAGACAGAAGTTAGTGTGCCGCTGATTTTGTGAAAGGAGAAATGAAGAAGGAGGCTGCAAAATAGTTTACATAGTGCAAAATTAGGTTTTGATATATGTTGGGCTCGAGCTGGCATTGTGATGTGCGCTACGGTGCTGGGCCTAGTGTGCTTGGCCTGGTGCTGTGCGCTGCGGTGCTGGGCATAGCATCCTGGGCCTAGTACTGTGTGCTGCGATGTTGGCTGAGGGGCACTACGGTGCACACCGGTGTCTAAAAGAAGAAAACTTTATTTGTTGCCAAAAGAAAGAAAAAGAAAATAAAGTTAGCCAAATAAAAAATGGTATAAAAAGTAATCCTTAAAAATTAAATTAAACTAAAAGGAAAACTAACAATTAAGATTGAATAAAACTTAATTAAAAACAAAACAAACAAATCAAAAGAAAAATAAATAAAAACGTACCTGTGTGATAAAGTTAAGGGAAATAGACCAGATCCATAAGTGGAATGTCTTCCACTTCTGAATCTTACCTATTGATTAAGATCTTGAGGCGCTTACCATTTACTTTAAAAATTTAACCATCTCTAGTATCCTTAATTTCTACCATCCCATTTTCAAAAACATTTTTCACTACAAAAGGGTCGGTCCACCTCGACCGAAGTTTTCCAGGATGCTTATGGAGTCTAGAGTCGTATAAGAACACCCTATCATTGGGTTTAAATGTTTTTCTCAAAATGTTTTTGTCATGGAATACTTTCATCTTGTCCTTATAGATTCTAGAATTCTCATAAGCATCGTTTCTTAATTCCTCTAATTCGGTAAACTGATATTTCCCAAGCTTACCCGCTTCTCCTATGTCAAAATTAAAAGACTTGATGGCCCAATAAGCTCGATGCTCGAGCTCTACAGATAAGTGGCAAGGCTTTCCAAAGACAAGCCTATAAGGTGACATGCCTAAGGGGGTTTAAAAAGTTGTACGGTAAGCCCAAAGCGCATCAACTAGTCTCAAAGACCAATCCTTGCGATTCGGGTTAACCGTTTTTTCTAAAATTTGTTTAATTTCCCTATTAGCAAGCTCTACTTGTCCATTAGTTTGAGGATGATAGGCAGTAGAAATTTTATGTAACACTCCATATTTTTTCATCAAAGCTTCAAAAGAACGGTTGCAAAAATGTGTACCTCAATCACTAATTATAGCATGTGGTGTACCAAATCGAGATAACACATTTTATTTAAGAAATTTAATTACCGTTCTATTATCATTGCTTCGGCAAGTTGTTGCCTCTACCCACTTAGATACATAATCTATTGCCACGATGATATATTGGTATCTGAAGGAAGGAGGAAAGGGTCCCATAAAATCGATGCCCCAACAATCAAAGATTTCAATTACTAAAATAGGGTTTAAGGGCATCATATTTCGACGAGACACAGCTCCTAACTTTTGACACTTTTCACATGAGCGACAATAGGTGTTTGCATCTTTAAACAAGGTAGGCCAATAAAATCCACACTACAAAATTTTTGCGGTGGTTTTTTTCATTGAAAAGTGGCCCCCACAAGCATGGGAGTGGCAAAATTCCAAGATGCTAGCAATCTCTTCAATGGGGATGCAACGCCTTAAAATTTTGTCAAGGCAGTACTTGAAAAGATAGGGGTCATCCCAATAAAAATTACATACCTCATATAAGAATTTCTTCTTGTCTTGAGTGCTCCAATCCATAGGTATATCACCTGTAGCCAAATAATTCACGATGTGAGCAAACCATGGTAGAGAAGTAATGGAGAGTAATTGCTCAATGGGAAAATCATCCTTGATTGGTATGTCATCATAAGTGTCCTCAAATGTTAGTCTCGAGAGGTGGTCGGCTACTACATTCTCCACTCCTTTCTTGTCCTTGATGGTGATATCAAATTCTTGCAAGAGGAGGATCCATTAGATTAATTGTGCCTTAGCATCCTTCTTTGTAAAAAGATACTTGAGTGTTGCATGATCTGTAAAAAAAAAGGATAGGAGAACCAATCAATTAAGCACAAAATTTATCCAAAGCAAATACTACAGCTAGCAATTCTTTTTCAGTTGTGGATTAATTCATTTGAGCACTATTTAAAGTCTTACTAGCATAGTAAATGACAAAAGGTTTTCCCTCTCTTTGCTGTCCAAGAACAGCACCTACAGCGTAGTCACTAGCATCACACATGATTTCAAAAGGTAAAGTCCAATCCGATGACTGCATTATAGGTGCAAAAGTAAGCCTACCAATCAGCATTTTAAAGGCCTCTTGACAAGCTTGAGTCCACTCAAAGGGGGTGTCTTTAACTAGGAGGGCACTTAGAGGTCTAGATATGTTCGAAAAATTTTGTATGAACCTCCTATAAAAACCAGCATGACCCAGGAAAGATCTTACATCCTTTATTGTCTTAGGTGTGGGCAATTTAGAGATTAATTCAATTTTAGATTGATCAACCTCTATTCCCTTAGAAGAGACAATATGCCCTAAGACAATACCGGATGGTACCATGAAATGGCATTTTTCCCAATTGAATACTAATTCTTTCTCCTCACAGGGAATCAACACTCTTTCTAAATTCATTAAGCATGCATCAAATGAAGATCCAAAAACAGTTAGGTCATCCATAAAAACCTCCATGCAATTTTCAGCCATGTCACTAAAAATACTCATCATGCAACGTTGAAAAGTGGCAGGAGCATTACACAATCCAAATGGAATTCTATGAAAAGCATAGGTGCCAAAGGGACAAGTGAAAGTGGTTTTTTCTTGGTCTTCTAATGCAATTGCAATTTGATAGTAACCAGAATAACCATCTAAGAAACAATAAAAATGATGACCAGCTAGACACTCAAGAATTTGATCAATAAAAGGAAGTGGAAAGTGATCTTTCCGGGTGGCAGCATTTAATTTTCTATAATCAATGCACATACGCCACCCGATCACAAGTTTAGTAGGGACTAGCTCTCCTAGATCATTCTTTACCAAGGTGACACCGGACTTTTTAGGAACGATTTGTGTAGGACTTACCCATTTACTATTAGCTATAGGATATATAATACCCGCATCTAACAGTTTTAGCACTTAATTTTTCACTACTTCTTTCATAGTGGGGTTAAGCCTACATTGAGGGTCTCTACGAGGATTAGTTCCTTCATCCAAATTTATTTTATGGGAGCAGATTAGAGGACTAATTCCCTTCAAATCAGCCATGCTCTATCCTAAGGCTGATTTATGTGCATTTAAAGTTTGAATTAATTTCTCACCTTGGGTCTCAGATAATTCAGATGAAATAATAATAGGAAAGATATCACTTGGACCGAGAAAGGCATGCTTTAAACCCTTAGGTAGTGGTTTCAATTCGAATTTAGGTGCTTCCATACTTGAGGGTACTTTTTTCTCACATCTTTCGGGCAGCTCCTGAAACTTCGGTTGCCATGCCCGAGTGCCTTCATCCTAGGATTTATCAAAAATAGCACAAATATCAATTATGTCAGTTTTATCATCAAATAAATCAATCTCAAAATTAACAAGAAAATTTTCAAGAGTATTATAATCATGAGCTATGGAAACTCCCTCATTGATGAGTGACTCGGTCATGTAAAGCTGGTGGTTTTCGTCCTCATCTTCGGGCTCTTTTACAACATTGAAAATATTCACTTCAAGGGTCATGTTTCCAAAGGACAGCTTCATGAGTCCATTCCTACAATTTATTAGAGCATTTGCCGTAGCAAGAAAGGGTCTACCCAAAATTAAAGGAATTTTAGAGTTAGTAACAACAGCAGAAGTAGTATAAAGGATTAAGAAATCATTAGGATAATAGAATTTATCAATTTGAATTAACACATCCTCTACCACACCCCGGGGTACTTTGACTGAACGGTCATCCAATTGCAATACCACGCCGATTGGTTTGATTTCTCCCAATCCTAGCTGTAAATAAATAGAAAATGGCATCAGGTTTACACTAGCTCCTAAATCTAGTAAGGCTTGTCCCACCTTATGATTTCCAATGCTACAAGCAATGGTAAGATAGCTCGGATCCTTATATTTTGGGGGAATTCTTTGCTCAATTAACGCACTAACTTACTCAGTTAGGAATGTTGTTTTCTTGACATGGTGCTTCCTCTTAATTGTGCATAAATCTTTGAGAACTTTTGCATAGGTAGGAACTTATTTAATCACATGCAAAAGAGGAAGATTAAGTTTCACTTGCCTTAGGTTCTCTAGGATTTCGTTATTCAAGTCCAGATTTTTCTTGTTTGATTTTAAGGCTTAGGGGAATGGTGCCTTAACAGGACTTTTGGTCACTTCAGGGTCTTTGGATAGCTCGGTATTACTACTAGCTTGACCCTTTTCCACATCCTCGGATTTATTCATTGGTGGGATGTGTAGTGACTTACCACTTTGGGTCACAATGGCATTTACATCTTTCAAATTTTCTTGTGCCATATGTTGACCGTGAGGTATGGACTGAGCTTGGGAAGGGAACTTACCTCGCTCAGTCACACTTAAAGAGCCTATTAATTTGGACATTTGACTCCTAATTTCTTTGTTCTCTTCAACAACCTGCGTAATTAATGCCTCACACATTTGGTTTGTCTTACCTTGTGCCTCTATAAAAGCATGTAAAGTGTCTTCTAAAGAGTTCCTAGAGGATGACGGCACATGATAAGGTGCAGGGTATGATCTATGGGGTTGTGAATGCTGCTGATTTTCAAATTTCCAGCTGAAGTTGGGGTGATTTCACCACCCCGGATTATAAGTGTTAGAGAATGGTGCTAGAGGCTTCTTGTACATTCCTAAGGCATTACATTATTCCTCATATAGCCCTCTTATATCAACAAATGTGGGACACTCTTGGGCGAGATGATCCACCTTGCCACACACAAAGCATGGCTCCAAATATTCGGCATGATTAGCCACATGTGTTTGCTTTGAGCCTTTGGTTTTTACTGCATCTAACTCCCTAGTGAGCATTTCGACCTTAGCTTTCAGGTTGTCTTCTTCCCTAAGATGGTATATTCCTCCACCACTAGGGTTTCCTATAGGTCGTGATCTATTCGTGCTTTCAGTAGCACTAGGTCTAGTCCATGTATGAGCTTTTTTAGCAAGCTCATTGAGGTATTCTATAACTTCATCGGGGTCTTTTTGCAGAAACTCACCATTGCATATCATCTCTACAAATTGGTGTTCTCTATAGGTAAGACCCTCATAGAAATAGCTCACTAAATGCCAATTTTCATACCCATGATGTGGACATATACTTAACAACTCTTTAAATTTCTCCAAAGACTGATACAAAGTCTCGTTTTCCTTTTGTACAAAGGTGGAGATTTGACTTTTCAAAGCATCAGTCTTGTGTTGAGCGATTGTTAAAAAAGACTTGGGTCATCTCATTCCATAACCCAATAGATTGTGGTCTCAGCGAGTATAACCAACTCTTAGCTTTATCCTTCAAAGAGAAAGGAAAAAACTTGAGTCTCACGATATTATCCGTTGCATCTTGACTATGAAAAGTCGCAACTACTTTCTCAAACTCTCTAATGTGCACATATGGGTTTTTGTTTTCCAAGCCATGAAAAGTAGGGAGTAATTGTATCATCCTTGTTTTAAAGTCTTGATGGCAAGTGTTGGCTGGAAGCATAATGCATGATGGTGTGGCTGTTCGGCTAGGATGTAGGTAATCTTTAAGTGTCCTAGCAACATTTTCATTAGAATTTTCAACCATGTTATCAAA